>JAHHFK020001838.1:0-123666 GCA_024533555.2 Aedes koreicus
ACCTCGATATAACGTAACCTCGATATAACGTAACTTTTACCTCGATATAACGTAACTTTTTTTTGACTTTTTTTTTTGGCAGTTTAAATTATAAACGTGATTTATTTATCTATCTATAAATACAAAAATAAATTTCTGTCTGTCCGGCCCTTACAGGCTCGGAAACTACTGAACCAATCGGCGTGAAAATTTGTATGCAGGAGTTTTTGGGGCCGGGGAAGGTTTTTATGCTGGATCAAAACCCTTCCCTCATTTGGATGGGGGCGGGGTCTCTTATACAAATGAAACACCAATTTCTCGCAAATCAGCTCACACGATTGCACTAATACCATCCTACTGACTCAATTCTGGATCCGTTTTCGTTCGGTAATTGCGAGTCAGAGTCAGACCTGACCCAGGTTTAAAACCGAAAACTGCATTGCTGCAACCCAGATAGGCTTCATTCTCCTTCACGACTTGAAAATCGATCTAATGTCATTTGCTGAGTTGTCAGAATTTGTCTTTTTTTTTTTAATTTTAATGTTTTGTTTTCAACTGGTTCAGCGTTTGACGCAACCGCACCAATGACATCTAACGAAATGGGCGCAGAAGCCGAATTTTGTCGCTTGCGGAATTCCAGGTTCTCGATCTGAACGAAGTGTTGAGAGAGACACCAAATAAAAAAATCGGATCACGTTCATGCCTTGATGCACCATGTATGGGTCGCTCAAATTACCGAAAGTCTCACAGACCTCGAGCACTCAAAAATCTTTAAGGCGTTGCCTGTATACTACAGGGCATCCAAGAGCGCTTGGACGATGGAAAAGGAGCTCTTTAAAGAGTGTTTTATTTTTGGAATCCGTCCTGGAAGGGACCGCCTACCTCAAGTCAAAAGGACTTCCCCTAAGAGCCGCCCTTGTGTTGGACAATTGCTCATTACAATGCAGATGAGCTAAAAACTGTCGATGGATCAATTTTTGCCATCTTTCTCCCTGCAAACACCACCGCCATTCTTCAACCGATGGATCAGAATATCATTCAGATGATTAAGACGCGCTTCAGGAATCTAATGATGCAGGAAATTCAAATTCGTGGAGGAGAGTTTGACGAGTGCGTGAAGAAGAACAACATAAAGGACGTCATCTTTTTGGGTTGCTCAAGCGAGGGAGGTAGTTTCAGCTGACTCGATTCGCAAATCTTGGATCATGCTTTACAATGCCCGTGAAATCGAGGATGAGGATGATGTACCGCTGTCGGTCATAAGAGACACGCCGAGAAGCATTGGTGATAAGAGAGCACAGACCGAAGAAATCGACGAGGAGGATGCCAGATTCGAAAAGCTGGACGATGATGAGATCATCGCAAGTGTTCTTCACAAAGATGCTGACGAAGACATTCCTATGCCGGTGACGACACAATGCAGTCAATTTCAACGCAAGAAGAAGCATCACAATCTGCGAGTTTTGGAGATGATGACGAATATGTAAACGTGTTGGATGAAGCAGACTTAAATGGGTTCGATCTGGTAATCAGATACGCGGAAGAGAACAATTGGCCACTGACTACACAGTTTTCGCTGCACCAGATACGTACTAATGTCTTGGACATCGTAATTCACAAACAGCAGTAAGAAGGCTTCAGTGTAGGAATATTGTTTTGCTATTTTGTACTGGTTTGTGAATTGTTGTGAATTTGAGTTCTAGTTTTATGTATGGTATGGTATGGTAATGGCATGTATGGTAATATCAGGAGATTAGTCACTCTGCCACGTTGTGTTTGTGTTTCAGGGTGTCGGAAGGTGTCATAACTACAATCGAATAATTATCCTTACTGGCAACCCTGGACCATTTTGACTTTTAATTCACCCACATTCAAACATCATCTGAATCACATCAGTGCAAGCGAGAGGGAAACAAACAGTGCCAAAACAAATAATCAATTCGCGTAAGTGATGCCAGAAATAAATATATCTTCCATGTGGTGAGGAGTGAGTTTGAAGTGTGTCGGATTGTGTTTTTGAGGGTGTTAACACATGGTGGCGGAGTGAATTACCCCCTGGGTGGTATGGAATAAGCTGTAATCAAATTTTGGTGCATTTTTATTTATACATCATTAAAATAATACTGCTAAAAGTAATGTTCTAAGATAATAAAAATAAGAAAAAAATATATTTCAAAAAAATGAAAGGATCAATAAACAAATAAAACAGAGAAAATAAAAAAAATTAAAGAGAATTGGCAAAACGTAGGTAAGAAGGGCTGGATCAATAAACAAATAAAAATAAGAATGTAAAAAATTTAACAATAAATTGAAAAAACCAAGGTAAGAAGGGCTGGAACACCCTGCTGGGTGAATAACATTGATTTTACGTTAATTCTTTTATAGAAAAAAAGAGATAAAAAAAAAATCCTGGAAAAAAAAATTTGCTTCGATATAACGTAACTTCGATATAACGTAACGAAAATAAAAATTGAGTTACGTTATATCGAGGTATGACTGTACAGAGATTTGTATGGGAGCAAAAATAGGTCATTTTTAAGTAAAAAAAATTGAATTTTTTATTTTTAAAGAAATTTATTTTAATGTTATGGAAAATTTTTTGGTTTTTTTTGTTTTAAGGGGGGTGTGGGTGGGTTTTTTGTGTTCAGTTGGAAGAATGTTTTTCGGGTTCAAAACCCTTTTTTTTTTGTGTAACGCTCTCTTTTTTAATTTTTTTTTTGAACGCGATGGGGAAAGGAAAAAAACATCGTCGTTTGTGTTTTTTTTTTTTTTGGTTTCGTATTTTTTTTTATTGTTTGTTCTTTTTTTCAAAAATAATTTAAAAAAAAAAAAGTATAAATGTTATAATAGGAAGGAGGCTTGTTTGTTGGTCGTCTGTGTGTTTGCAGATTTTTTTTTTTTTTGTTGTTTTGTGGTGGTGGGTAAAAAAAAATATATGGGTGTGTTTCGTTTTGTATGCCTTGTTCAGAGCCAAAAATGTCTCGAGGTCGGACTTGAGGACAATTCGGAAGATTAATAAGTTTCGGCATAAGTTTTCGGTCCATTGGCCAGGCCGGCTTTCAACCACATTTGTATGCGTGTCTGCAAAGCTAATATTCTCACCTAAGTTCACCCTAGCATGGCATTTCGAACCGCTCCAACACTCACAATCTCCAGTTTCGCCAGTTGACTTAGTGAAATACTGGGAATACAGCACCGTTTGTGCACAATATATTTACGCTTTTGAGAGAAGTGCCGCGCATTTTAATGACTTTATTGTAAAAATCCAATTCCAAAATATAAACTTGTTTCTCAAAAAGTAAAAAAAAAAGAACAAAATGAAAATCACCTGTCTTACGTCATTCCGTTTCATGCAGTTTCACGTAGATACAAAAAATTGTTTTAGCCTGAGGGACCATATTTTAACATTCCTGAATGTCGTTAATCTTTTGCGTGTGCTTTATATCAGTTTAGCATTCTTAAACGTTACACAATCATTAAGCATCCAAAGCGTGTGTCAGCTGCCACCATTTCAGACATTTCATTAGAACATTTTTCACTTAATTAAACGCTCGTCAATTTGATTTTACGGCCATCAACTTGGCACTATATAGCGTTATTCAATTCTGCTGTCTGCGGTAGTATCTATTGGACCAGATTAAATGCAACAAATGAAGCTAGATCGAACTACCAAGAACGTGCGCCGGAGGACAAACATCGCACGTGGGACTTATCGTGGATCGATCAGACCGAAGAAAATCGTAGTGGGATGTGATAGTCGCACTGGCGTTCGTATCTGGACTTTTAATAGACTTAATCCACGTGTTGTCACACTGTCACAGTACGAACTGACGGACTGACTGGCCGGCTGATGCAGCACGTTTGAAGGTTTTAGCATGTTCAACGAACTGTATTGATTGTAAACCGGTCCTGAAAATGTCGCTAAGGCGATTAGAAATTTGGAAAAGAATTCAAACGCCATTTGGTCGATGATGATACCATTTATAACTATGGCTATGTGGTGCCAACGGCAGGGGTGGCTCTCGAGTTTGCTAGTGATTATATCTTTTTTTGAAATGCTAAAATGCAACCCCCACCCTGCGTTGAAATTCAAATTCCGGTGGTCGATAAGTGATTCGTATATTTGGGCTTTTGTTTTTGGCTGTCTTCGGCAGCTGCCCTCTAGTCACGATCGTGATGGTGGTGAATGACACCCAAGCCTCCATCAGTGAATGGACCGATAATCGCTGGTGATAACGTGATTTAAAATCAGGTTTTACATGCTTAAAATGTTGGAAATAAAATGTTATTATTTCTTACTTTATCACCTTAAGCGGATCAGCAAATTGTTTTGAATATGAATGTTTCGCAGTCCAAGCTGGTGATATGATGGCTTTAGGCTGTCGGCTCCAAAGTGCGTAGCGGCCAAAAACGCTAGCTTTCTTGGCTACAGGAATTTGTTAAAACAAAAGTCTCTGAGAATGAGGAAAAAAACTAATGAAACAAAGTTCCTTCCCTCATTAATCTTGCGTGGCAATGCCGGTGGATAGGGATGGGAGAAAAAGAGCTGGGTAATCAAGTTTTATGCACAATCACGATTGAGCAGTCATAACAAATTTCATCATAATCTTGTGTATGAGAAAGTGCTCTTCATATCTGACTCCGCAGCGTAGCATCGTTCTACAACATTAGTAAGTGCAAAGAGCGAAAAAAAATGATGGTCTTACGTCTGAATGATGAGTCTTTGGCGGATGGCATCTACTCGGTATCACAGTCCAACAAACAGCGGAAAGAAGGCAGTTTATAAATTTCAGCACAAGTAGATTAATATATAATAAAAATAAATTGGAGCAAATTAGCAAAATAGCATTATCATTGCTCTCAAATTTGGTAAATGAAACGTTTAATGAAGATTGGTGACTCAGTTTAAAACTGTAGAAAGCTTCTAAAATACCGAGGATGAAACTTTATAATTTCAGATTGAATTTAATGAAATAACAGGAATAAAATTAAAAAATATAAAGGGTATCGGGATTTTATGTCAGCCTAGTTCCTTCATTCGGCATTCATTATTTCAGCAAAAATCCACAAAATACATGGCATCATGATGATCAATGTATTGTTTAAGCAGATGAGACTTTTTTCTTCAATTTATATACACTTGAGTTAAATTTTGGATTTTCTCAAGTTTCATGTCACCATGGCTGCACTGATAAAGCTGAATACATTATCGGTACAATTTTCTATTCAGTGATACAATTGTATTCTAGATGTACAGAAAATAGCCACACATTGTAAATGAACTGTTCACATTCAAACATGAAGATTGATTTCACAAGAAAACTGTAGACCCATTGTTAGAGACATATTATTTCTTATGTTCCCAACTATGGCCTAATATATTTGTTACATAGTAAAAAATTGTATTGGTAAAATGTTATTGGCCAATGCAAGCAGTTAGTAACAACACCGTGCGAAAGAGAATGGGGGGCGGTAACAGACAGGCACGGAAAAAAAAAAATTTTTTGGGAGGGAGAAAATCTAAAATAAAAACGAGAGCGCAAAAAAATAGTGGGGCCGCGCACGCAAATTGGGAGGAAACCCCACCGCACGGTGTGTGGGGGGGGGGGCTCCGATGGTGTGGGGTGGAGTGCTTGGGCGGGAAGTAACAAAGGGGGATAAATTTTGAAGAGGGGGCCCCAACCCGGGGGGGGGGGGGGAAGGCCGGAAAACAAAAATGGCGGGTTGCCCAGGTAAGAGGGGAAGGGAGGGGGGGCCGGGTATGCCAAGATTTAAAGCTATGTTCATTTAGAATCCGGAATAATAAAATCATCGGTATCTCGGTAGCGGATTGACGTACAAATAAGTTTAATACATTAAAACAAAGGTAATTTACTGCACTTTAAAAAAAAATATCAATACAAATCATTTCTCTTCGTTTCTAATGAAAATTTGCACTTTCATCTTTATTCCTCCCATCAAACGCTGCACACCTCCGGAGTCAACTTCTTTGTCACATTTGTTCCACATTTTGGTCATTTGAGCCGCGTCCCGAGCCGTTTTTCCACTTTTCCTAAGCTTCCGCTTCATTATTGCCCAAAATCTCTCGATGGGCCGAAACTGCGGGCAGTTGGGTGAATTTGTGTTGTTATCGATGAAATCTACGTTATTATTGCGTTACCACTCGATGACTTCCCGGCTGTAGTGGCAACTCTCCAAATCTGGCCAAATCTTCACCGGACCTCAATGGGCTTTAACGAAGGGTAGTACGTGGTTTTTGAGGTATTCTTCCTTAGACATTTTTTTTTGGTCTTTGCTCCGCAGCTGCATATCCCTTGCCAAATCATCAGTTTTTTTTTGGCAAATTTGTCCATAAAAGTGAACTTAAACTTCACAAAAACATCTTCTCGTTCCGTCGCCATGTAGATTTTTTGGCCAGGAAGCTGTCCGAAATCCATGTTGACGTAGGTTTCATCGTCGATGAGCAAGCATCCTTGGTACTTCGTCAAAAAAACCTGCTGGTACAATTTCCGAGCTCGAATTTTGGTGACGAAACTTTGCTTCAACGTTCTATTTAGTTGCTTGCTGGCTCGATAAGAACGATATCCTGCTTGCAAACGAATTCTTCGAACGGTACTGCAAGCATTTTATTTTCAACACCTTCTGGTTCAGCTTGCGGTCATATTTTCCACTACGACGCTTACCTTGAGGCACTCAATCTACGCTCTTTCGCTCCCTAAATCGTTTGTGCACATCATACACGGTTGATTTGGCGATTTTCAACGTTTTTGCGATTTTTATTGCGGACCACGTTGGATTATCAACGTGGGTGTGCAGATTTATTTCTCTCCTCTCGGCTTCCATCTGGAATAACTTTTGACTCACTGCACGAAACACCGAAAAATGTAAACCACAGAAAGTGGGCGCCTCGATTAACAAACCGCTGAAAAAGAATTCTTGGAGCGGTCACTTTCTGTGCCGCTGTAACACAAAAAGTGATTCCGGATTCTAACTGGACAGAAATTTAGATGGAAGATCATTTACCAAAGGATTGATTGGAAGGCATCGGGTGTCCTAACTTTAAAAAGGGTGACAAGCTAGATTGCTGCAACTATCGTGCAATCACGTAACCTTGCGCCGCCTACAAGTTGCTCTCGCAAGTGTTTTGCAACCGCCTATCACCAATTGCAACGGAGTTCGTAGGGCAATACCAAGCGGGATTCATGCATAAATGTTGCGAATGTAACGTTCTCACACATCATCTTTTCATCGATTACAAATCAGCTTTCGACACAATCGATCCACACCAGCTATGGCACATCATGCACGAATTCCAGAAAAACTGACGCGGTTGGTCAAAGCAACGTTGGATCAAGTGATGTGTTCGAGTCTCAGGGACACTCTCGACTCCCTTCGAATCTCTTAGAGGGTTATGGCAAGATCGTGGATTGTCGTGTTTGCTATTTCACATTGCATTCGAGGGTTGTGATTCCAAGAGCGGAGATAGGCACGAGTTGCACGATCTTCAGGAAGTCTGTCCAACTTTTTGACTTCGTCGATGACGTTGATATCGTAGGTCGTAATCTTGAGACGATGGCGGAAACGTAAATTATACTTAAGACTGAAGCTAGTAGGCGTGGCAAGCTACTGCTTGTAATTATCGAGAAAGGCGTTAAGAAAAACTTCCGTTTTATAATATAAAGCGTTGAAGTTTTGCAGAATGTCGTAATGTCAAGCTAGGAAAAAAATTACGGAAGGAAGTATTAATTGTTTCAGCGGGACAGCAAAATTTGTCCAAAACTGATGTTGGGCAAATTTGATCGACTTTTTGGCCAAGGATGAATGGCCTGGTAGTTCACCAGATTTGAAACCTTTGGATTATTTTGTATTGTCATATATGCTGTCGAAAATAAACGAGCTCAAGGTGATCTCTATGACCCAGTTCAAAGTCGCAATCCTTCCAATTTGGGACAACATGCCGATGGACGTCGTGCGTGCCGTTTGCGATGGGTTTGATAAACGTTTGAAACTGGTCAAAAAGGTTAAAGGCAGTGTTTTTCCGAAACATATGCTGTAATTGATCCATGTTATATTACCTTTCAATAAAAATAATTACAAATAAAATCCGAATAACTTTTGTGAAATAATCAAAGTTTGAATTTGTATGAGAATATATTGGACACGGAGTTATTTGTTTCAAAAGAGATGATGATGCTCTATTGAAACAAAATGTGACACTTGGGTGGGTTGCGTTGCCTTCCGATTTTTGTTTCGAAGCGGACATTATATTTATTTTTCTTCTGTAATATGTTTTTGACAGTTTTCGGTTGGTTTTTGAATATTTTTTTTTTATAAATCCGTTGTAAATTAGTTAATTGCAATACACTTGTCTGATACTTAATTAATTGCTGTACACTTCGAGGTTTCCGTCTGCAAACTAAGTGTTATCGAAGGAACCTTTAATCCAGTCATTCACCAGTGTGACATAAGGGCCCAACTAGGGAAAGTTTTATTCGTGGAATTGGAGAGAGCACATACACTACAGCTATCTAGAAGGTGAACAAACCGGTTCAGGATGCTCAATTTAACAACCAGAGCTACGGGACGTTTTGAAAATTTAGGAGAGCCATTTCGTTTTTATTACTTTGGCTTCATTTTACCAAGAATAATTTGTATATGAGGCTAGGACTGAAGTTAATGCTTCAGTCTTAATCGTTTGAAGAGAAATGGAGCATTACTAAACCTTTTTAAATAAGATGCTCCCCACGACCATTTTTAAATAAACTTTTGTTCTGTACACCAAACAGAAGATTCTTTTGAACTATTCTCTACGACTATTCATTTCTTTTTTTCATTTATATCACTGAAGGCTGCGTGGGTTCCCTGCGTCTTCTTAGGGTAGATACCAAATGTTCCCTATCTCCAATGATTGCATGGCCAGGTGAGCAATCGAGGAGTGTCTTTGCGGAGATTATTGCGTGAAGAAACGTATAAGTAACTGGTTCCTTTTCATGGTGACTGGCAATGACTTCAACGAATTAATAATCATCATATCTTCATGCACGAGATGTGTTAATGCTAACGCTAATTGTTTACGACGTGAAAATTTAAAATGTAACAAAAGTGTTTGAGGAACTCAACAACGGTTTAAGATCTGGACTGCTGGGGCCACAAATCCTTCGGCCAAAACTTCATGTTATCGTTCAACCATTGTTGGGTTCGATTGGACGTGTGACACGGCGTTCTATCCTGCTGTAGGACAACGTTTTGGTCCTCGGAGAAGTAGGCCTTCACCCAGGGAAGCACTTGGTCCTTTAAAATACCGATATACACTTCGGTATTGCAGCATAAATGAAAACCGGCGGCATTTTCAAACCGTTGGACGCCACCAAGCCAAACAACATTACACCAGCCGGATGTTTGGTTTGAAATTTGAATTTCACTTTTTCCGGAACGTTCTCCATTTTCTGCGGTGAAATGAACCGGTCCGTGCGGCTGTTGGCCACAGCATCGATGCTGAAAAGCTTTTCGTCGGAGAACAGTGATAATCGATTTTTTCCTTCTTCAACAAGGCAAGCAATCTCTTGGAACGAGTCACTCGTAGTTCCTTGACCCGGTCCGTAATCAAGTAGCGTTCCACTCTGGCTCTGTAAGATGCATGCAGGTCTTCTTTGATGATTTTCCGCATGGATTTCTCCGAAATATTGGCTTCCTTTGCAAGTTTTCTTATGGAACGCACCGGGTTGCGAGCAATTTTCGCACGGACCGATTTGATCACGTTCAGCGTGCGTGCAAAGCGCGGACATTCGCTTCCCGGCTTCCGCTGCTTAGGACCATCCTGCTGGGGCTTTTTGATGCGGTAAACTGGCACCCTACCACCTTTGCAATCTCTTTCGGCTTCTTCTGGGCGAGCAACAAACTGGTGATCACTTCTTTCGTGGACATTTTGACGAATTTGCAATACAACAAATAGAATATTTGGATGTAGCACTTGGATGTAAACATAAACAAATACATTTTAGACATAAACTAGTCACTAGCAACACGAATTAACCCAATACTCAAGTTTGAACATTTTCGCATTATTTTCTGCCGCGCCCTGTATTGTGAACATGTTCACTAGAGTTCCTGAATTGATGAGAAAGACTCAATTCATTCCAGCTACGTATGCTGTAATGTATCCGTCATCAAAATGGTATAACACCGCTTGTATCTGAACTCAAATATTTACTCAATTCGAAACTGTCAGTACTCACTTGTAGAAAAACTTTCTTGTCTGTGAAATATCATTCAAGTGGTAATCGTTACATTCCAATTCATTGCGTTCACTAACATTTCAATGATTATTTTCCATCAATTGAGCATAATCAGACCCACCTATCGATCAGGTACCAGATTATGTGTACAGTCCTGGTTAAAAATACATACTATCAACTCAACTCTGTTTACACGATAACATTTCACTTATATCATAAAATTCAAGACAAATGTATTAAATCAAGTTCCATTCAAACTAAGGCTATGTCAGAATATCAAAATCATCACTAACATTTTAGAATTATAGGTCAATAATTTCACTCACTTTTCATTCCTCAACAGCATCTTCCTCTGAGTTTCCAACAATGGTGATCTGTTGGAGTAGCTCTTAATGGATTCTGGAAGTTTGCTGTTAACAGGCTTGGCGGATTATATCTTGTCAAGCACGTCTAATGTGTCCTCTGACACCACAGTTATTGCATATTTTCCGTTTAGTGTTCCCTAGTAGAACATTTGTTGCAATTCAGTCTAAGATACTTCAGTGTGACTCAATTAAGTAACAATTAGGTTGGTGCAATCATTTTTATCATTGTTTGCTGCCTGAGTTTGCCTTCCTCTAGTAAATGGAAGACACTGTCACACTTCCAACACCTTGTTTTTGAGTGAACTGTTTCTTTTCTGCTGAGATATCCATCTTGAGATGTCCTCCATCCCGCTCTTAGTTTCTGCATTGATCGTTGGTAAGACCTGTTCCGTGTCTGATAACGTTCCGGGAATCTTTGTTGACGCTTGTATGGTACCAAATTTGCCGCAACAGAAGCTTGATCTAACTTAAGGCTGTTGTTCCGATTTCCACATCACGAGCATGTTCTGCAATCGTAGCAACAATTTCCTCAAACTCTTCATATCCACAAAGCCGTGCAGTAGAACCAATCCTGATGATGGACGTTAAACTCGTTTTGTCGACACATTGATCCGTCACGAAAAAATTCGGCATATTATTCATACTATCCGATACCGAGCCAAGCCGATGCATCGTGTTTAAAAAGGGCTGTATTTGAGGATCTGGGTCATCATTCTGGGATATTGTATCTCCAATAGCTTAACTCCTGCTTTCATCTTGAATACGGTGAACTTTGTTAGTTCGTTATCTATATCCGCAGACTCGTAGAATAAACTAAAATACATTTCCATAGTTCAAATGTTTGCCGATAGATATGTATCCCCGTCCTCTGTTGGTTTGCATTAAGGTACGTTAATCGACACCCTTTCGGTGGTTCATTGATAAAATAAATCTGGACTAATAATCCGAGATTCATCATAACTAGACAAAATTGCGCGTCGTCCTGGTTCGTACTGTTTTCATTTGCGTGTTGTTATTCCGAGAACTCTTCCTTCCGTATCGAAGCGGCATTGCCTTGAGGCTCATCCTAATCTATGACCTCACCGGTTCCAACGGAGTTTCGAGTGCTACTAAACCTGTTTCCTTCATCGAGCCCAAATGTAGTGCTTGCACCCGTAGAACTACAATCAGCGGTTGCCGGTTGTTTGCGATAATTCCTCTTCTGAATTATTTGAGCAAAGGACATAATTTTAGTTGATGTATCACCTCAAAGGTGGTCAAAATCTAAAATTATTACCACTGCTATGATCATTTTTATTTCAGTATTATTTAGCACGGAACAGCCATTTGTTTAATTTCCTATCCTTTTGCATGGCAGCCATTTTTTTGACCTCACGCACGGAAAATCGTTTTTATTTTTAGTGACCTCTCGTTCGGAAACTGTTTTCCGTGACCTCTTGCACGGTAAGGCATTGGTATTTTCCGTGGCCGCACGCACGGTAAGGCATTTTTTGAAATTTTCCATGATATCTTGCACGATAATTATTTTCCCGTGACCTCTCGCACGGTAACGCTGTTTTTAACTGATCACAATCAGGGTGTTATTCAGTCTGGTCTTCAAATCTGAAATTCCAGACAAATAAAAAAAAGCTTTTCTTTGTTCACTCACCCACCGGCTACGCCATGTGTTCATCAAATACTCCGAGACTTATTTAACTCACAATTCTCACTTATTTAACTCACTGTTTTTTTTAATTAAGGATTGGATCTACAATTCTAGGGTTTTTTTTTCATAGGGGGATAAAAGGAGAGTCTCCCCGGGCGCTTCCTTTCTTCATGCGTTAATACCTTCTGGGGGGGGCTGGGAAGACGGAACAAACAAAAGCACTGTATTGCGTGTTATATTCGCGGGGACTTCGGGAAAAAAAAAAAAAAAAAGTTTAATAATAAGAGGTCGTGGGGTACCGCGGGAAGAGAAAAAAAAAAAAAAAAATTAAATCTTAATATGGATGTCGGCGGGGGTGAAAAAAATAAAATATGTGAAAAAAAAAAAAACCAAAACAAAATACCTAAGGATGGAAGGAAAACTACTTATCAATAAACAAAATTTGTGATATCGGAGAAAAAGAAAACATGATAGGTATTTTTTGGGTGGCCTGTCTTCATTAGGATGCACAAGGTGGGGGGAATGTGGGCTTCAAATGGTGAGTTGACAACTTCGAAGGAGGATGCGGCCGACCTCTCGTCCTCACAAGTTCCTACCTCACGCCTCCACGAGTCATATGATCACAAAAGACTGCCAGCTGAAACATGGAGACGCTGGTTGGCGTAGCCTGGGCAATGTTGTCAATCTGACAATAGCGAAGTGAGGGGATGCGACTGAAGATCGTGTACCTTTAAATCATATTGTATATTTCCCATTCTCATTTTATCAATAATTTCAGCTCGCTTTGGAATCATTTTTGCATTCCAAAACCATGTAAGAGCCGGGAGCAACACGACGGGCATCAAAGGCTCAATTTGTTTTTCAGCATTTCAGCATTACACTTAATTTAAAATTGCACTTCTGAATTTCAACTACTAGAAGACTGGCATGTATAAGCAATGTAAGATTATATTTTAATATTGTGTTTAGTGGCATTATGGTAAGATAAGCCATTTATTTCAGGAATCATCAAACCGGACTCTTCGTTCACTCCAATTGCTATCTTTGAAATGTTACTAGAACAGTATAAAAAAAAATATTACTACATGTCTTTTAAAACAATATCTTTTATTGAAATTTTATCTTTGGTATTTGGAATGATCTATTCTGTTTTCAGCTTTTCCAGGACAAGAAGGATATTAATTCATATCTAATTTTTATTTATTTTTCAGTAACAATCCATTGGTAGTATCATTCAAGTTTGAAATTTGAATAAATTGGCATGTTTGTCTATAATAATATCCTAATATTGTGTGTACAAAATATACTAAATATTAAATAACATATAACGGGAAAAGGGAGGGACCATCAGGGCACCCAAGTGAAACGATTTGGATAGGGAGCATGGGACTGCCTCCTCCCTATTGTTAACATTTCGCGGAACGAGGGCGGGCTCTTCGACCCCATCTATTGGGTTTATTCTGTCAAACGAGGGCTCGATTCTGTGTGACCAAGCTTTTGGAAGGAGATTCTTTTCCCTATATTCGCGGGTTTCGCGTAAGTGTATCTGCTTACGGGTCCGCCCAAACGTTTTTGGCCCTTCATACAGGAGCTTGATGATCACAAACAATATTAGAATCCTGATCAAATCGTTTTTCAGATAATTCCAATGCTATGGAAAGTTACCTTGCTACAATAGATGGTAGTTTTATATCATCATCATCATCAACATTGTGGGAACAATTTTATGGTATTATCCTCAGGTATTTTACCTCTTAATCTGAGCTCTTAAATACCAAGGCCAGTTATTAAGTTATTCGTTCCTGCTCGGGTAAAGAGATAGCAGAGAATCTCAACATCTGTTATGGTTCGACTCAACACATTTTGGTTGATGTTTTGGGTATAACACGCGTCGCCGACAGACTCGTACCAAAAGATCTGAATTTGTCGAAACAGAGATGATTGCCAACGTTGCAGATAACCCTACATTCAACAAACGAATTATTACTGGCGTCGAGATGTGGGTTTAAGACTATGACGTTGAGACTGTGCAACGATCTAGTGAAAGGCGCAGCAAAAATGAGCCGAAACTGAATAAACCACGTCAAAGTAGCTCGAAGATTAAAGTGATGCTGATCGTTGTCTTCGATTCCCGTGAATTTATTCCAGAGGGTCAAACGGTCAATACAGTGTACTACCTGTCCGATTTCAAGTGTCTACGTGAATCTATTCGTCGCAAACGGCTCAATTTTTGTGTCTGCCCAGGAGTCCAGCCATTGACGTCGAATTGTTTCACGTATTCATGCATTTTTCACCTCGATAATGCGCCGTCACATTCCAGCTTGGTTGTGCCGGAGTTTTTGGCCAAACTTTAAAACAAACTTCATCGCGTAACCACCGTTTCCACCAGATTTGTTACTCTGTGACATTATTTTGTTTCCGAAACTTTAACATCCGCTTCGGGGAACGCGTCATGAGTCGATTGAGAACAAAAAGAAAAAATGGCTGAAGGAACTAAAGGCCACTCCGGCCGAGCCGTATAACAAGTGTGTTGAAAAGCAATAAAAATTGGATGATCTATTGATATGCTTCAATTGATTCAAAAGGAACCTTTTATAAAGGCGATAAAGAAGATTTGTTTTCAAATGAATGAAATTTTTGTTTTTTTAACTAGTCCGAGTCATAAGAATTGGTATTTCCAATGTTCAAAATACTGTCATATAATATCCTGACAATTTTTTTTTATGATTTTGAAGACAATCTCTATCGTAATGTTCTGATCTGAAAAGTATTGAAGTTAATATAGTAACATGACTTGAACCAATCAATTTATGACAGAAAAATCATGGATTTATTACATTGTGCAACACATGTGACTAGAACGTGACAAACTTCGATTCACATCAGTTTAGAATTTTTCTTTGTTCTAATCATCATTCGCAGTGAACGGCTATTTAATCAGACGTGAAGCATCCATGCAGAGTTGCACTTTAGCATTGCACAATGCATGCTGCAATAATTTACGTTGGATTTATTCCTTTGGTTCTGACGCTTGGAGACGTTGTTCAAGTGAGACCCTGCCCCGGAAATGTTCCTATTCCTCGTGAAGTTAGGGTGAAGGATTGTCCATCAGTGCCCTGTCCGGTGCGGCGAGGTCAGGATGCAAACGCAGAAGTGGATTTCACGGCACGTGAGTATGGTTGAATTTCAACTGAAGGAGACAAATGTAAAAGTTTACTGTCTTTCAGCCCACAACATCAGTACCCTGAAAGCACGTGTCGTTCCAGTGGCACTGGGCTTAGAACTGCCTTATGAACTTCCCGTAGAGTACGCAAAAGCTTGCGATTGGTTAATTAGTTCTAAGTGTCCTATTTCCGAAGGTGACGATGTCACATACAATCTAATAATGCCTGTGAAAAAAACTAATCCAAGAATTAGGCTTAATATTCAGTTAAGTTTACTCGACGATAAGAACGCGACTCAAGTCTGTTTTGTGCTAGGTTTGCGTGTAGTATGAATGTTGAAAGTTAGTGCTGAAGATGTGAAAAAATGCCAACAAAAATACAAAGTGAAGGTTTGTCAGATTCCCACAGCGCAAATAAAATCAATTTGCTCTTGGTTGCATAACAAAACCAATACTCCCACTGTCACGAATTCAATTAAACTCCATTTAATGGAAGATAGAAATCTCCTTTGCCGGCAGAGCCGTTCACGAATCAAACTGACGAAAGTGAATCTCTTCAACAACATAGAGGGGAACGAGATTTTATATGCGCCCCTGGGGTTAAACGCCGAACCCAGATATTTCTTGTGAGAAGAAATTTTGATCAACTTAACCTAGTCTAGGTAGTAGGTAGTAACAGGTAGTTCTTATGGTTCTGGATCGTTACCAACCAAAACAATTAGGGGCCATCCCTATACCACGTGGACTGGATTCGACCGATTTCTGACACCCTCTCCCCCTGCGTGGACAATTATCCATATAATTTTTCAATAAAATGTATGGATCGTGGACATTTTCCAACCCCCTCCCCTTCTCAAACTGTCCACGTGGTATATGGATGGCCCCTTACCAATACTGCTTTCAATTAAATTAGACAAACAAAAAATTTCAGAGAATTTCGATGTTGTATTCAAGCTGTATTTCAAAAGTTTTCATGGGTTCAAACAAAATTTTCGAAATAATTTTTGATCACAAATTACCGTTTTTAATGTACGAAGTGCTGAGCTGGTCTTGGGATAATGCATAGTAATGTTTGGTAACAAAAATAATTCACAGACAACGCCTACAGGTATGCAAACAACATAACTTAGCTTCAAATCAAAGCATCGTTTACATGGTTTACAGAATCGCATTTTCGAAAACACTTTCTTTGATATCATTTTCTGTTAAATCACTTTTTCATTAATATACTATTTTTTCAGTATCTGATCTTGAGAACATACAGAAAAGATTTAAGACTAATGAGCTTACTAAAATAAGATGAATATTTTTAATCAATTTGTGCATAAAATCGAACAGTTTCATGAGCTGCGCATTTTACCACCTGTTACTCTACGATGAATAAAGCCGGTCATCAGTCTGCCGGTGCGTCGATGGGTATCGCTCTCTTAGAGCTGTTGAGAACTGTGGAAGAGAATATTTAAAATACCTTCCCGTTGGTTGTTATTTTGACCATGTTTTAGGCTACACAACTGCTCGTGGCAAGTCGATCCTAGAGTGCTAATTTTCAGGCCGACAAAAAAAAACGTCGTAGGTTTGCCTAGGACCATTATTCGTTACAGAAAAATGTTGAATTGCAAGCCAAGTTAACCGTAAACAATGAAAAGCGAGACATTGTTTATAGCATTTCTGTTGAATGAAAACAACAGACATGATTCAGGTTAAATCTCGGTAAAACTTCTATAAAATGCCATATGACTTTATGCCAAATATTGCATCCAAAATGTGTGCATTTGCTTGGAGATAAGCTTGATTTTTTATGTATGTGTATGTGATGTGACTGATAAACTTTCTTATTGTATTAAGAACAGTGTTTCTTCACCTACCGGCGACCTAAAGATTGGACTCGGAAAAAATGCGACACCTTGTTTTGGGTGTAATTTTTTATTGCGTAATACTAGTTTAAAGTGTTATGTTCATGTGTGCAAAATTTTATTGCGATTTGTCAAGTAGTTTTTAAGATGCATTCGAAACAAGAAGAGCTACGCTAGCAAATCTTGGGCGCGGTGATCGATAATCCTGGTCAGTCGCACATATGGATCGGCAAAAGGCTTGGAATCCACCATTCCACCGTGTCCCGCGTTTTGAAGCTGTTCCAGGAGACGAAGACCATCGAGCGGCGCGCTGGAAGCGGCCGAAAACCGAAAACGGAATACCCAGAGAAGGCGCGGAAGATAAGGCAGTACTTTAAGAATAACCCAAACCTTTCCACCCGAGATGTGGCCAAAAAGGTCAATTCGTCGAAGTGGTTCGTCCAGCAGACCATGAAGCGGGCTGGGCTACGTGTTGCTAAGGTCAGGAAGGCGCCAAACCGGACTGACAAGCAAAACACGGTGGCCAAATTGCGTGCGCGGAAGCTGTACCATGAGTGGCTGGTCCAGCCAGGCTGTCTCATCATGGACGACGAGACATATATCAAGGCGGACACCAAACAAATCCCCGGCCTCGAGTTTTTTTATCGGAACGTCCCGGATGGAGGTTCCGGAAAAGTTCCGGAAGAGAAAGATGGACAAATTCGCGAAGAAGTACCTGTTGTGGCAGGCGATCTGCGAGTGCGGACGGTACAGCAAGCCGTTCGTTACAACCGGCACCATAAACGGGCAGATTTATCGAGAGAAATGCTTGCAGAAGCGCTTGCTGCCCTTCCTCCGCTCTCACCGTGGTCCCACGCTGTTCTGGCCGGATCTCGCTTCGTGCCATTACGCCAAGCCTGTAATGGATTGGTACGAAGCGAAGGGCGTTGATGTGGTCCCGAAGGAGGCAAACCCGCCAAATACACCAGAACTTCGTCCGATCGAAAAGTTTTGGGCGATAATGAAGAAGAAGTTGAAGAAAAGCGGAAAAACATTCAAAACCGATGAAGCTTTGAAGAAAAACTGGGAGAAATTGTGTAAGGAAGATGGACAAAGCCTCGCCCAAGATCTCATGAGCAGTGTTAAGAGAAATGTACGAGCATTCAGCTTGGGAGAGGTAATTCAATAAATAAACTAAGCCAAAACATTGCTTAATGTATAGTTATTTAATCCCTGAACATTTGAGAAGTATCCGATTTAAAATTAATTTTTGGTGATCATTTTTGTGTGTCTCATTTTTTCCGAGTCCAGTCTTTACTTGGTGGGTTGCCGGTTACCCTAAAGCGGTTCGCGGAATATTTTGGGATTTTCAGAATAATTATCACATAAAATTGTCGTACAAAATTGTCTATTTATGCTGCGTAGAATTTGATATAGTTTTTGCAAAGTCTCGTTAATAGAATTACGTACCATTACGAAAAATTGTTTTTATTTCCCAGCTAAAAACGACATTTTACCTTGATTTTTGCGTGAAAAACAACAGCTTTTTATTATCAAATTTTGCTTTCTTTTAGAATGCTTTGCAGAAAAAAAAGTTACGAGTTCCACCATTAATGTTCCATTTATGTTCACTATGACTTACGAACTTCTACACGGAAATTTGGAAAAAAGATTTTTTGTTTTTGTATCTTTATTAGAGTGGCTTTCAGCCTCCTGGGCTGGTTCGCCACTTTTGGAAAAATATACCAAAAATAGGTTAAAACTACCTACTTGTCACAGAGTTCGGTCCTATCCGTGACACTCTTCCTAATCGAGATACAGTCCATCTTTTGGGAAGTGCCAAGCTGAGTCAGCATATTGTTGTGGGCGGAAGACATCCTTCTCGTGATACGAGGAGCAAAAAGTGAATGTCCCCATTTCCTCCTGCATGCCGCTGTCAAAGCCGTGGACAAATGGGCGAAAAGCGCGGGAATCGCTTAGTCATCAATGAAGTCGCACATATTCTTCTGCAGCCCGAGTGCACGTCGGGCCTGCACGTGACATAACCATCGAGCGAATCGCCGTTCCAAGGACCAACCTGCTGAGGGTTCTGGGTATTACCCTGGATCGAACCTTGACATTCAAGCCATACTGTCAGATGGCGAAGAAATCGATTGAGTCTCGATTGTGGATTTTGAAGATAATCGGTGACAAGCTTCCGCGTAGCAATCGGACATCGCTGCTGCAGTTGGGATCGGCCATAGTAACCGCAAGGTTGACCTACGGAATAAGTTTAGTGAGCCATAAAAGACCAGCAACTTTAGATTATAACCAAAACGGAAACTCTATCATTCGAAGTCCATAGTGCGGACTCCCAATCGAATAGTTGTGAAGAATCGTGGCAACATGTGGAACTTCCGAAATGCCATCAATGTGCTAATTTCAGGAAAAAATACTTTGAGGAAAGTGAAGCAATCTAGCCACTGGGATAACCAGTGGCATGAGACTAGGGAGTCAAAGTTGAGCGAACTGAAGGAAGATACCCGCATGTGCACTGAACGTGGGAGATGATGGATGTCCTACATTTAATGAAAGGTAGGAAAATGACATTAAGACTAGCCTACGCAACGCCCTGGAAAATACAGACTAGCAAATAACATGAATGCTAAATTTGCTGAGGGAAACAAGATTATTTAGACAGCTGTAGAGAAATCAGGATATGGAAGAAGCTGATTAATAAAACGAGGAAAGCTCAATCGTGTCCGATGCTAATCTTGACGTACGAAGCGGGTGAATAGAAGTGGAAGAAGCCAAGAAGAGAAGTCGAAGAAGAAAAATTGAATAAATAATGAACTTGAAGGAGGCACAAGAGAAGAAGCGAAGCAAATGAAAGAAGCGAAAAAAGTGAAGTATAGGAAGTAGATATTATGAAGGAGAGAAATGCAAAAAGGCCGAAGAAGACAAAAGGCGAAGTGAATGAAGTGGAAGAATATAACTTGAAGAAGAGAAGCGGAATATCAGAAGCACAAGAAAGTAAAACACTTTCGGAGAAAGAGAGAGAGAGAGAGAGAGAGAGAGAGAGAGAGAAAGAAAGGAAGAGAGAGAGAGAGGCAGAAAAAAAAAATGTGGAAGATGATAAGCAGAAGTAAAAAAGAGGAAGGCTAAAAGTAAAAAAAAAGCAGTGAGATTTTAAAATAAAACTTTGCTCTAATTTATTAATTTGGTATTTTATCCGGGTCTAAATCCGTAACTGATAAAAGGCCATGATGAATAAAGGGTGTTCCGATCAAAATTTGGTCGAACAGTAATGTGTGGGAGTCGATCAAAGTTTTTATTAATAAGTCAAATTCTTTTTCTTTTTCAAGTTCAGTTACTAGAAAAAACAGGAGAAATATTCAGCTAATCTTCCTTTTTACCGAATGCGAATTGCCGGGTCTTTCGTTTAACACCTGCCATAAGATTTTGTACAGTCTTCTTGTTCACTTTATTCGCCGCAGAACGCCAGTTTGCCTTGAACTGTTTCTCGCTCACAACAGCTTTTTGAGTCTTCTTAAGGTTCCGCTTGACGATGACCCAATATTGTTTGATTGGGCGGAGCTCTGGCGTGTTGGGAGGGTTCTTGTCCTTGGGCACCACTTAAACGTTGTGGGAAGCATACCACTCCATGGCCTTTTTTCCGTAATGGCAGGATGCTAAATCCAGCCAAAATAGAACGGAACAATTGTAAACTTTTAACAGTTTAATGTGCTTGAAAATATCTGCCACCTTTTCCCATCCGGTTGCTGTCCAGGAAGCTGTTTAAAGTCTGCCTTGACGTAAGTTTCATCGTCCTGTACCACGCAACCAAACTTCGTCAGAATCGTCGTGTACAACTTTCACGATCATGCTTTGGCCGACGTGTTTTGTTTATCATCGTGATTTGGAGTCACCATTTTCTTGTTAGTCGACTGTTCAGCTCGTTTTTTAGCTCTATCCACGGTTGAATTTGCCACTCCCAGCTGCTTTGCGACAACTCGGACGAAGAGGTTGGGGCTCCACTCGAAACAGCGGGCAACTCTTTTTGTCGTCGCTGTGGCCTCCGGCTTTCGATTTTCCCCCGATCCAGCTTTCCTGGCTGTCGACAAACGTTCACCGAACACTTTTAATATGTTAAACAGTTGATTTAGCCACATTCAACAATTTCGCCAACTTGGCGTGAGAGTATTTTGGATTTTCGCCATGCATGTGCAAACTTTTGATGCGTTGCTTCTCTTCCTTCGACGACATTTTGATAACTGAAATGCAAAAATCAAAATAGAGGTATGATGCTACACGCACACATCTTCAATATGAGGAGTGTGCAAAATTTTTAATGCACGATGAAAGGAAATGCGTCAGGTTTGAGTGGACCAAATTTTGATCGAAATACCGTTTAGTTAGTAGTATTGTGATCAATGAAGAGGAATTCACAGCCTTCGACCCGAAACGGTTGACGATTTTTCTTTTTTGATTTTAACCCTCCTGAGCAGCAACACCTACCTATCCGTAAACGATAGAAGAGGAACAATGAGGGACACGAAATACGAAGGGAAGAAGAGTAAGGGTGGGGGCCAATAAGCATAAAATTATGGTTAATGGGTTAAGAAATTATGTTCACAAAAAACGGACGTAACTAAACTTACGAAAACATATTGTCAGTTTGGTGAAGTATCTAGAAATAAGCATAGATGTCAGATGTACAGTGACTGTTATTCAAACATTCGTTGAGAGTACCGAGAGTAAATTAGAAGTGGCGAAAAAATAGTAAAGGACCAGCCATTAACGCCTTAAATGTTTATGGAAGGAGGGAGAGCCCGGCATTGTCTTATGTGCAAAACAATATTACGCCATACAAAGGGTAAAGGAATCTGGAAAAACATCTTACGTTCTTAGTGCATGACTTCCATCATGTTAGGATAACGGTAGAATCCTTTTTGCGTTTTGAGAACGCTTTTGATAGCACTGGCAACGCAATAGTAAACATCCCCAACTCTCACGCCAAAGCCACGAGATCAAATTGCACCCACGGACAGGTCACATAAATACCCAATAAGTCGTTTAAGTCACTACTGTACTACAGTGTGTCTCACAATAGGTGTCACCTTTTTTTCTTGGTCTCGGTTTATTTCAGCTGGGTAATTTTAACAGTAAAATTGATTATACCCGTTTTGAGTGTATTCTCTTGACAGCTTATCGCTGGAGATAAATAGGCGATTCAGTTTGTTTATATCTATCAGCTACCATAGGAAGCCATACGGGAGCAAGTTTTAAAATTACATTTGCAACAGCTTAGACCGTGTCAGATATTCAATAGCCTTAAGCAGTTCGGAGTGAGTAAGTTTTTTGTTTTTCGTACCTTGAAACGGTTCATGGAAACTGGACACAAATAAGGTGCCAGACGAACTGCCAGAACGTAGAAAGAGATCATATGTGTGAGGGAGCAAATAATACGTAATCTGGTCGTATATGGCCGCAAATTGAGCAAAAAATTTCAAATGTCCCTTGCTTCAATGGAAAGGCCCCTCAGACATGATCTGGAATGCAAGCCGTACAAGAAACAACGGGTTCACGGGTTGACGGAGCGTCAAAAGCAAGCCAGGGTCCAAAGAAGCAGAAATCTTTTGGTTCGGCACGGTGACTGCGGGATTTTATTTTCGGATGAAAAGCTCTTCTTCCTTCAGGGCAGTCATAATCAACAAAATGGTCGTGTGTATGGCAAAAGTCTTGCCAATATTCCAAAAGATAATCGAAAATCATAGTATGGTGCGCCGTTTCACGAAAAAGAAAACTTCCTCTTCTTTTCATAGAACCTTACGTAAAAATCAACACTGAATATTACATCGAGCAGGTTTTGAAGAACCATCAGCTTCCTCATGCTTCAACGCTGTATGGAAATACATCATATTGTTTCAAACAGGACTCAGCTCCAGCTCATAAGGCAAAGAAGACACAAGCGTGGTGCGCGGAAAATTTGCCCGATTTCATCACAAGCGAAGAATGGCCTGCATCTTCACCGGATCTCAACCCACTTGACTACGTTATATGCTTCAACATAGAAACATTTGGTTGATATTTGGGACCAAATTCCTCAGGAAATCGTGCGTGCCTGCTGCGATGGGTTTACAAAGCGTTAGCGCAAAGTTATCAAGGAAAAGGGCGAGAGATTCAAATTGAATTAATATAGTTTATTTCTATAACATGTATCTTTCAAATGAAAAAAATTCTATGATTTGGTTGATTTGTTTTGCTGTAATCCCATTTTGTTTTAGTGACACCTAGAGTGAGACACCCTGTATATAAAACCTCTTTTTCCTGAGCAATCAATGCACATTAAAGTCACATCTAACTACGGTAATTTTAAATTTATCCAATTCTCAACACACACCGTTTGTCTACGATTAACTCGTAATGCCGGTATGCGATAGCTAGAGATAGGTCAAGAATGCATCAACCGTACGCATGCCAGAGTGCAGTCAACCAAACATGTATTTTCGCTAAGTCTACTATTTTCTACCGCATACATGCATCACTGAAGTTTCGCACTTACGAACCCAGTATGGAAGACCCGAAAAGTGTCAAGTAACCAAAACAATAGTATCGATGGATGCGTGAAAAGCATAATAGCAAAAAAAAAATAGGGCGAATATTTGTCAACGCTGTCCCAGGCGTATCACGGCGTGATTTTTGGCTGTTAACAGTCGCAAATACCACTTGCTGGCAAAACCCCTGTTAGAGATTCTGAAGTCCTCACGTCTGATGAATACCGCTAGAAATCTCTTGGTTTGAACCCCACGAATGTAAGCCGTCAGTAGTCTCTCGGTTAGAACTCTGTCGGTATGAATCCATGCCCCGTGTTCCCCGGCATGGAATACTACGATGGGAGGTGATGAACCAGCCCGAGGCTGAAAATCTCGATATAAGTGACACCAAAAATCTAGGAAGGCCATCGCTGATTTGCTGCAAAAAATCCCTGGTCTAGGTTGTGGGTCTACAAGACTGACAACAGTCAGAAGTCGTTACGAGCTTCACAAGGCTGCACGTTTCGCCCAATGCTCTGGAATGCGATACAGAAAAGTGAATTGACTTCCAAAAGATGATCAGTTTTGGGAATTACATAGTCCTGTCAGTTACCGGTGATTAACTAGATAATGTGAAAATGCTGGCAGCTGAGGCGATCGGCACGATAGAGGTGGAATAAAATGAAACGAAGCATTGGATAGCCCTCCTCGAAACAGAAGATCCAATGGTTAGTATTCACAGAGCGGGGAAGCAGGCGGGGATCACCATCGAAATGCATGTAATTGCCTCAAAATGCGTGTTGAAATATCTAAAGAGAAAAGATCGATGACCGTTTAAGCTTCAGTAACCACTTCCAATAAGCCTTTGATAAGGCTGCAACAGCAATCGATGCTATAACAAGAACCACGCTAGACAACATTGGTCCTAAATGTATCAAAAGGCGACTTCGGGTTAATGTAATCTCATCGATACTGAAGTACGGAGGTCCAGTCCGCACTACAGAGCAAACAGAACCAAGAAGAGTGAAATTAAACAGCACTGTCCGGCTCATTTCAGGGCCATTTCGTTGGAGGTAGTTTGTTTTATCGCCGGAATTGTTCCTGTTGAAATCACCCTGGTGGGGGACCGTGAGTGCTACGAGCAGAAGAAAATCCGTCGATCTGGGAGAAAACAAACGATGAAGTGGTCAATTTCTACCCAACGCAATTCCTGTTTGGTCAGCATGATTTCGAACTAGCAATGTCTACCCTCTGTTCATAATGCAAAAATGAGTAGAAAACATCCCAAGTAACATTGCCAAAACCATCCTGCTTTATTAAGTTTTATTAAGGTTTTATCAGAGCCACGAGAAATCAATTTGGTTTTATTATGACACCAAAAGGTGCCAATAGGTTTCATATTTTAGTCAGGCTTATGAGAACCTACTCAGCTGGTTTAAAACGATCTTAAACCTCGTTTTTTTTCTCAAATTCCTTTTACTCCTATCAAAGGTTTTATTTTGACTTTATGAACTTATAAAATGCTGTTTTGAGATGCCGTTTTAAGACTCATTAATATTATCTTATTAAGGTCGGTTGAAAATGCATTTTAAAACCATTTTGCCTCCAGTTAATGCATTAAACGGCAAATTGGCATTGAGGGAAGCCACCAAATAATCAAAAAGTTTTAAAGTAGTCATTGCGAAGATAACTTGGCTTTATGGCAGAATTGTGATTTTTTTTCCAATCGCCATATTTAAATAAAGGAAAAAATTAAAATGTGGAAACATAAAGGCACCAAATTTTAAATGTATTGCAAATGAACTGTAGATCAGAGACCAATTTCTGCCCTCTTTTGGATAACCTTATTGAATTCCATCAATGTTCAAGAACTTCATGATTAATTTATCGAATATATTTGTTTTTATTTTGTGTTTGTTGTTGTAAACTCGCAAAATTTTCGAGGCGCATTAATTATTTGCTCTTATCGTGCCAATATTCACCACAAAATTAAATGCCTATATGATTTGGAGCATAATACGCTGTAAAAAACTCAATTTGTTTTGGATATTTTGCTATCAAACAAAATTTCCCGGAACACTCGACCTTTTTTTACTGCTAAATGAATCAGAAGAGCAGAGAACCGAACAAAGCAGAACAACCAAAACCAACCACGATATCACAGTTAAGTTTGACAACTGTGGCCATTTGACCGTATGCTGGTTTTCATGGCAGCCAATAGGTTTTATGAAAGTTTTCAAGTGGTCATAACATCTATCGCTAGAACGATTTCAAAATCTGTATGGTCTAATAAGTGTAGGTAGACAAAACAGTTTTTAATGTAGTTTTATCAACAAAGCCGAGAGGAATGCTATACGGCTGAAATAAAACATAGATTGTTACTTGGGACCGGAGTCCGAGATTTGTAGAGGTGAGATTTTTGAGCTGCCGGTAGACAGCGTTGTTGATGAAAGCACATGGAGCAGAACAGATTATATCCTATAAAAAAAGTGGAGAAATGACCTGCATGTTAGGGGGCTATTCATAAACCACGTAGACTTTTCTGGGGGAGGGGGGGGGGGGTTTGACCAAAGTCTACGCTCCATAAAAAATTTCAAAAAATTGTGTGGCGAAAAGTCTACGGGGGGGGGGGGGGGGATCTGAGATTTTCAAAAATGAGTTCACGTAGTTTATGAACAGGCCCTAGCAACGTCAAATAGAGCTGAGAGCTAACGAGAAGTTCATTAGTATTAGCCGCTTCCATAGTAATACTCTCTTAGGAGTATAAAGAATAAAGGGCACCAGGTGAAAAACGTGCCAGATGCCACAAGACCCTGGGCACAGTCCGTCATAGATTAGCTTAGTGAAGACCTCTTTGTTGGGTTTATCCATAAAGATTTTCTTTAGAATGCATAAAAATATATACATCAACATAAATACAGACATGTTGCGTACTCGTTGCGCTGGATCGGTTTAAGACACTCAGATCGAAAGAGATTGCTACATCCTTATAAAAAGTAGAAAATTAAAAGTTAGTTTTACTACATTTCAGTTGTTGAGCAATTGTTCGTAAATATATATGACAGGAAATGAAAGAAGACTTTATTTTAGAGTAATGGCCATTTAGAATCCGGAATAATTAAATCATCTGTATCTCGGTAACGGATTGACGTACACGTAAGTTTAATACATAAAAAGGAAGGTAATTTACTGTACTTTAAAATATCAAAACAAATCATTTCTCTTCGTTTCTAATGAAAATTTGCACTTCCTTCTTTATTCTTCCTATCAAAAGCTGCACACCTCCGCAGTCAACTTCCTTGGCACATTTGTTCCACATTTTGGTCATCTGAGTCGCGTCCCGAACCGTTTTCCAATTTTCTTAAGCTTCCGCTTCATTATTGCCCAAAATCTCTCGATGGGCCGGAACTGCGGGCAGTTGGGTGGTTTATGTTTTTATCGATGAAATCTACGCTATTATCGCGGTACCACTGGATGACTTCCCGGCTGTAGTGGCAACTCGCCAAATCTGGCCAAAACTTCACGGGACCTTTATGGGCTTTAATGAAAGGTAGTACGCGGTTTTTGAGGCATTCTTCCTTGTACAGCTTAGAGTCCATCGTCTTATTTGTCACGATTACTTTGGTCTTTGCTCCGCAGCTGCATATCCCTTGCCAAATCATCTGTTTTTTTTGGCAAATTTGTCCATAAAAGCAAACTGAAACTTCGCAGGAACATCTCCTCGTGTCGTCGCCATGTAAAATTTTTGGCCAGGAAGCTATCCGAAATCCATTTTGAAGTAGGTTTCATCGTTGATGAGCAGGCATCCTTGGTACTTCGTCAAAACCTGCTGGTACAATTTGCGAGCTCGATTTTTGGTAACAACATTTTGCTTGAACGTTCTGTTTGGTTGCGATTTCATTAACTGATAGTCCAGGGTTTGCTCTGACGGTTCTCAACACCTTCTGGTTCAGCTTGCGGTCATATGTTCCACTACGACGCTTACCTTGAGGTACTCGGTCCACGCTCTTTCGCTCCCTGAAACATTTGAGCACATCATACAGGGTTGATTTGGCGATTTTCATTGCGGACCACGTTGGACTATCAACGTGGGTGTGCAAAATTTTGTCTCTCCTCTCGGCTTCCATCTGGAATAACTTTTGACTCACTGCACGAAACACCGTGAAATTTATACCACAAAAAATGGGCGCCTAGACAAACAAACCGCTGTAACAGAATTCTTGCAGAGGTCACTTTCCGTGCCGCTGCAACACAATAAGTGATGTCGGATTCTAACTGGACAGAACTTTATCTCTACGTCCATAGAAATTTTGCTAAAGGAGAACGTTCTTACAATGTTTTATAAAGTTTCTGGAGGAGTCATATATGCTTGTAAAAAATATATGGTTAGTTCTGTTATTTGTTTGACTTTTTTTGACTAACTTCATTAGCCATGCTTAGGTGAACTGGTTTGTTGAAGTATACTTTGCCTTGCTCTATCATATTAACAATCGTCCTTCATCTGGAACACAGCGACCACATGTTCATAAACGGTATTTCGATAAATCCTGGTGAGTGTGAACTTTTTGTGGAATACCAGTAACTAGAAAATGAGAAGAAAGATTAGTAATTTCCATTTAATTCCAATTTCCAACTATTTGTAGTCGACTATTAGTACACGACACTGAAGAAGTCTGCACATTGAAGACGAAATACGCGTATCTGTCAAGATAAGCAGTAAGGGTATTTTGATACTCCTCTAAATGACGTCAACTTGCACTTTGAATGTAAAAATTCACAATTAGACCGACAGAAAATAGGTTTGCAAGACGCACCTCCAAAACTGCGAGCAAGGTCAGAAGTGTGATCCACAAACTGCCAACCACTCGTCATTTTAGGGTGCAGCTCGTGAAACCGCCAAGTGACTTAATCATTCATGAAGCGTAAAAAGTAAAATCGCAGAACAAAACAAAACAAAGCCCATTTCTCCCTGGCCGCCTTGAATGCGCTATCGTGTTTCGTGGAATTCTTTTTAATGGCAAATATTTACTTAACCTTCGGGCACAATCGAAAATAAAAATTATGAATCGTGCCTTACTTACGTAAACGCGGGCGGCCGATGAGCTGGATGGGAGAATATACTCCGTGGATTCTTCGTTGATTGTTTAAATGGTCCGTCGGCTCTAGCGGCGACGGTGGGTTCTATTGATTGCGGTCGGTGATTGAGTTCGATTCTCAAGCGCCACTACCAAACGGAGAGAAGTCTCAGACCAGCATAACCCCAAAACAAAATGACTGCGATTGTTTGGGGTGCAGTGTTGGTTTGAAAAAAAGGGGTTTTATAGCCTTGATTGTGAGACGTCGATCATTAGCTTGATTGACAGATTGATATTCAGAGCAGTGTGAACTAAGGGAGTGGGCTCGTGGGCGCGCGCCTTGTATGGGAATTAGTGTGACTAATTTGTGGGTTTTGTTCGTTGGTTCGTTATGTGTGTACCAAGCGGTAGTTGCTCGTTCACGATCAATAAAGTGCAATTTTAGGAGTGTTAAACGCAAATTGAATTCTACAGCTACCCACGTTTTATTTTATTTTTTCGTGCATTTATCGATGAGTTTTTTGTGGGAAAGTGCCTCCAATGACAATTATGTGTTTTTATTGAATTCGTAGAATAAGTATCCATAAGAGAGGGTAAACATTGCAGTGAAATGTTTCCCACAATTCTTTCGATCTTCATTAAGGTCTCCAATAACCTTTTCAGATTTGTAAGATCCTAATTTTGATTGAAATAATTTGAAGGAATGAAAAAGTCTAAAAATAATATACCGCTCAATCTAAATTGGTGTGCAAACAAATGTGACTAACAGAGAAGATTGGCTAAATGTGAGCATACATTATGCTGTAGAATTACATTGGTAGCCTGGGTCTATAACTAATAAATTTTTTACCAAGGAAAGATCGTGTAAAAGTTTGCTTGTTGAGCCACCCGGGGTAAGTTGGCCATTCATTGGATCATCGAAAGAATAAACTATTGAAAAAATATAATACGGTAATTTTTTTCACAACTTTACCAATGATGATGTTCTCACAATTTCCCGTGTCTAAAGATGAAGCAACAACAACAATAATAGAAACAAACTTTCGCTGCAGTGGCGAAGATGCGTAGATAAATTAGTATTTTAATACTAAACTTTAGCTGTCTCGTAAAAAAAGTGTAAGTGAGTGTATCTTCAACACACAAATCTGTTTGAAGTGATTTCACAAGAAAGGGTAAGATTTGTTATGCATTTAGGGAGAAGGCTGGAATCATGACTGGTTTGCATTACCACTTCGAATTTTTGTAGAACCTTTGTAGTTGTAGTTTCCTAGATTTATGCCTTCAAATATTTAAAGTGGCTATGCGATACGCTAGAATTACATGTTTTATAGCTCGCCCAAAAAAAAACTGTGGAAATTCACCAACCAGTCAGCCATCCGATCTGTGAATGTGGCAAAAAAGGTCAGCGTTTGTCTTTTTATAGCCTTATCACCAGGATAATTTACTGTTTCATTGAAAATACAATTTTGTTTATACATCGAAATCAAAGTATTCGTCACCAATGTTTTCGTCAACGAAATTGATTTGTACTATGTATGCAGCTAGCCTTGAAGGCAATGTCATAAGAACACTGTCAAAAGAAAAAAAAGGATTTGTATTTTCAAAAACCACAATCGTGCATTGTACGACAACAGTACTATGAACTGTGATAATTTTGTCGAAAAATTAAAATGATGGGTCTCGCTGGTGATGACTGTTGCAGGCATGTTTGACAGTTCTGCCGGGCTGGATAGTCCAGAAGAAAATGGATATAGTTTTTGGCTCAAGAAGTACCTGCACATCGGTCCCAAACTCGGTCTCATGCCTAATGATTCGCCCCTAATGATGTAACTTGATCGTGCACACCTTCAAATATTCTATTAAAATAACCCAGCAAATCACAATAAAAACAAAGACTCTGAGTACCGAAAAGCGCAAGAGAGGTTCTAGTACCGAAAAGCGTAAGAATGAGCTAGTTTTAATTTGATTGTTGGTTCTGCTTTATCGACTCGAAACGTACCTCGAAAATCAAACGCAATCGTGGAGAACAAGAGGATCCACCGTTTTTTTTTTTTTTTCATTAATGTTTCTGATTTGGGAAATGATCCTGATCAATCGAGAATCCCAATAAAAAATATACAATTAGATTACAATTGAAATCCTAGACGGGCTAAAACATTTAGATGCATACAAAGGCTCGGGACCTGATGGAGTCCCTCACTTTAGCAGCTGAGCTTACTTCTACATTGTTTTGGCTTTTTAATATGTCACTGGAATCCGGAGACTTTCCAAAATTATGGAAGAGCTCATTTCTAGTGCCTTTTTTTTAGTCTGGTAAAAAATCTGATATTCGTAATTATCGGGGTATAGCCCTGATCTCTTGCATTCCAAAACTTTTTGAGGCAATTGTGAATGAAAAATTATTTAACCAAATCAAAAATAGAATAACTCAGCATGGATTTTTTAAAGGTCGTTCGACAACCACAAATTTACTAGAATTCGTTAATTATTCTCTGGAAGCAATGGATAACGGAAACCATGTAGAGGTTTTGTACACAGATTTTAGTAAAGCATTTGACCGTGTCGATATACCTATGCTTATATTTAACTCCTCAAATGGCTTAAACCCAAACTCCTAAAATGGCTTAATTCATACCTAACCAACCGTGATCAAGTTGTAGGATTTAAAGGAAACCAATCAACACCTATTCATGCCACTTCGAGAGTCCCACAAGGCTCTCATCTAGGACCACTTTTATTCATTCTATTTGTAAATGACTTACCTTTTATTCTTAAGAAACTAAAATTTTTAATTTATGCTGACGACATGAAACTTTATTAAGAAATAAAAAATGCAGAGGATATCAACGCGTTTAAGAATGAGATATTGTTGTTCCATACTTGGTGTAACAAAAGTCTGCTACAACTGAATGTTAAAAAATGTAATTTAATTACCTTCAGTCGAAAACGAAACATACCTAATATACAAATAACTTTAGGCAATCAGAATGTAGAGAAGTGTGATAAAGTAAGGGATTTAGGTGTTGTCTTAGACTCTAAACTTACGTTCATTGATCATTATAACACAATTATAAATAGAGCTAAAAATATGCTAGGATTTACTAAACGTTTCTGCTATAACTTTCACGATAAAAACATTATACATTGCTTATGTCAGATCAATATTAGAATATTGTAGCATAGTTTGGTCTCCATTCACAATAACACATGAAGAAAAAATAGAGTCAGTACAAAAGCAATTTTTGTTATACGCACTAAGAAAGCTAGGATGGACTGTATTTCCTTTACCATCTTATAAGGCTCGATGTATGCTTATCAATATTCAAACATTAAAAGAGCGTCGGGAATTTGCTATGGCGTCATTTATAAATAATATAGTCTCACACAGAATTGATTCAATGGAAATTCTATCAAAATTAAACTTTTACACACCAACAAGGCATTTAAGACATCGACAGTTATTTGCAACAAATAATCATCGCACGAACTATGCAAAACATGGACCGATTAATCAAATGATGGCTAATTACAATAACCATTGCCATAGTATAGGTTTTACGATGTCGAAAGAAAAATTTAAAAAATACCTAGGATTGTTAAGGCGATTCCCCAACTCAGGCGCCCAGGCGTGGGAATCACCCACTATTACCAACGTGTTTCGGTCAGTCAGCTCCGTTGTCATGCGATCAACCATTTGTGAAAACTGGTGAATTGACCATCGAGGCGGCGCGTAACATCTGCAGAAGAATATTGCATTCACCTTTGCAACCACGAAGCCCTCGTTTGAAGTGGACATAGCTTCCTGAACCGGGTAATTTCCCGTTGTCCATAATGCCGCTATATTCCTATCCCAAGCAGCACACAACTTTCAAAAATGGTTGCAGCAACTTTATTGTGACTTAAATGAATCAAATTCGCCTTGCCTTCCCCGGTTTGTAACATGTGTGCTGCAAGGAATCCACAACCTAGTAGCCGTTACTGGCGGGGATGGGGTTTGCATCGGATATCATGGCGATACCCAATGCAGACTCGAGAACTGTTTAACATAACAGTTTCTGAGTAGCCTAACATTGGTTCAGGTTTAGTTGGGTTACCTGCAATACGATAAGCTTCTAGGATTACCCTTGTACGTCAGGCATTTAGGGTCTCCCGTGACATGGTTGTCGTCGGATATCCCAGAACCCATCAGACATTTGGAACGCTCCTTATAGTCCTGGGCATTGTGGCCTTTACTTCCTCACCTTTTACACAATTCGCTCCTGTCTGGGCTTTTGTATTCCCAGGACATGTATCCGCTCTCAAATTATCTGAAGCATGCTTTCTGTGGCTGGTGCTCGCTTATTGGGCACACGGACCAAACCATTTTGAGTTTAGCCACTTTTAGGGCCAAGTCTGCTAAGGCTGCTGCCAGCCGTATCGTGGTCACTTGGGACCCTTTCGCAGCCGTATGACTGATGTGGCCACATCGACCCCGCATTGAGCCTTGATGGCCGTGTTGACTTCGCTAGCCTCCGTGATCTTGTGCAGGTTTTTACACTGGAGAGTACTTGCGTGGCTAAGGCACGCACTTCCAAACCTTCTCATAAGGTTTGTTCATCCAATTTGTTAGTACACCGGGCCCTTCAGCTTAGAGTCCCTCTCGAGCTCGAAGATAATCTCGCCCGTGCAGGTACGGCGTAAACTCCGCAAACATGCGCACAGATCTGCGACCTTCACGTCACCGCGCATCGCTTTTAAGACCTTTCTTAAAAATCTCCGCGTACTTAGACTTTTAGGTGTTAACGATTAGGGCCTCACCGCGATTACGTTTCAGACTAACCGGTTTGGGTGAGTAATTTTGTATACCTGCCGAAGCCATATTGTTTTTGATATTTGCACTTTAAGCAGCGTTTCACTCCAACACGGCTGCCATATACACCAGTGCCCCTCTACCAACCCGATCAGAAGAAGCCGATGCACCCGGTCGTCAGGAAACACCAGACCGGCACGCTGTTGGTTTAAATCGAGAAAATATTGCTAGTATTGGTACGGATAAGATAACACGACAAACGATGTGGCTAATAAACTATAGCTAGCTTTGGTGTGCTCATACCTCAACACTCAGTAGGTCACTTCTAAAAAAGAAACTGAAAAACTGACACAATTTTTCAAACTACCGCGGGTAAAGGTGAGCAAATTCTTTTAAGTTTCATTAGAAAAAGTTTATTCTTTGACAGATATGCCTGTTTTGTCTGTGACTTACAAACATCTTCAGTGTCGAGCACCCTTGAATATTCCTAGCTTCTAAATAACTTTCGTCCGGACGTGATAAAAATGCACTCTCTTCTTGTCACCTTATTTCTTAATAGGGGAAGGCGATGAAGGGAAGTTTACGAAGGATTATTCGCTCTTATTCCTGTTCAATCAAGATATAACATCTTGAATATTAAAATCAACAAGCTGTGCAATCTTGAAGTCTCCGTTAGCTCAGCCGGTAGCCACGATGGTACAAATCAAGATCATGGCTGAGTTTGATTGTTAGTTCGATTTTGGAATTTTCAGGTAGCGCAAAACCATGACATCCTTTATCATAAAAGATTATTGTTCTTGAAATATTTTAAAGCTACCGAAAAGCGTTATCAAATATTGAAGGTCGTCTAATTGATTAGCTACAGTTGATTACCGGCTTTGAAAATTAAGCTAAAAATTCCAAAAAGAAGAAAGTTGCTCAGTCTGTACCCCATCTATCGTCTTCAACTAGTCATAGTTCTAAATTACGAATAATAAAACTTTTCAGCACTTAACCAAATTTTCTCACCGATATCGTACGAACCACAGTAGTAGAAGCAGCAGCACAGAAGCATAACGATACCCCATTGAGCTTACTTTCATAACTTCATCATCGCCTCAGCACGATACACTCTTAGCCATTTCAGCATTAGCCCATAATAGCAAAATGCTACCGCAGAATGCAACAACTTACTGATGGTCCTCGACCTTCGCCCAGTATCACGAGGTCGATTTTTTCAAGCAGCACCGAAGCTAATTTATTATGATCAACTTTAATAGCAATAATAATAAATAATTTATATTAATTACTGGATTATAATGTAATAATTATTTTCGGCTTCACCCATCGCGCGAACAATTCTGACTAATAGGAGAACACCGTACAAGATGGAATAATTATTGGATCTCTGGTAAGAAGGGTTGCTGCTGTGAAGCTTCTGTGCGGTTTAATTCTACTGGTATTTCTGAGGCAGGACCTTTTTCAAGAAAATACACCGCGGCGGTGGAAGACACAAGTTGTGGCTCATTGGCGGTGGCAATTGAGACAAATTGCACCGCGAGAGCAAACCGGGCGCGAAGGGTACCTTTAATGGTATTCTAATTAGGTTCATTGAAGACAATTTTTCTTACTGATCTACCAAGTGGCTGACAGGGCAATGGAGTGTCTGCTAGTTGGAACAATTTAACGCTTATGGTGTAAATGATATCGATTTACACTGTCTGAGTTCTGTGAGTTAGGTTCCTATGTTTTCATCGCAAATTCGTTAACTATTAAGAATGAAAAACGCTCCTTCCACTTCGTTTCAGGGAACATAAAAAAAATGTGAAAATTAGTCAAGCTGAGAAGAGTTTTGCCAAAGAAAGTTAAAACAATCAGCTATGAAGGAATGGGATCCGGTAGAAAAAGGGTCAACTTGGGTGTAGCTAATTGAGCTTTATTACATTCACCTTCCAACATTCGCGCTGGGTGGTCATAATAATGGCATTTATCGAGCATAATATTTGTGTTATTAACGCGGGCGTTTGGGTTATTGGTCAAACAGCATTTTCACTCTTATAATTAAGTCCAGTTTGATTAGTAATCAAACAATGCTATGGCCTATAGATTTTATAAACATGAAAAAGGAGTAACTACAAAAAAAAACTAAACCGCATTCAAATGGAAACCATATACTGTTAAAACGGTGCTACAATTAGGTTGCTGGTAGAATTTAATTTCCAAGAAAAACAATCTACCAAAACGAAAATTGAATCAATCCGCAAAGAACAAACATGAAATATCGAATCGACCCCTCCCTTAGAACAGAAAAAAAATGTATCAACCCTTCGGGGGTGTACCAGAGTTTGAACATTATAAAACTTTGACATTGCGTGTTTTCATTTAGTCGATGGGATTTCCGGAGTGTATGTATGTGACAGGGGGCAGAGGTATCAGGTACCCTGACGGTACTGCCGTCAGGTGAGTTCTTTTGTTTAGTTTGGTTTCCCAACGAAAAGTCCACACTGCACTGCAGAAGTTAGGGGGTGAACCGATGCAAAGCAAATGAAAAATTCATTTCAATTAAAGTTAAACTATATCAAGTTTGACGCTTGAAACTTACCAGGAATGGAACAATCGAAAAATTAGAAAGGGGAGTTGTCTAAGGGAAAATGTGATCGAAACAATTCGCACCTTTTGCAAACGGGACTTTTCTGACAGGCAGATGTAAATAGCAATCAATTTGATTAACATTGGTTGGTCATGATCATATGATTTGAAGGTGAATCATAATTTGTAACAAATTCTTCTTCTTGGGCCCTCCCTTAGCTCAGTCGGCGAAGGCACACTTACAAAGAAACACCATGCTGGAGGTGGCTGTGCTCGATTCCCGGTCTGCTCTAGGAATTTTTCGTTAAGGAAATTTTTTCGAGTATAATTCTAGCATTCTAATTCAAAAATGGTACTTGGCATCGAAAGCTTTCAATTAATAACTATGGTAGTGCATTTAGAACACTAAGTTTAGAGCAAGTAATAAGCTAATTGTGAAAGCAATAAACATTAAATGCTAAAGAAGAAGAAGAACAAATTCTTACTGCTTGCGTGCACTAGTAAAATTCATCGCATTTTAACTCGAACATTGCAATGTACTTTTTGTAAATCAATGAATGTGATACATAACTCATATATAATGTAGATTGATGTTATAAAAATATTTATCCATGGTAGGCTCGAATAACTGACGCAAGAAATATCGAACAGTATTCAATACATCCGATTTTTTTAGTTCTTTTTGTATTTTGTTTCTTACATTTAATACTTAATATGTATATACACATATGTAAATTTCGATCGTATCGCCTTTCGCCTTAGTGATCACTATAAGCCTCCTAAGAAAGGCATTACAGGCGGCATGCACCGTATTTTCTGAGATTTCATCCCATATCTTCTGTTTAAGTAGCCTTGAACCACTCGATACCAATCGGTTTATATTTTGGCATAGAGCTTCCATGATTCCACAACTAGAGATATCCAGCAGGTTTGCATCTGGTGAAGAAGTAGGCCATAATTCTTTGGAAAGAAAGTCCGGCAAATTCTGGGTGCACCACGTTTAGGTGACCTTGGCTCCTTGGAGCGGGGCGGAATCCTAGCGGAACAACCAAATTTCAAATGGTTCGTCATAACTTCTCTCACGTAGTAAGCCGCGTTAAGTTTGACACCTTAGTGTTGACAATGGTGTCAAAATTAACGCGGCTTACTTCGTGAGAGAAGATTTGACGAACCATTTTAAGAAGCACGCTCGAATTATGTTCAGTGAAAGCAATTGGTGTAAGCAGTGGTAGTTGAACTTCTGCAAAAATCGCTCCCAAACCATAACATATGCACGGTTTTGGAATCGTCGAGTTGCGCGGATAGAAGAAGGGATATCCTAATCTGACGGCTGCATAGACTCTATCATTTTGAGCGTTGAAACTTTGCTGCAGCACGAAGTTTTTCTCATCCTAAAACATAATCAAGTCATCATCGTGCCGACGAAGCAGTTCTCGGCAGCGAAGGACTCCATCCTTCTTGTTAGCTTCGAAAGTCAATGAATTTTCTTTTTCTTTTATGGTTTAAATCCCAAATCTTCTTTGAGAGTTATTCTGATGGTTTTGCTGGAAACCGCCAGTTCCTGGACCAGTTAATTGGACGAGTGACGAGAATTTCTCTCTCTCTCTCTCTCTCTCTCTCTCTCTCTTTCTTGCTACTTAATATTTCTACTCCTAATTCAAATTTCTGTTCCCATATTGCTGGCGCTTTCTACTCTTGATCCTGCTTTCCCAATGCTTGTTAATTTCTCGCCTTTTTTTATTCCTTTGCTCTAGGGGTATGCACAGCGTAAACAAACTTGAAGCTCAAATGTAGACTAGCGCCATCCAGTTAGTGAGTTTCAAACACATGGGACTACCATCCAAAGGGCTTGGCCACTAGCAAGTTTGCTGAAGAAAACATCGTCCTAACTAGAAAGGCTCTCGAGATATAGCAATCACAAACTGGAAGATGATATGCACAATAGCGCCACACAGTGCGTGAGTTTCAAACATATGGGACTACCACCCGGAAGGGCTTGGCTACTAGCACAAATTTGCTGAAGAAAGCAATGTCCTAATTAATGAGAGTCTCGTGATATAACATTAAATAATCTGGAACTTCATATCTGTACTAGTGCCACGTAGTGAGTGAATTCCGAACGTGTGTGATCATCATCCGGATGGACTTGATCACTAGAACGAATTTGCTGAAGAAAGTAATATCGTAATTTGTAAGGCTATCGAGATACAGCATAATCAAACTGAAACATCATATGCACACTAGCGCTGCTTAGTGAGAGAATTTCTAACATATGTGACTACCATCCAGAAGGGCTTGGCCACTAGCACAAGTTTGCTGAATTAAACATCGTCCTAACTAGTAAGGCTCTCGAGATATCGCAATTACAAACTGGAAGATTATATACACACTAGCGCCGGGTAGTGACCGAGTTCCGAACTTGTATGTCCACCTCTAGGAAGGGCTTGGCCACTAAGACAATTTTACTGAAGACTTATATGTCCTAACTGGTGAGACTCACGATATATCCTAGGATGAAACCAATAACCCTTTATCCCAACGCGTCACAGCACTCATATTTAGTAACTCTAAAATAAAGCGCCACTAGCGGTGAAATTCCCGATTATCCAATGAAACAGATTTGTTGGTCCAACTCCGTACAACAATTCTACTGAAGACAGTGGATGTTTATCACTTGAAACAACTGAGATAGACATCATTTACCCCAATAAGTGCAAATCCCATAAGCTGCGGTAATCGATCTTTACGGTTTCGATTTTTACGGTCCCAATTAACCGAAAAGATCGGTACCCGACTATATGTCCTTTTTGAAGCTAAATTCCCCTAAATGTTGTTTCCCGGACAAAATTAAATGCGAAGAGACACCACAACATGTTGCTCGGGAGAATCCGAGGATCGATGAATACTTAACAGTTCATAAAACTTTTGGAGTAGAAGTTGTCAGAATTCGGTGTGATGCTTTCCAAAGACATAATGAGCTAAACCCCATGAAATGAAAAAAAAAAAAAAAAAGTGGGAAAATTGACATCTGCGGACCATCAAGTGTACCTGGCCCATGGCATTCACCTTGCACTAACAGGTGTTCTGTACCAGAAACCGTCTTCAAATACAGGCCCAGGCAACCAATAAGCAGTTCCAAAGGGTCTTAACGGCAGTCTAGCAAGCCTAAAATGCAACATAAATGCCACTTTTGGCCCAATATACGGCTGCTTTACTGCAATGCTATGACAATGCTTCATCAATGCTATTTTGCATTCGAAATGCTTATTACAGGCTACAAGCATTCAGGGCCTCACAATTATTTCATGGTTGGCAGCTCCACTCCGGCGTTAATGTTGAGGCTTCCAAGTCGTGGTCAAAGTTTCCCTGTACATTTTAAGCACGCGCCATGCGGTGTTTCTAGGAAAATTCAACACATTAACCACGAGGAATTTTACAGGTGAATGTGCACGATTTTTTATTCTAAGCTCCTCTTGCATGGTGACTGTCTCCATAACGAGAGCGTTCTATGAACTGAAAAAATACAATATTATAGTAATTGTTATTGTCAATACAAAGAAAACGTCCAAAAACGTCCACTAAGAGCGCTGTGATAAGCAAAAGAGTTTGTTCCATTACTAAGTGAGCTATGCTTTATGAAAGATTGGAAACGATTTCATTGCTTACGTTTGCTTTGGTTTGCAATTGAATGAGGGGAAATTTTACGCGTTTAATAAAATTTATCAATTTTTCTGTGGTCCATTCCCAGCTTCCTCCTGATAGCACGATGAGAGAGATTGGGATTTTCGAGGAACGTGAGCAACATTTCTTGCGCCACTGCTGTTCTTCCGACTTTCTCTTTGGAAGTACGGACTGTACAGAGTAAACAATAAACTTTCACTTGTCCCATTTTGCCCGCGTGGAAATTAATGCTGGATTGGTATGGTATAACTTTTATCAAAGAAATACAACTAAAATATATTGAAATAGTTTTTACATTCGCTTAAAAACTTTGTACCCTTCCTAAGCTGTTGTTTTTTCGTAGAGACATGACTTTCAGCCCAAGGCGGATTCGTTACGCCAAGGAAACGAACTGAACTTTACATACCCGGGAGATGAGCCATGCCAAGGCTGAAAATATCGATAATCAAGAAACAAACAAACAAAGCCTACAAATTGCCAGGACCAACGGCTTTACTTCCCTTCCGGAAGAAGACGTGATCAGAGATTTTTCGTCTCCGAGTTTGATACCGACACTGACTGGAATTGATACCAGACCAATTCTGAATGTCATAGCTGTATGTTGTATGGGTGGTGACCAAAGACTAAAGGAACCCATTCGGTGAGTTGGGGAGTATATTGCAGGATTTGAAAGTGTGCTCTGTGGAACTCCTCAAAAAATAACTAGTGTCTGGCGGCAACTCTGTCAGAGTGATTTGGTTCCCTTTTGGTACTCTAATTAAGCCACCGCGGCCAACCGGTCACCATTACACTTTATAAGTGGCCCCAACAGCAAAAGACCTTGATTAAATATTTGTTTGTAATCCATCATCACAAAAATATACTGCCTGTAATGGAATATTCGCCCATATTGAGCCACCACCCAACGGGAAAAATAATACTTGAGGCTGAAATAATGTTTTCCTAGGTTAAGCCAACTGTGCAATTTATTTTTGGTAATTTACGTGTGATATACATAACTTACAAAACCATTTTTAACAATTTCATGTGTCTGTCAAATTTGACCACATATTGCTGCATATCAGCCTCATTCTGTTCGAAAAACTAGGAAAATTTAAACGATCACTTCACTTGTTTACTTTTTTCATCTTAATATTACTAGTAAACGCAGCAAATTCCTTAAAATTCCACGCAAAAAAAGCTTATCTTTTGACAGATAGTCCTATTTCGTCTACGACTTACAGGTTCCTTCAGTGTCGAGGACCACTCTGCTTGTTGAATTCTTTGCGGCATACTTTTATCATTCACGTTCATCTGGTTCGACGGACATCTTTAAGTTGTAAGTTGTATAACGAAATTGTGTAGCAAAAGTTTTACAGTTCTTTGCGCAATTGTAATGTCTTAAAGAGCTCATCAAGATATATTTTGGTGAATTTTCCAAAGAAAAGGCATATCAATTACTTATTTGAGGACAAGAGGCAATACGTTTTTTTCTATGAAACTATGTTTTTCACCTGATACTTCTTTTTTCTAAATGTATGAAGATGAGATAAGTTTTATGACAGGTTTGTAAACTTTGATGAAAATATGATCATTACACATTAGAGCTCAAACACGTTAAAAAACTTTATGGTACTGATTATAAACCTTTAATTATTCAGAGTTATCGTAGGTCGTTTTGTGCCATAAGTAGGTTTGTAGCCCAAACATTAATTTTTTGCCTAATAATCAGATATCGTTGGTTTATAAGTTTAAGTTTTAGTTTTTGTAAAGCACATACAAAAAACAAATAATTGTTCGCGATGTAAGTCATATGAAGATCACATCAGAGAATGCGATAGGTTTTCTTTCAACACCCGGTCTTATATTATCAGACATTCTTCTTGTTTCAGAGAGCGAGTAATAGCGCTATAACCATAGACCACATGGGCCTAGGACTGTAGTAATTGCTTAAGTCTCAACCGTTTGAAGAAAAGTGGAGCATCACTTAACCTTCTTAGACTAGATGCTCCCAACGACTATTTTAAAATAAATTTTTGTTCTGTTCACCAAACAGGGCATCCTGTTTAACTATTCTCTCCGACTATTCATTTCCCTTTCCTTTGATATCTACTGAAGACTACGTAAGTTCCCCGTGTCTTCTTAAGGTAGATATTAAATCCTCCCCATCTCCAACGGTTGCGTGGCCAGGTAAGCGATCGAGGAGTGTTTTTGTTGAGATTGTTGCGTGAAGAAACGTATCAGTAACTGGTTCCGTTTCAAGGTATCATGTAATGTCTTCAAATGTGCAAACATCAATAATAATGCTAATGCGAATGCTAAAACCTCAAATGAAGGATTGACTCCAATAATTTCGTGACAAAACAAAGGAGCAGCTGATCTCAGAGGCCACGAAAGGGATGAAGAGCATGCCAACATCCGTCTGTTTTTTCAGCTATGAGATTTCAGTTCTGGCCAACTGCCGTTAGACCGTACATAAGGGCGTCGAAGCATTTGAATAAACGCAGGATGTAAGAAAAAATGTTCCATTGAATCATCTTTTTTAGATATTCTTTTTACGCCATCTGAAATCAGAACTTTTTTTTATAAATACGTTTGAAAATGTTCGAATTTATTTCTAGACTTTTTTCTGGATTACTGTGACTTTCAGCCTGAGGCTCGTGCGTCACACCAGAGAGACGACATCTACCTATGCTGCTAATAATTGGACCTGCATATTGAACCCTTCATCGCATTGGCTGGGCCAACGGCTTTACTTTCTTGGTTTTTAATGAGTCAGATAGACCTTCCTTCAAAGCTCTCGATACCTGGTCTAAGCCCAGGTCTGAGAGTGGGCTGTCAAGGCCTCTTTTGGTTAGACACCTAGCCCGCGCTTGTTTCCTCTTTATACTCAGAGTCGGCTTTGTAAAAGAGTTAGTATTAATCTATGGTCTAATCTCACACTCCTGAGTATCCATCTCAAACTGTTCTAGGAAGGAAAGACCAGAGAGATTCAAAAAATCACAATTCGCCTGTTGTTTACAAGATCAGTACAAGACTCACTCGCTGTACTACAGGAATATAAAGCATTATTTTAGCGTTGGTTTCGATGTCATGTCGATATTTCGCCGTATTTAAAATGTATTGTCATTGAATCGAGCATATTGGAATCAACTAAACGAAATACCATATATTCAGTGTAGCCTTAAAAATTGATGACATGCAATTGGACCGAGTTTATTTAAAAACGATTTTTCACACTTCATGGCTGACAAATGCCGCTGCACACAAAACATCTCCAACAATTGAACAATTCCTGAACAACCTATCGATCAATTTGCGCTCAGCACTGAATAAAAGCCGCCTTCACAGCGTTAATTGAACCCAATCGATTATTTATTCCGAGAGTGGAGTACCACGATTTCAAGCATCAAGTGATACATTTAATTGTAAGACGGCAGACAAGTGGCGGTGGTGAGCAAAAGTTTCACGCCTTTGGGAAATTTCAAAACCAGGCTTGGATTTGAGACACGCTTACCGTTGTGGACTTTACAGAGCGCGCAAAAGGTTCGGCGATTGGCAGATCATTCGTCATCTATGCTGTGCGAGGCCATTCACATTCGTTTCGGGTTCAACAATGGCAGTGCCTACCCGCCTGGACGCGCAGCATGACAAATATCTAAACCAGCTAGATGAAATCGAAAACTACACTTAGAAGGACTAACCAACCGACGACGGCAGCAATGGCACGCGGCGGTGGTATGTGAGTGCAGTTGCGACCAGCCGCTCACAGCTTCGAATAGAAATTATGTAACAAAACTCATTTTTATCACAGTACGCGTCTGGTTTGAATGCTAGTTTGATTGCGAAATTGCAATTTTTTTAAACCATATGGTGATTGCAAGTTGCGTCCAGTTGAATGGCGAGGATTGTTTTGCCATCGCCGTTGGGGATTTGGTGTTAAAAGTTGTTTTCATTTCCAATAATTATGCGAGTTTTGTGATGTCTCATTTTCTGACCCATTGCCTTTGAATCATCTCTTGCTGGATGGTCATCTAGCGCTGCAGTAATCTCGAGTCGCGGTTGGCAAAGATGACACATTCGTGGACGGGACGCAGACAATCGATTTGTTATGCTACGCACGCAATTGCAACTTGCTAGGAGTCCCCTACACGATCAGTTCAGCGCAATTCGAATGCACATGATGCATACGTCCATCTAGCACAGTAATATGCAGTACGGTTGGCTTGCGTTTTGATTCGATGGAGGAGTGAAAAATAACATTGATTATGAATTCTTGCAGCATCCGCAATATCTTCATCGCGATGCAATAAATTTTAAAAGTCTCGTTTGATGGCATATTTATAAATGATTCAACCTGTGAGTAAACGTGGCCCCTGTTCGGGAGCCATTCATTAGTTCTTTATGTTGTTTTATGTCTGATTGAGAATGTGCAGTACTATTTTCATTGCGAACCTACTTTGTTGTTTACTTTTTTCATCATTATCAGTGAATCTACGACGGCTCTTTGGAGCTTTTCAACTCAGTACCGATTTTCTGGAAACACAAAAACAGTAAACTTTCCCTTTTTCCTTAACTCAATCACGATAGCTGACTGCGACAATCGCTGCACCGTCACCAGCAAGCAAACAAAACAAAACAAAAAAGTTTCGGGACCATCTCCTGAAACGACAAGATCAGCCAGCCGATTTCCGAGGGGTCATCACGTCGTCGTTGGTCGTCGTTGGTCGTCGACAAATTCGCTGCATTTCTTCATGTTGCTTGCACTCGCTTCATCCATGCTTCACTTTTTCCTTTGGTGAACATCTAATTTGCCCGGGTGCTTTTTCTGTGTGGCGTCCAGCTCCGTTGCAGACTTGGTGGATTTTTCGGTTGATTCCGTACCCGTGTTTCAGCTTTCCGATTTTGATCATGCGCATTATTCTTTCTTGCCTCTCTGTCTCTACAGACTAAACCGCTTCAATGGGTTTGGCGGTCGAAGTCAACCGTAAGCTTCAACGGCAGCGTTCGATCATTTTGTGGGCATCGTGATTTTATTCGCTAGAGTGTGTCATTCCATGGGGGCCCAAATGAATGGGCGCGTTTCCCACCGAGGAGGGTACATTTTTGCCATGGACGTGAAAAGGGAAGAAAGGGGGTGCATGACGTCATTAACACACAAGAAATGTCTCAGATTTTTATAAGTCCACAAGTTCATTAAAACAAAAATAAAAATCAGGGTTGATAATTTTCCCGGTACGCCCAAATTTAAATAATCCAATTTTCCCTGACATATCTTATTTTATAAAAATCAAGAACGGGGCATCATAGAACAAAATGCTTTCCCAAATTATAAGGAAGTTTGTTGGAGTGTTTTTTTTTTTCATAAATTCCAGGTATTGAAGTTGTTGCATGTCAGGCTGTTAAATATTTAAAATAAAAGCTTGGTTCTATGTATATTCCTCCTTGAGCCTCAATGAACCAAAAACAGCTTTCTGACATTTTTTCGCTTCTTCTTGACCCATGATCATGGGCAATTTTAACTCTCACGGTACAGACTGGGGAGAACTGTATGATGACAACCGTTCTTCTTTGATATAAATATGACCTCTGTGACAACTTGAATATGACTGTTCTTAGCAATGGAGAAGTTACACATTTGGCTGGTCCATCTTCAGTTAGCAGTAGAAGAGACCTCACATTTTGTTCGAATTCATTATCGTTGGATTGCACATGGAATGTGATTCAGGATTTCAATCCGGGTTCAATCCGCCAGAATCCATCAACGCGACGTCTCAGACAACCACAAGTCGCATAACAATGTTCAAATAGTATCGTATATTCCTAAACTTTACGTCAAAATCGCAATTAATTGTAGCCTTTATCGTATTTTGTTTAAGTTAAATCATTAAGAGTGCACATTTTCGACGTATATACATTTATTCATCGTACTTCGTCAAAAACAAAATCCGATAAACATTACTCAACTTTTCAAATCCAAATTGTTATTACAAATTTATTCGCATACGATATCAAATCGACTAGTTAAAGAAAACAATGGAATTTGCACGTATATGGCTTTCACTTTTACACGTATAAGCCATAATTTTGAATTATAGATTTGTTATGCATATATGTTGTAGATATAAAAACAATTTCAATATAAGGTGAAGGGGATAAAGTTAGGGGGGGGGGGGTGAGGGGGGGGGGGGGGGGGGGGGGGGGGGGGGGGGGTGTGGTGGGGATGAAAGAGTATCGGGACTTCGTAATTAAGCGTTTTTTGAACGGTGAGCGACCCGGCGATATATTCCGGCTGCTGAAATCGCATGGGGTCAAGCGGAACTTTGTCTACACGACCATCAGGCGATACCGGGAGACGTCCTCGACCAATGACCGTGCGAGATCCGGTCGGCCGCGTTCAGCGAGGACGCCACGGGTCATCAAGATCGTGAGGGAGCGAATTCGGCGCAAAAAGAACCGCTCAATCCGGAAAACGGCTGCAGATCTCAACGTTTCCATTGGAACCGCTCACACCATACTCACCAAGGACCTGGTTTCAGGCCTTACAAAAAACGTAAGGTCCATGGCGTTTCGGAGGCTACCAGCAAAAAGCGGTTGGATCGAGCTAAGAGGATCCTCTCTCGGCACGCTGGTCAGGAGTTTGTTTTTTCGGACGAGAAACTGTTCGTGCTGCAGCAGCCGCACAATGTGCAAAATGACCGGGTGTGGGCGCCATCGAGGGACAGCATTCCTGAATCCAATATAAACATCCCTCGGTTCCAAAGTGCCGCGTCGGTGATGGTTTGGGGGGCAGTATGCAAACGTGGTAAGCTACCCTTGGTGTTTATTGGAAAAAAACTCAAAATCAACGCGGCGTACTACAAGACTGAGGTTTTGGAAAAGGTTGTTGCCCCCAGTCTCCGAAGCCTCTACGGCGATGTAGCACTACGTTTCCAGCAGGACGGTGCACCTGCCCAAACGGCAAGTGTGCTTCAAGCCTGGTGTCGGGACAATTTAACCGACTTTCAGGACAAAACTTTGTGGCCTCCCAGCTCCCCGGACTTGAATCCTCTCGACTTTTTTGTTTGGTCCTATATGATGGCGAAGCTGAACGAATACAAGGTCAGCACTTTGGATCATTTCAAGACGGTGATCCTCAAAATCTGGGACGAAATGCCCTGCAGTCCGTGCGTGCCGCCTGCGACGCGTTCGAGAAACGTTTGAAGCTCGTTAAGGAGTACAAAGGGGGGGTCATTCCAAGAGAAATGTTGTAAACGTTCCTTGTAAACATAGCTTTCAATAACGTAGATCCAGAAAATAAAAAAACATATTCACTTCATTTTTTTACCCCATTTTTTCCCAAAAGTTCTTTCACAGATCCAGAAAGCATTTGTGGCTTCCCTTATTTCTTGTTCAATGTATTTATTCCAACAAAGTTTGATATCTACAGTTACTGTTCTATTCTATTCTATTCTAATGCTTACACAGTCAGTAATGAAAAGCATCATGGAAAATACTTAACCAGTATTTTTTTTTTGCAACATTAATATTTGTGGCATATTTGTAATATGACAAAAATATTATAACGGCCAGGCCCACTGTGTAGCGTTGTGGGTAAAAGGAGATTCAAAAATAAACGGCAATTAAATTATCCATTTGATGAATAAGTAAATCATCGAATATTTTCGGATCGTAAGAAAGAGGAAACGGGGACAACCGTCCTTCCGTCTCGTTTTTGTAGGTTTAGGTGAATCGTTGAGAGTGACGTAGCTAAGAAAGTTAATGTCACTCCATTTTTACTGACTTCTTTGATAGAGACAAAGGTATTTCCACCTTGTGTCCTGGCTTACGAGCTTAGGTTCAAGCAACATTGTTCGCTCTCTAAAATGAGTAAAAAGTAAAAAAAATAACAAAAAATACCCTCCGGGCTGGAACACAGACGTCTCTCACTTGTAGCCAGAGCTTGTCTGTCGGTCGGGATATGAGCACCAACCCTGAAATTCCTAGCCTCTCATGGCTCATGGTTATAGCGCCACGTCTTGCCTTCTGAAAAGGTCAAACGCTTAAAGACCCCCCCCCCCCCCCACCACCACACTTCGACCAGCAGCATTTCGAAACACCATACACCACATTCTCTTGCTGAATTGCAGCTAGAGAAAGGCATCACCAGTATTCAGCTGTTGGTTCACGCTATCCACGATTTTGTTCGGCATTTTGCACTCTATCTTCCACCTAATCATGCAATCATATAATTTTATACCAGATCCTTCCCATTTCAATTGATGTTCCACAATTGATTGTCTTGCACTAATTGATTCTCGTACTCATCAATTTTCCTCCCAAAATACTATTCAATTAGATCTTTCTTTCTTCATTAAACGCGAAACAAACATTAACAAGTTTTTATATTAGTTTTTCACTTTATTTTCGTATAATTGTAGAGAAATTAGCGGCAGCAAAAACATAACATTCTTTGAAGCTGGCCTGCCTGGATCCGTTTGATATCTACAGTAACCCCCAAATACTCAACGTATGTTGGCATTGAAAGCTTTTCATCAGCTAATTTAAAGTCAGCTTTTTGAAATGGTACGTCTTTGAGTAAAAGGTACAATAGTTGTTTTTGTAGGATTTATATTCAATCCTGTGCTCTTTGAATTCTGTCAAAAACCGTATTATCCAAATTTCTGCGGACTATAATGACTATGTTATTCGAAAAACCAATTACCTTAACACCTTGAAGCTAAAGTTTTTAAATTAGATCATCAAGAACCAGGAACCTTAACACCTTGAAGCTTAAGTTTTTAAAGTAAATCATCAAGAACCAGGAACCACAGAAGGGGAGATAGAACACCCTCTTGAGGATACTCTTTAACAGCTTTACTCTCATATCTGAATCTCCTAGGTTAGCTGATAATTCGTTTATCAATGCAAATAATTGCGTTTATCATGAATGTAAAAGATGCATTGTCAAATGCACCTTCAATATCAAGAAACGTTGTTTAGAGAATTTCATTAGAAGCAAATGATGTTCTATTTTAGTAACCAGAGTGGGAAGAACTGTAATTGTTGATTTTTTGAATGATAGGCAAATTGTGTTTAACATAATGGTTTTTATAGAGACAATCTGATTGTAGGTACTCATCTATTAGTTTTTAAATTAATTTCAAAAATATTGATAACCCTTGCGCTGAAAGTTCTCTCTTCCTTTTATATCTTGCTCGTTCCAAACTTTCAGCGATTGATAACCGTGGCTTCGAAGGTTTATAAGAGTTTGAGTTCGACCTGCTTGCTTATCCAACAGTCAGATGCCGTAGCGAACGGTTGTTGGCAGAAGCAGCAGCAACAACAGTAATAGTGGTGTCCGAAACAACGAGTGCGAATCCTTCTAACAGGATCAGCAGCAGCAACAACAGTGGTGTCCGAAAGAACGATCGTCCATCCCGATACGCGGATTATTATGGTGGCGAAGTGAATTGGTGCATCCCAACAGAACCAGCAATTTATCTGAATTGAAAAATGGTCCTTTTTCATTGTCGCTAAATTTTTTGCCATCAAAGACTCTTGAAGGGCAATTTTAAATTAGAATTTTCCTACACCTTCGATAAACATAATAAACAATCATTTAGTTTTATGTCATATTACATTCAAAATGTCTTTAGCAGGTAGTGGTCTTTCTTATTGTTTTGTCCATCACTGTCACAAGTCACATATACACCCTTATTCTTGTTTAAGTTCGTATTGAATACGTTCGAAAGAATTTGACATTCGTTTTCGTTCAAATCATTCGAACTTTCGAATATCGTTTGTTCGAACGAATTGGGTGATTCCCGTTTTCGTTCGAAAACTTTTTCGTTTATTTGTTTGGCAAGCAGACAAACGTCACTTTTGACTGGCGAATTGGGTGTACGAAAAAAGTTTAATTTGAGATTTTTCTCGTTGGTTCGAGACATTTGGAAGTGGTTATTGCGACATTGCGACAACCGGATATTTTGTCTGTTGCGTACTGCAAATTTTTATTAATTTTGAAACAGGATAAAATCAAATCCTTTAATCCTTTGCAAATGCGGAAGCAAACATGTTAATTTGTCTCGTGCTTGCAATTATTTTCATGGCTCCTGTTAACACACGAGTGTTTTTACAAAGTTGAATATTTTTATAAATTATTTTCTATAATGATACAACAGGGATTTTTCTTGCAGTTGTTTGAAGATTGGTATAATTTCAAGAATTTTCTTGTGATTGCCTTAGAATAAATTATTTTTGAAATGTTTGCTTGGATTTTCCGGTGTTTGATTCATACAGTAATGAAACGAACTAACTTTCCTGAGGATACCAGATCAAATAATGTAATATATATCATTATTATTGAAATTTCAAGCTTTATTGTGGTTTTTGGTAGAGGGACTTAAAGAATAATTGATAAATGTAGAAGTGCTTCTGGAATACTGAATAGAGAGTAAGCGAGAGGTCATTAAAAAACGTCAAGTCCAGTTTGCCTTGAGCTTTGAGTTGCTCCAGTAATATTCTTCAATACATATTAAATTCGCATTTTAAGAAATAAATTCTTCTTGGAAAACTTGATATAACGATTGAACGTCTTAAATAAAATAATAGTCCCTATAGATTCTTAAGGACTAAGGATTAGCATGTCTTGAGGATTTTTTTAATTCACCTAAAAATAACTTAACGTGTAGATGATCTTTCTGGATTGTCAATTTGCATTACTTTTGACGTAGGACTACGTTTTTGTTTTCTATACTGGGGTACAATTTAAAAAAAATCGCATTGCGACCGTCACGAAAAGTGGTCAGGTTTTGAGCATTAACGTCTCAGTCATTTCTCAAAAGATTTTCAAAATTCTTACACCGATCGATCGGAGGTATTTCTACGCATCAATTTCAGAATTGTTGCAGAACATTGTTGATTTCGGGCCACATACTATTGAAAAATTCATAAATGTTAAACCTTGCATTAAAAAGTTTATTAACTCCTTCAGGCCTAAGGGGTCTTATGACCCCAGAAGGATAATGGCTGTATAAAATCACACAGACTGAATAATAGTGTACACTGTCTTCGGCAAATTAGTTTTCCATCACTTTTTTTATCTGGAAAATATAAAAAAAAACATGAGTTTAAGGCCTAATTGACGACCCAGAACATCCTGAATCAGAAGTTCAGAAAAAAAAAAATGCATTATTAACCCAAGTAGCATTGCTAACACCATCCTGCTTTATTAAGTTTCATTAAAGTTTTATGAAAGCCACTTGAAATCCATTTGGTTTTATTATGGCACCAAGAGGTGCCAATAGGTTTCATATTTTAGCCAGGTTTATGAGAACCCACACAGCTTGTTTACAACAATCTTAAAACCTTGTTTCTCAAATTCTATTTACTCCAATCAAAGGTTTTATTTCGACTTTATGAACTCGTAAAATGCTGTATTGAAATGCCGTTCTAGGACTCATTGATTTTATCTTATTATGGTCAGTTGAAAAAGCATTTTAAAACCATGTTGCCTCCAGTAAATGCATTAAACGGCAAATTGGCATTGAAGGAAGTCACCATAAGACCAAATAGTTTTATTATAGTCATTGCGAAGAAAACTTGGCTTTATGGCAAAACTGTGATTTTTTTCCAATCGCCATATTGAAATATAAGAAATAATTGAAATGTGGAAAAATAAATTCATCAAATTTCCAATGGTATGCAAATAAACTGTAGATCAGAGGCTAATTTTGGCATTCTATTAGATAATCCTATCCAATTCCAAGCACTTTTCAGGAAATTCATGATTAGTTTATCGAATATATTTGTTTTAATTTGATTTATGTTGTTGTAAATTCGCATAATTTCCGAGGCGCATTCATTGTTGGCTCAGATCATGCCAAAATTCACCTTAAAATAATTGCGCATATAATTTGGAGCATAATACGCTGTAGAAAAAAACAATTTGTTTTGGATATTTTGCTATCAAACAAAATATCCGCGACACTAGACCTTTTTTTTACTGCTAAATGAATCAGAAGAGCAGAGAATCTAACAAAGCAGAACAACAAAAAACAACCTCGATTTCACAGTGAAGTTTGACAGTTGTGGCCATTTGGCCAAATTCTGGTTTTAATGTCAGCCAATAGGTTTTATGAAGGTTCTCAAGTTGTCATAACATCTTTCACTAGAACATTTTCAAAATCTTTATGTTCTTACAAAGGTTTTATAAACTTGTTTTCACAACCGTCTATAGAGTGGTCCATTTTGTACAAATTTCGGCTTTAAAGAAGCATAGAGTAGGTGTTGGTAGACAAAACAGTTTTGAATGTAGTTTTATCATCAAAGCCGGGATGAGTGCTATACGGCTAGAATAAAACTAAAATTGTTACTTGGGAATAGTGTACAGCGTTGTTTTAGAATCTTGTATGTATGCATACTTATTCTTAAATTCTCGTTGGTAAACGTTAAACATTTTTGTATCTAACTGGGAGGTTCTAGGTCATCTAAAATGTACTTGAGTTCAAAACTTCAGATCTACAATTGTAACAGTAGCTTTTAGGACTACATAGGGTTTCGATATGTATTCAAACATATGTAATGATCCTTTTGGAAGGTCAACAGTCATTATTTGATAACTTAATGATGTTTTAGGTCATCCAAACTGTCCTTGAGTTTAGAACATAAGATCTACAGTTGTAACAGTAGGTGTTTGGAGTGTGCAAAGGAACAATATGTATTTAAAAATATTGATTGAATAGTGTGGAAGGCAAACATACATAATGCGACAAGCTTGGGATATTCTTGGTACTCCAAACAGTTCTTAAGTTCAAAACATAAGATCGACAGTTGTTTTTTTTTTAGCTATATATGGTGACCATATGAATTCAAATATATTCAATGAATCTTTTGGAAGGTCAACAATCATTATTTCAGGTAATCCAAACCGTCCTGATGTTCAGAACTTGGAATCTACGGTAGTAACAATAGTTTTTTGGGCTATACAAAGTAACGTCACGTAATCAAGTATATTCAGTGAATATTTTCGAACGTAAACATACACAAGAAGATAATCTATAGCCTAGTTAATGCAAAGTTATAATAAATATATATAATATAATAATATAAACATATTCAATCAACATTCCTGAAGTCAAAAAAACATTATAATGCAATATGACATGTTTTAGGTCATCCGAACTATCCTTGAGATCAGAACAATCGACCTACAGTTGTAACAAAAGCTTTCTGGGCAATGCAGTGCTACGATGTGTATTGAAACATATTCATTGATCATTTTGGAAGAACAACAGACATTATGAGATAATCTTTGGATGTTCTACGTTATCGAAACTTTTTTGGAATTCAACACTTAAAATCTACAGCTGTAGATTTTTAGTTTTGAATTGTAGCTTAAAATCTACAACTTTTTGGACTAAACAAAGTAACAATATGTATTCGACCAAATAAGTGAGTTTTTTGGATGGTCAACCGATATAATGAGATATCTTGGGATGTTCTAGGTCATCAAACCTGCCCTTGAGTTCAGATTGTAGGATCTATTGTCGAAAATTAGCTTCATAATCTATGAAAGGTGACGTTATGCATTCAAACACATTCAGTGAAGCTTCTGTAAGCTCTTCAGTCATCGTCAGATTATTTCGGGATATTCAGGTTCATAAAAACTGACCTTGAATATTCTGAATCGTCCACAGACATCTTAGCATAACCTTGTTAGTTTCAGCTCATTCAAACTGGCCTTCAAAACTTAAGGTCTACTATTGTAACAATAACTTCATGGGCTGTTCAAAGTTAAGTTAGTATGTTTGGCATAGAATATCCCAAGATTATCTCATAATTACAGTTGGCCTTCCAGGACAGTTATTGAATATGTTTGAATACATATCATAACATTATATAGCAGATAAAGCTACTGTTACAACTGGAGATCTTAAGTTCTGAACTCTTGGGCAGTTTGAACTTTTCTCAAAAAAAAATATTTCCTAATTTTTCAATCATTTCTATGTTATTGAGCACCAAATCAATCAAAATTCACCAAATTGCTTGTATAAATTAGGCTTGAAAGGGTTAATTCAAATAAAATTGCATTGTACCATCTAAATGGCTTTTTAAACATGTTTTTTTTCAACCAATCTTGAATACTAATAACACCACAATGTTGTACTTCTATCATGCAGTATGATTTGTTTCAGAAGTTGAGCTTTAATTCACCAGAAATGTTCTCATTTAAATTTATTTACAAAACAATTTTCGCCCAAATCTCAAGTACCACCAGATATGTCAGTGAAAACTTGATTATTTACATTGATTTGACAACTCCAGTATCCGAGAAATGTCAAATCTAGCACTGCTCTATGTTTAGAAATGTTTAAAAAAGTCAATGTGCATCGGGTAACACTAACACTGTTTACGTTGGAAAAAGGATTCGTACGAACAGGGTCGAACGAAACCAAGAATACCTTTTTCGAACACCTTCGTATTGAGTCGTTCGAACGAAGTATGAATACGGCCGTAAACAAGAAGAAGGGTGATAATTTTCAATTCGTATACTTGTATTTTTGGCCGTAGTTTTGAGAATTCTTAAATTATTTGCATGACAAACAATTGAAAATTACAAAATGTCATTAACTGTGTGGAAGGATATCAAGAAAATCAACGTCTCGACTTTTAGAGAACTGATAACATTTATAAGCTCCGAACCCTTGCAACCCGCGCATTTGCCCGCCTCTGGCATAAAGCATAAAAATCCCTGCGCCTTTGTTTGCTCAGCGAAACAACACGATCGCGCGAAAAAAAATGTAATTAACTTTCTTTTACCCTCTTTACTTCCTCCGAACAAATTCAGAACCTTTGGGAAGCACCATTCAATGCCTGCGCCCTCCGTTAATGATCAATTTCTGTGTTTTCGCTTTTTCTTTATCACACACACCGATCAATTGAAAGTAAACTACAAGCTCACTGGGGTCGGAAAACTGCCACAAATCCGGCTTGATCGTGCGATACAATTGAAAAGTGCATGCCCTGTTTGGGATACTTTTCGTTCGTGCGATGTCTGGCTCAGGACCGAACCTGAGCTATATGGAGTGGAATCCGAGATCGAAGACTGTGATTTTCATTGTTTGTACACTTTGAACCCTCGCTCGATTCGACTGACACAGATTAGTTACGAAGGAGGTGGTCGATCGGACGATTTGTGCCATGAGAAAACCAATAAATTACATTCAAGTTGTTTTGAGATCTCTCAAAACGATCTCCAGTTAGGTGAATTCATCCACCGATCGACTGGTGAACAAACGGACGGACGCAGCAGTTTTCATTTTCAGGCACCACCAGCGAGTCGTTTTCGTTGGACATGCATTTTTACTCTCCCATTCCTCATGACCAAATCTAATTACCACCGAGCGAGATTTCCGATAGCATTGTTTCAAACGTCTTATTTACTTCGAGCGACGAAGTTTCTTTTCTTTTCCCTTCAGTGGTCACTGGGGTTCGTTTTCTCTGGCTTATATTATTCCTTCCTCTTGCGCTGTCTCGGATGGAGGAATTTTTGCAAGCTGCTAAACTATGCCATATCGAATAATTGGGATCGTAGGTTCAGGCTGATTATATGCAAAAAGCAATTGCAAAACTCTCACGAGACAGTGGTGGTGCAACTGCAGCTGCGGAGAGGACGAAAATAATATGATACGTCTTGTTTATCCGCTAGCGCAACATTCGGTCCCGTCTAAGGTACTTTCTTGTTTATACGGCTGGACTTTACTGGTCTGCAGCTTCTAAGAGAAATATCAGTTGTTATGATTTTTTTTGTTATTGATCTATGAAACTAATCTTAATACATATTTTGATAATTTTGCTCATGTTTTCAAAAAAGATCTCCATATCTACCGATTCCTTTCGTTACGTAATTTAGTTATTTATTATGTTTGTTTGAAATTTTCTTTAAAAACTTTACAAGAAAAAATGAATTTGAGACTCGTCTGTTGAAAAGAAAAGTCTCAGAACATACTTTTGAACGCAGGTTACCAATGGTCTAGGTTTGACATACTTCTTACTCCGAAAATACGCCCAGCAAGCACCATACTGAGTGTAAAGGTTATTCCTCACGTTAAACGTGAAATCGCCTGTGATGACGATGACGAATGAATGGAAACACGTGAATTGAAGCCGTAGCGGGTGGTATTACTGCTGTTGCCAGAGTCTGCAGCACCGGCATCTTTCAGACATAAAATTTGTACGCTTTTTGTTCGGCTTAATCACATTAGCACCGCCGACCCGGTACAGGTTGGGCGGGAACACCAGAACAATACTTTTCGATTTAGCAAGTAAGAGAGATTCAATTAAATTCACTATTGAGCTACCGCACTTCGGGAAATGCGTGACATTCTATGGGTTCGCACGGGAGTGTTACGCGACATACCTTATAGGAGAATGGGAAATAGGCTTTGTGCGTGTAATTAAAATCTAAAACGCTTCTCGCATCAGGAAGTCTATAGATGTTTCATCATTATCGAAGGCCATTCACAATTTCACATCCCGATGAGCATCGTTCACGCGGTACCACGTTTTTCGAGCGCTCCCAACAGCCAAACTATAATAACCCTCGGTCGACGTTCCCTACCCATAGTTGTAAATTTGATAAATTTGACATTTCCTTTCAACGATTTTAGACTAAAACGGTTCAGGTTCGCGTTTCGTGCCGCATCGGCAAAATCTGATCCATATCACATTGGTGCTGACGGCCAAGCTAGAACGGCTACTCCTCCTCCTCATCAACATCGCCGAGTCATAATTTGCGATGTGTGTGGTCCCATCAGCTTCGGGCTCAGGCCTCACACGCGCGCTAGAAAGGGGATTTCATTTCCAGAAAATGGAAACTGCGCCAGCGTGTTTGGCGCAAAGTCCAGCCCGACCGATTGTTTAAATCATGATCTTCAAAGATAAACATATTCCATTGAGCTTCGAATCATCATCTTCGTTCTTTCCTTGTTGATTGTTTTGTTTTTGTTATTATGCTGATGAACTTCCCGTGTGAATTCTTCGGCCCAGCTGGTATGGATTATAAATGCTAGAGCTAAGCAAATTTAGTCGGATCGATTGACATCTTTAGCATTCAGTACTGGATAGTTTCAAGAATATCGCATGTACTTTTTTTTATCACAATTCCTAACCTTTGAATTCTCAACATCGTCTTTCTACACTCATAGGAAGAACCACCCACAATAAGAAATAGATTAATAGCGCGAGCTATTAAGTCTAGCTCCCATCCGGTTTGGCGTGAACGTTTGTTTATGGGTGAAAATTTGTTTGTTTTAACAGTTGAGAATGGCTATGAAAGAATAGATTAAATTATCAATAGTATATAAGGCAAACTGACGGTTGTCGGAGATTACGACGAATGGGCCAAACATGGTCAGGATGATGAACTGACGGATGTTAGAAGCGAAATGTTTATTGAAATCTTGAACAGCAGACGGATTACATATAAAACATCTTTTGCCTTCAACTTATGTGTATGTTTGTTCGTAGCACTGTGGAGTAAATCTAACAAAAACCTAATCAAAAGTCGAAAATATGAAAGTGAAAAAGCTAGGTTTTGCCTAGTATCGCTTCGCATTGTGATGTTCACTGCATCGTTTGGCAGCTTAACGACTTCCAGAACTTGTGTTTACTTTCGTAATGGCTGGTTAAATTATATCGAATTTTAGATTATATTTTGTTTTTGTGTGCACGGAATTTTTTTTTAACAGGTGCGTCAAATTTCCCCTCGTTTGATTTTAAACCAAAGGTAGCGTAAACAACGAAATTATTTCCAATCTTGCATACCCTATACAAGAAGATAATCTATAGCCTAGTTAATGCAAAGTTATAATAAATATTCAAACATATTCAATCAATATTCCTGAAGTCAAAAAAAAACAATATAGTGTAAGTTATGCAACAAAAACATTGTTGGGAATCTTCTATACAACAGACTAGATTGATCACGAATTTCACACCAACTCGTCTTCGTCATTGGCAGCAGCCTCTCAGACTCCAATGAAACTTTGTGGGTGTGTAAACTATGTCTTATCAAGCAACTTTGCATACTTTATTTTTTTTTCAAAATTTATATATACTACCATTTGAAAAGGGCTTAAGTTTTTTGATCGATATTTTTAAATCAACACAACTCAAAAAGGAAAAAAGTTACAAAAAAGTTATGTATAAGTGACTTTTAGAAAATTGTATGAACTATTATGAAAAAAAATTAAAAATTGTAGAATTGTATCTTACATGCTAAAACAATATTTTAAAATTTAAAGCCAATTTGCATAAAATGTCTATCTTAGAATTGGCCTAAAGATTTTCTTAATAAAGGCAATATAATTGTCTAGAAGTTCACAATACATTGCACGATGAGCACTTTTAAGGAAAAAAAAGTTTTTCTAACAACAACTATTTTATGTCCTATTTTTACCGTGTACCATGCTAGACGAGTTTGCATGGTCTTCAACACCCCTATAGAATCCAATAAAATTTAGCAGTCATAAAAAAATGAATGTATTGAAGATCTTCGCAAAAAAACAATAATCATCTTGACTAACATTTAAAAAGAGTCAAAAACATTCAATTTCCCTTTACATCAGTAAAACAGAATGAAAAATGTACGTGAGCAGGCCGTAATTGTATTCTAACATCTACGATATAGTAGAGACTGCAGTACCCCAAAGACATGGGAGAAGACCAAATAAGAATCCGGTGTGGTATACTAAGAAAATTATAAATCTCAAAAATAGGAAGCAAAAAAGCGCACAAAGCTTATGAAAAAGATAAAAATGATATGAACCTCACAATATATTTAACTATCTGTGATCAACTGAATTAAAAAATGAAGATCGCACATGAGAAGTATATATGTATGATGTATGATATGTACTACCACCCATTGTAGCACGGAAACTAAGTCCGACAGCAATGGGCTCTCCTCTCTGTTAGACTTGATCAAGCTTTGATAACCACTGATTATCCTAATCATGCCGTTGTGTGAAGGGCCAAAAAGGGGTTGGGTGGATCGATATGCAACATCACTTATACGTATCCACAGGGATATAAAGAATCTCCTTCCAACAACAAGATTGAACAATTGGTCAAAAGAGCAAGCTATCTGACATGAGGATGCCCCAATGGGCGGGGAGAAGAGCCCGCCCTCTATTCACAAACTGTTAGCAATGGGGAGTTGGCATTCCCACTCTCCCCATCCAGAGTGCTTCAATCGGGTGCCCTGATGTTCCCTCCCATTCCCATGAAATATTTATAGAATGGTGTATATATTTATGTGAATGAAAAATACTACAAGCATTCGTATCTATAATATATGATCTTCATTCGGTTGATCCTGAAATGCAAGAAATGTTGTAAAATGTTAAAGTGTAGAGTTCTGTGGTTCGCGCTTAAGCACGTTTTCGTTCGTTTTCAGCGATAGCAGATTTCACCAAAATTTTGATTTGAAGTATCCTGAAAAAGTTTATTGAACCTATTGAAATTTTACAAAACTAACATTTATACATTTTAATTTACTGTTGCCATGGTCACTATTTGCTACTTGATGCTGATTTTATAACAGCAATCCGCTTTTATTTTTGCTGACCTAATAGTTATTGCTACCGAGTTAGGAGTGGAAAGATTTAAGAGGAAGGGAGTTAAAGATAAATGGGCAAAAAACAATGAGTAATGTTTTAATCATCTTTGAAGTAAAATCAATAAAACAATATTATCAAAATAATGATATTGTGAGTTATGATCAAATAATGACAAAGGTTGAAATGTAAAATCAAACACTAGCCAAATGGCACACAGCGCTGTATGAATCAGATCAGCTCAGAATTGGTAAAAAGTCATTTGCAAACCGGAAATGAAAAATACGTTCAGCAATAAAAGTGCAAAAGCCTACCACAGCTGTAATTTTCGGCGTTATATACTGGACATATAAGGAATGCTAGATGTCATAAATTGAATGTATGTTTCGTGTTTAAGCCAGATACCGCCTAAATCAGGTTTGTTGCATGAAAATGTGAAGGTCATGATATGATGGAAATAATACGATGTTGTAAAGAAATACTACATAATGTACATATAATAATGAAATGCCGCTATTTGCCTCTTCCGCTGCGATTTTAGATGATTGAAACTCTAAAATAGCGAAAATTCCAACGTAATATAATGAAATAAAGTTGATCATCTGGCATCCTAGCAAAATAGCAAAGGAAATTTAGGCAAATAAATTTCATATGAGTATGATTACTGCCCCAAAACGGAAACTCTATAAATACAAAACAAAAGAAAATTAAAAATGAATGACAATAAATTCTTCGATAACTCTTTTTTTTCTACTGGTCCCATAAATGATTCTTTATGTCTGTAAAATAGAAAAGGTAGGCTCATAAGCAATGTTAGTTTTGAATTAACTAATTTGGACGACGAATTTTTTTTTTTTTTGTAGAATTTGTCGTATATAATCCTCTCGCTAAAAAAATTTTTAAATCCATCCTATCTTTTCAAATACACAACGTGAGTTAGGTGGGCCAAAACTTACAACGATGCAAATGCGAAGCTGAAAATAAAGGGCGATACGGTCAAAATTTGGTCAATATCAACTTGACGTATTTCTTTCAATTTTGCATTTAAAAAACCTGAACACCCCTCATTTTGAAGGTGTGTGTGTGTGTAGAATGTTGCTCCTATTTTGATTTTGGAATTCACTCTTCAGTTGTCAAAATGCCGTCCAAGCAAGAAGAGCAGCGTATCAAAATTTTGCTCGCGCATCGCGAAAATCCGAGCTACTCGCACGCAAAGTTGGCAAAATCGCTAAAAGTTGCCAAATCAACCGTTACAAATGTAATTAAAGTGTTTGGGGAACGTTTGTCGACAGCCAGGAAGTCTGGATCGGGGGGAAATCGAAAACCGGAAGCCGCTGAGACGACAAAGAGAGTTGCCGGTAGTTTCAAGCGAAACCCTAACCTATCTCTCCGAGATGCCGCAAATAAGCTGGGTGTATCGTCTACAACCGTGCATCAAGCCTAAAAACGAGCCGGACTATCGACTTACAAGAAGGTAGTGACTCCAAATCGCGATGATAAACAAAATACGACGGCCAAAGCGCGATCCCGGAGGGTGTACACGACGATGCTGACAAAGTTTGACTGCGTGGTAATGGACGACGAAGCCTACGTCAAAGCCGACTACAAGCAGCTTCCGGGACAGGAGTTTTATACGGCAAAAGGAAGGGGAAAGGTAGCAGATATTTTCAAGCACACGAAACTGTCAAAGTTCGCAAAGAAATATCTGGTTTGGCAAGCCATCTGTACCTGTGGCTTGAAAAGACTGTCAACCAAGAAATTTACGTGAAAGAGTGTTTGAATAAACGTCTGCTGCCTTTCCTGAAGAAACACGGTTGTTCCGTACTGTTTTGGCCGGATTTGGCATCTTGCCATTACGGTAAAAAGGCCATGGAGTGGTACGCCGCCAACAACGTGCAGGTGGACCCAAGGACAAGAACCCTCCCAACACGCCAGAGCTCCACCCAATTGAGAAATACTGGGCAATTGTCAAGCGGAACCTAAAGAAGACCAAAAAAACTGCTAAGGACGAGCAGCAGTTCAAGGCATACTGGCTTTCTGCGGCGAAGAAGGTGGACAAGGTGGCTGTACAAAATCTGATGGCAGGGGTCAAGCGTAAGGCCCGGCAATTCGGATTTGGAAAAGCGGAAGCCTAACTGAATATTTTTCCTGAATTTTATACTAATTGAACTTGAAAAAGAAATTTAATTTGATTTTTTAAATAAACGATTTCACCGATTTACACGCGTTTTCCCTTGACCAAATTTTGACCGTATCACCCTTTAGCATTGAATAATATTGTGAAAGGATGTTATAATATAAAATTATAAATAAAATTTTTTTTGTAATTTCTTGGTTTCTTATTATACTGGTGGTATTGGAGGAAGACCTTTAATTTTTTTGCCACGGAGGAGAAAAAAAAAAAAAAAATAAATAAAAAAAATAAATTAATTAGGTGAATTAAAATATAACATAAAAAAAATCTTTTTTTTTGTGGGGGAGGGTAAGTTTGCAGCCCCTCTAGCGGGTGGGGGGGGGCTGTGTGGGGGGGCTTGCGGGGGGGGGGGCAGGGTGTGGGGCCAAACAAATAAAATAAAATAAATCGTCTTTAAACGGATATGCATCAAGTCTTATCAAATAAGAAAATTCTAATTTGATAAGACTTGATGCATATCCATTTAAAGACGATCCAATTATGACGTTATATGAATTTTCGAAATACTGTTTATTTTAATGAAAACTCATAGGTTAGGGTTTTATTTTATTTATTTTTCATATGTACATTTTCACGTATTAGTAATTAACATAGCTTCATATATTTAATTTATGAATCTTTCACATACAAAGTAAATTTCTTTGGGTTATCCTTTTAATCAGAAAAGCTTTTAGCTGAAATTTGATTTGCTGAAATAGGTAAAAAGCAATGGACCTGTGAACCAGGTATTAAAGACTGTTCCAGAAAGTATAAGCACACTTTCAAAATAACAAAAACGTCATGTTTTTTTTTAGTTTTAATAATTTTACTTGGCAAATTATATTTGTATTTGTGTTTTATATGATATTTTACTCTCGTTTAATCAAAATATTTAATCATAGCCAAGACTCCTAACTTTTCCTCGAACATGACCCATTAGCTTCTGCACAGTGGTACTTCCTACCATTTTGACCACTTTGGCCAATATTTTTTAAATTTTTGGATGTCGTCCGCTGGTTTTATGAATTTTCGAAGCTTTGCTTTGGTTAAAGCCCAAACAATCTCAATTTACCGTGCCACCGGGCAGTTCGGCGGATTCATGTCTTTCGGCACGAAACCTACATTTTGACCCTTGTACCATTCTAAAGTGTCCTTTGCGTAATGACATGACGCCAAATCAGGCCAAAACAATACTTGACCTTCGTGCTGCCTGATCATCGGCAATAATCGCTTCTGGAGACATTCCTTAACGTATTTCTGAGTGTTCATCGTCTCCGTTGTGATGTACGGACTAGATGTTTTACCACACTCGCATATTGCCTGCCAAACCATAACCTTCTTACCGAATTTTTCGGTAAAAATTGCCTTCTCCGTTTCGGGGATGTCTTTGTCTTCGCTTACAGTATAGAATTGTGGTCCGGGAAGCGTTTTGTAATCTAGTTTCACATACGTTTCATCGTCCTTTATTATACACCCAGAATTTCTACACAATAACGAATCGTAGAGTTTGCGGGCCCGTGGTTTCACGGACGCGGCCTGTTTTGGGTTCCTTTTGGGGTTTTTCTGCTTCCGGTATGTTTTTAGCCCAAGTCTTTCTTTGGCACGCATGACGTTACTCGACGAGGTCCCTAGTTTTTTCGCAACATCCCGAACGGAAGTCGCTGGTTTTCGCTTGTAGGCATCCCTGATCTTTTTATCGATATCCGGACTAACAGGACCGGATTTCCGAACACTCTTCGGCGCATCTTCAAACGTACACTGTTCTCTATATTTTCAAATCGCAGATCGTACCGCTCCGACGCTTACACCCTCTTCCTTGGCCAATTTTCTCAAGGAGAGTCCGCTCACAGTGCACCATTTGTGCACGATACTTTTTCGTTGTTCCGGAGTAAGACCGCGCATTTTGATAGGTAACACAAAACTGAGCACTTTTTTGATGCTATGTCATTCAGAAATGTGCAAACAAAAGGACGCAGCCAAAACATGTTGAAATATTTCATTATATTCAAAGTAACCGTTAAAATAAGGTGTGCGTATACTTTTTGGAACAGTCGTTATCTTTACGTGGCTATATAACTCCTCAAGTTTTTGTGACATTTTTGTACACTGTTCAGCTGATAAGAAGCAGAAATCAGTTTTGTTATATTTTTATTTGACTCTTCAACTGCCCAGTCATATAGTTCCCGAGGAATTTTGACTGTGTTTCCATAATCTTGAGCAAGGCTTGCTCGCTTTGCCATTCGCTTGAGAGTACCGACAACAGCATCAAATAGACCCATGAGACGTTGCAACGAAGTGCCATTCTGCTTCCAATCCATACATGGGCTTAAAATTGCACAAGCTGGCAAAGTTCTTTTTGTTCTAATAATGGGCTGCTGCTCCATCTGACATGAAAATAATTTTTGAGCAATATATTGAATCTTGTTTAATGCAATCTAGCAATTTTGATATCAACAACTGAACTGCTATTGAGTCATGGATCAACACTTCAGATATTATGATAAAGCTTTTGTTTTCCAATTTATTATCCTTCTTGTAATATACTTCAAAGTTTTGGTAATAAACAGGATCAACCACCCGATTTAAGTGTATTATCACTAAAGTTTAAAAAAATTAATACATTAAAAATAAATCCTTTCCAAATGGTAGCCTTGATTTTTCAAACATTCAAAGACCCTTAAAAAATCCAAATTGTCATTTAAACTTAATTGGCTTCTGTGAGGTTTTAAGAACAAATTGTAAGACGAGTTGGCGTGATACACGGTAAAAATAGAACATGAAAAATTTGTTGTTAGAAAAACTTTTTTTCCTTAAAAGTGCCCATCTTGCACTGTATGGCGAACTTTGAGACAATTATTTTGCCTTTATTTTAAAAAATGTCGTCCAATTCTAAGGTTGCCATTTTTTTAAATTGACTCTTAATTTTAAAATATTATTTTTTAGCGTGTGAAAATCGATTTAACAATTTCATTTTTTTCATAAAATTTGAAACGATTTTCTAAAAGTCACCCATACATCACTTTTTGAGCTACATTTCCTATGCTGACGACATGAACATTTCCTTTTTGAGCCATGTTGACATGAAAAATTTATTGTCAGAAAAACTTTTTTTCCTTAAAAGGGCCCATCTTTCACTGTATGGCGAACTTTAAGACAATTATATTGCCTTTATTATAAAAAAATTTCGTCCAATTCCAAGATAGTGATTTTTTGCATATTCATTATAAATTTAAAAAAAATGTTTTTAGCGTGTAAAAATCGATTTAACAATTTTTTTTTCATAATTGTTCAGACAATTTTCTAAAAGTCACCCATACATTACTTTTTTGTAAGTTCTTTTCCTTTTTGAGTTGTGTTGATTTAAAAAAATCGATCAAAAAACTTAAGCACTTTTCCGATGGTAGTCTAGATAAATTTTGAAAAAAACAAAGTATGCAAAGTTGCTTGAAAAGACAAAGTCTACACACCCACAAAGTTTCATTGGATTCTGAGAGGGCGATGCGTTATCTAACTTCAATATACAAGAAATATCCCATTAATATCAGCCAAAAATAGCATTCCCTTTATGTGCAGTAGATAACGCATAAAAGTAAATGTTTGTTTCATACTGTATGTTTTATGTGACGATTGCATACTGGGAAGTGTTTAATTGCAATCAAGGTGCAAATAAGGGATTTTAAATCAAATCAACTATTGAGTTGGTAAAAAAAGATTAGCTTAATCAATCTAAATACTTGAAATGTACATAAATATCCGAGGTGTACGAGTGGTACCTGTGATAGGCAAGAAAACACAATTTTCATTACCTGTTTTTTTTTTTAAATTTATTTCTCAATAAAGTCTCTTTTCATTTCGATAGATTTAGTCCAGCGATATTCCAACTTCACAGATAGAAACATTTAATTTTCTGCGTTATCTAAGGAGTGTATCGAATATAAGCTATCCACATACATTTGCGTTGTACGCATGTATTTGTGATGGTTTTTTATGCTCTGAACACTGCATGCTGTGCGTTTGACTGTCAGTTTTCTTTTGTTTACTTGTTTGTGCGGTTCAAATTCTGCGTTTTTAAAATGTCGCGTATTGAAAAGGAAGTGAAAATTAAGGTTCTGGACGCATGGCTAAGTGAGAAGGGTATTACTATGCGAAAATTGGCGAAGCGGTTTGGAATTCATCATGCGAGTGTTAAAACCATCATTAATAAGTTTGGGGAACACTATTCTTTGGATGAGCTACCAGGAAGAGGCAGAAAACCCGGTTCTTCCAACCCGAAACTGGAGCAGAAAGTGGTATCTCTAATCATGAAGAACAAATCAATGTCAATACGTGATTTGGCCAAAAAAGCAGGAACGAGTGTCGGAATGATCCAGCGTATCAAGAGGCGAAACCACCTGAAGACCTACAAGAAGCAGAAAATCTCGAAACAAAGTGCAGAACAGAAGAAGCGAGCAGCAACAAGGGCCCGGAAATTGTATTCGCGTCTTTTGCAGCGTCCGGATGCATGCGTTTTGATGGACGATGAGACCTATGTAAAGGAAGACTCAAAAACCCTTCCAGGTCTGCAATACCTTACTGCCGTCGTTGGGGAGGATGTGAGCGATGCGGACAGGTCGATTCAAGTGGAGAAATTCGGTCGAAAGGTACTGGTATGGCAAGCAATATGTTCCTGTGGTTTGAAGTCAACCATTTTTTACACTACCGGAACTATAAATGCGGAAATCTATCGATCTGAGTGTCTCCAGAAGAGATTGTTGCCTTTATATAAGAAGCATAGTACACCTCCACTGTTTTGGCCGGATTTGGCGTCGGCTCACTATGCCAAAACCACTCTCAATTGGCTTGCGGAAAAGGGTATAGATTTCGTTGAGAAAAATATCAATCCACCAAATTGCCCTCAGCTTCGACCCATCGAACGTTACTGGGCAATCGTGAAGAGGGTCTTCAAGAAGACTGGTAAGGCAGCTGGGAACATGCAGGAGTTCAAAAAAATTTGGGCTCAAGCGTCCAAAAAATGCGATGCAACACTTGTCCGGAACTTGATGAAGAGCATTCCATCTAAAGTTCGAAAATTCGTGAAGTAATAACTTAAATTTCATCCGGTCTTCATTATGTTCAAGTTTAACCTCGTACAATAAAGGATCAATTTTATGTATGAATAAAATATCGGTTTTCAACATAATTTGAAAGAAAGTTTGTGGATAGCTTATTTTCGATACACTCCTTAATGTAAATAAAGGGAATGCTAGATTTGGCAGGAATTAATGGGATCTTTCATTTAAATTTAAGCTAGATAACGCTGGAATTAGGTCTGTTTTATGGAAGATAGCAAGAAATATTGTATGTTGTAAGCAAGATTGCAAACAATTACGTTTTTCGCACTTGCTTTGGCTTGAAATTAAACGAAGGGAAATTTTACGCATTTGTTAAAATTCATTATTTTTCCATTATTTTTCTGTGTTTTTCGCGCCATCCAAAACATATTATTTGTCGAATTCCGCAAAATAGGCCTCTGCTGCGGCAATGATTTCCTCGTTTGACGTGAATCGCTTTCCGCTAAGCCATTTTTTTCCAATTTATAAACAAAACAAAAATCGCATGGGGCCAAATCTGGAGAATACGGTGGATGAGGCAGCTATTCGTAGCGTAATTCGCCCAGTTTTGCTGTGCTGATTGCTGATAAGTGAGCTGGAGCGTTGTCATGGTGTAAAGGCACTTTTTTCTACGCCAAATGGGGTAGCTTTTTCTTCAATTCAGCATCGAATCGGTCCAATAAATCAGCATAGTACTGCCCCGTGATTGTCCTTCCCTTTTCCAATTATTCCAAATATTTGACCCGTAACGCTGGTAGATCACCTTATCGTGGTGCGTTCCGGGGTATCAGATCTACCACCGAACCCTAGTCTGAATTAATTAAAACTAGGGAACATATTTGTTTTTGTAGTCAACCGAACATATCTAGGGTTTTGGTTTGAGGGAACAATGAGATGGGTTTTCCTTAAAAGGGTTAAACACAAGGGGAGCCAAAAGGAAAAGGGAACCATGGTGAAAAAATATATAAGTCCTTATTACATTTTATGTCTTGTGAAAAGTGACAATACTTGGATTGAGCCACCGAGGATGAGCTTGGAATAAGGCAAACATTATTAGTCTTCATTTATGTGAATTCCCATTTTCTATTTGATATTCTATAGTTTGAATTGGCTATGACTTGGGTTATGATACATGGTCAGTATCGGAGTCATTGTTTCTTTTCTTTGCAATGAACCCAGTTTTGACTGATAAAGGGGCGCGCCTTTGAACAGTACTGTCGCTCACAAAGGGTTTAAATAGCGGAAACTTTCAATAAAACTCGATTTGACAAAACAAACATGAAAACGGTATCAACACCGAATACTTCATCATTTCTCAATAGTGATGAAGTAACTCGACATGCACTAAACAAAGGATACGGGATATACTACAATAGATCAAATTACTGGTCGCAGTGGTTTATGTCCCGAAAACAGGGGAATAAGATGGATCCGTGTTTCATCAACAGTCACGAAACGTCTTAGAAACTCTTTCGGATTGCAATTCAGTTTTTGCTCCTCTGTGAGCAAACACGGCACCCATCTCTTCGATTGCTTTCTCATACCTAATTTTTCGTGAAGGATATTTTGTATGTGTTCAATTGAGATGTCTACAATGTCAGCAATCTCTCTAATCTTCACCCAGCGACCTACTTACACGATATCATTAATTGTTTTAACCACATCCTCCGTAGTCACCTCAATCGGACGGCCTGGTCGCTCTTCATCACAAACGGATGTTCGGAAACGCTTGAATTCATTAAACCAATATCTGATGGTAGTCATCGAAGGTGCATGGTCCTTATAAACGGCATTCAACTTCACTTTGATTTTCTCACACGTCTTCCTATCCAAAAACAGAAAGAGAAAACTGATCGATAATACTTTTTCTCCACGGTTGCAAAGAAAAGCGATCTTAACCACTGTCAACAGCTATCAAATCATTCCAGTTCGAACAAGCGACACGTACGGTCGTGTTTTTCGCTCTCTCGTAAAAAAGTTTTTCCCGTTTTCCCCCCCTCGTCCGATTTCTCGCGATTGCGCGTCCGGTTCGTGATCTATCGCCAGCGCTTGCTAAGTTATTAGCGGTAGCAAGCCAGAAGAAAGTGTTGCAAGGTTGTGAAATTTTTTCCACTCGACCTGTTGCCGTGGCAATGGGTCGAAAAAATCAACACGTGGTGACATCCACGCCAGCGACATCAGCTCCTGAAGCCATACCGAAACCAAGCAGCAGCAAGCGTCTGCGGCATGACGACACCGGACCATTGGACCCCAACGCCCGGCTACTAGCGAGCAATCGGTTTGCTACGCTCCCGGTACAGGAGATACCGAAAAAGGCGAAGATTCCGCCGCTTTTCACCACGTCAAGAAACATCGCTGCCCTTAGGACGGAGCTTGCAGCGATTAAAGTAAATCCGCTGTACAAGCTGTGCAGTACGGGCACAAAGATAATGTGCTCGACGGAGGCTGACTACCGTGCTGTTGGCGCTCACCTAGTCGCCAAGCAACACGAATTCTACACCCACGACGCACCCGGAAACAAGCCGCTGAAGGTGATTCTGCGTGGCCTTCCAGAATTCACTCCGGAGGAAATAGTCGCTGAGCTGCAAGCGGCGGCTCTGAAACCAGTGAAGGTGTTCCCAATCAGACGTCAAGAACAGGGAAATCATCGGGACCAACTCTATCTGGTCCACTTGGAGAAGGGTTCCGTCACGATGGCGGACCTGTTGAAAACACGGGCCCTTTTCAACGTCATTATCGAGTGGGACCGGTATCGCCCGAGGCAACACGACGTGACACAGTGCGGCAAGTGTCTGGCGTTCGGTCATGGGACCCGAAACTGCCACATGAAACCCCGGTGTGGAAAGTGTGCCGGTCCGCACACAACCATGGATTGCGCCCCGATGGATGAAGGTGCCCCATCAAAGTGCGCCAACTGTGGCGCTAACCACGAAGGCAGCAACCGTGCTTGTCCCAAACGAGCGGAGTATTTGGCCATCCGCAAGAAGGCGTCCACCAAGTCTCGGCCTGGACAACGCCGCCCGCCACCTCGAATGGACGAAGAAAATTTCCCGACGCTCCGGTACCAAGTGCCGAACCTGCCGCCAGTTCCATTAAACTATCGCCATGCAAACCGCCCGTCAGCATCCGTTCAGCAACGATTCGCGGCAGCCGCCGACGCCCCCATGCCAGCTCCTCCTCCAGGCTGGTACAATCCGAGTTGTAGTTCCTCCACGCAACCACCTACCGATGGACAGCTCTATGACACGGAGCAAATGGTCGAATTCGTCCAAGAGCTCTACCGCCAACTACGTTCCTGCCGCTCGAAGGAGGAACAGCTCAAAGCCGCCACATCCGTGACGATGAAATTTATTTTCAAGTATGGACCGTAATCGCACCATCAGCATCCTCAATTGGAATGCTTGTTCCATCCGGAACAAAACAATTGAGCTCGGTGACTTCCTTAACAGGAAGGTCATCGACATCGCCATCGTCACCGAGACACATCTCAAACCGGAACACAACATTTTCATCCCCGGATACCGGATTATGCGACTTGATCGTAGCGGCTCTAGTGGAGGAGGAGTTGCGATCGCCCTGCGCTACAACATCAACTGCCATCTGCTCCCGAGTTTTGAGCTGCAGTCTATCGAAGCCATCGGAATCAAGGTCGAAACTGCCGTCGGCCCCATCACCATCATCGCGGCCTATTGTCCCAAGCAAGCTAGCACCGCTAACGGAACAACAACGGTCCTACGGAACGACATTCGCAAGCTAACTCGGAGGCAGGGGCAGTTTATCATCGCCGGCGACCTAAATGCGAAACACGAAATCTGGGGGAACACCCGGCGCAACCGGAACGGAATAATTTTGCAGGAAGACCTGGAAGAGGGACATTACACCGTCCTGGGCCCGGATACTCCCACCCGGTTGAGCAGATCCGGAGTACATTCGACAATCGACATCTTCCTCACCAACATGGGGAACAACATCGCCCAGCCGGTAGTACACCAGGAGCTCAGCTCGGACCACTATCCAGTGGTGGCCGAAGTTGGGTCCTCGGTCAACTGGCATCGGATCACCAGACGGAACTACCATCGTGCCAGATGGGAGAGGTTCCGACAACATGTCGACGACACCGTCGATTTTACCGTGCACCTCGAGTCAACTGATGACATCGATCGGCAGCTGCAGAGCATCGAGCAAGCAATCTCCCAGGCCCGGGAGCAACATGTACCGGTGATTGATCAGGTGAGCAACTCTGTACCCATTGATAGACCCACTAAAGAATTAATACAATTGCGCAACGCCATCCGAAGGCAATACCAGCGAACTGGTCTGCCTACCTTAAAAACGCATTGCAATCGGATAACAAAAATTATCAAGGCCAGAATGGTGGACCTTAAAAATAACAATTTTTCCGACAAGATCCGCTCTCTCCCAGATTGTGCAAAGCCGTTCTGGAAGTTGACCAAAATTTTGAAAACTAAGCCAAGGCCCATTCCACCGTTGATCCCACTAGATAGCAATGGCTCTAGGGATCGCTTGATAACTCCTGCAGAAAAGGCTGCTGAGATAAGTCAACACTTCGTCAGCTCCCACAACCTCGGACAAAACATCGTCAGTCCACACGAAGCTGCCGTTAGCGCGCTTATAAATAACATCCATATAAGTCCCAACGACTTCACAGAGGAGTTGGAGATCTCAGCTGACGAATTGTTGACTTATATCAAAGGCTCAAAGAACATGAAGGCCCCAGGTTTCGATAATATTATGAACTTGGAGCTCAAGCAATTGAGCCCCCAGTTCTATAACCATCTGGCGATGGTTTTCAACCAATGCCTCCGACTTGGCTACTTCCCCTCGTGTTGGAAGTCAGCCAAAGTCATCCCCATCCAGAAACCTGGGAAAGATCCTTCATGTTCCAAGAGCTATAGGCCCATCAGCCTTCTCTCAGGAGTATCAAAACTGTTTGAGAAAGCGATCCACCGTCGGCTTCTCTCGTCTGCCGACGAGCTTAACATCTTGCTCGACGAGCAGTTCGGTTTCCGACGTGGTCGCTCAACAGTGCACCAACTTAACCGAGTAACCAACATCCTCAGGCGGAACAAGTCTGTTGCGAAATCATCTGCCATGGCACTTCTCGATATCGAGAAGGCCTTCGATAACGTGTGGCACGATGGCCTGGTGTATAAGCTAAAAAGATACAATCTTCCTATCTTCCTGGTGAAGATAATTAAAAATTACCTATTGGACAGGACATTCTGTGTTTCGCTGCAAGGTGCAGTTTCAGATGCACAGCAGATCTCCACCGGTGTTCCGCAGGGAAGTATATTAGGTCCACTTCTGTTCAACCTATTCACCTCGGACATACCCCCGCTCCCTGAAAATGGATCTCTGTCGTTGTTCGCCGATGATACCGCAGTCGTCCACAATGGTAGGGTAACAAGAGCGCTTACAGCGAAACTGCAGCGAAGCCTGAATGTTCTGTCAGAATACTTCACCAAATGGAAGATCTGTATCAACGCAGCAAAGACCCAGGTCATCCTATTCCCACACTCCAACTCTCCCAAACTTGTTCCGCCTGAGGATTGTAAAATTAGCCTAAACAACACAACGGTGGAATGGGCCAAATCAGCTGTTTACCTTGGTGTTACCATAGACAGCAAGCTTATTTTCAGGGAGCAGGTTGACAAAACTGTCACAAAGTGTAACGTTCTGTTGAAGCTACTGTACCCATTGATCAACAGAAGGTCTACATTATCCCTGATAAACAAGCTTGCTGTCTACAAGCAAATCATACTTCCAGTCATCGAGTACGGCATGCCAATCTGGGAGAGTTGCGCAAAAACACATCACCTGAAGCTACAGCGCGTTCAAAATAAGTTCCTCAGGATGATCCTGAACACCCCTCCGAGGACAAGAACATCTGAGGTCCACCGTCTGGCCGAGATAAAAATGCTCGACGATCGCTTTAGCGAGTCTATCAATCGGTACAGGGCACGCTGCCTGACATCGGATCACCAGATCATTCGGAATCTGGTTCCCCACCCCTAGGATTTTCAAATTGTAGCTATAGTTTTAGTTTAAGTAGGTTATCAAATTTTAAACAAACAATGCCCCAAGGGCTGATCTGAAAATTAATTTAAATCATAAAACACACAAAACACACTAAACACATAAAACACACTAAACAAAGCTGAAGAGCCCACTGGGCTAAAACACTTGAAATTGTAAGTTAGTATATAAGATAAAGAATGATAAATAAAAACAATTTTAGTAGTAACTTTGCAGAAAAGAAACGATCAACTCGCATTAGTTATTAATTCGCTCCACCCGGTGCAACAGCAGCAGTGATCATTTGGTGCAATAATTCTCCTCTGGTTTTTGTGCGCTGTTTGAACCACGAACGGGAAGAAATCCCTCTGCATCCCGGCAAATACAGAGCCCATGGCTCGAACAATGAGATTTCAGATTTTATTTCTGTGTAGGTGCTATATCATGAATCGCACTATATCACGTAATATAGGCCGTAGTGTGAACGTAATTTTAATGATACCATTCAGTGATGCCATCAGTCGCTGAACGTTTGTTGTTTGGCGAGCAACTTTCTATTAAACACAAATATTTATAATTAAATAAGTTAAGTTTTCGTGAGTTTCCGGTATCAAACTACATATCACATGAAACCCCTGATATTTTTTGATAAATTATGGCTCTAGACAAGGACAGGATGGTGCTAGGAAGCAAATAACTCTGTCAGAAGTACTGGTTATTCCTGAACCGAAAACAAACTTAGTGTCCATTAGCAATTGTTTACTGGGAACGATTGTACAACTACGCACCACGGCAAGCATGCAAGTACAGCCGTGAAATCTGGATTATTGTATATTTAATTTGAACCGGAAATAGCAGCAGTGACGCATACCGGTAAATGTTTGCCTTATTGGCACAGGAAACTGGAACACCGAGATCCTACTGCTATTCGTAAAATGGTCAACGACAATCTGGCACGGGACTATATATCAAAGACTGATTTAACAGAAAACATGTGAATGCCGTTTGGAGGAGAAAATTACCCGTTTACTGTTTTTTTTTTTTTTTTAAACCAACATCTGCTGTCCAATGAACACAATTACACTATGAGGATTAATCAAATTTATGACTATGATTGACGACTACTCAAGGTATACTGTGGTATATTTCCTGCAAAGAAAGTCAAAAACTGATTAAAGAATTACGCATTATATTCAAATGGTGGAAACCAGATTTGGAAAGAAGCCTTCAGTTATACGTTCGGACCAGGGCGGTGAATATAAGTCTAAAGCACTACGACGATTTTACCGAGCAGAAGGAATCACGCCACAGTACACCGCTGCATATACTCCGCAGCAAAATCGCGTTGCAGAAAGGATAAACCGAAGTCTAGTGGAAATGGCAAGATGTCTACTAGTTGAAGCGAAACACGAATCCTGTTGTTGGGCGGAAGCAGTCAACGTACATGTACGTATATTTACAGAATGTTCTTCTGTCAATGTCAGCAACGAAAATGCCGTACGAGAATTGGAATGGAAGGGTGCCTTACCTGAAGTCAAAAACGCACTAAGGTGTGATGAGATAAGAACCGATCATCAATGCAAGGATTACCTATGTATGTTGGACTATCTTCAGCATGTTGCCACGAGAGAATAGCCTACGCGATGGCTTGTTTTAGCAGGGCCAGTCGATCTCAACTGGCGACTCCACGAACCCTTGTCCAGTCAACAAATCCTTCGACTACTTTAGGCTAACAATACCCCCCCCCAATCCCAGTTGTATAGTTGTTATAGGAACAGTGGAAATTTTTAGGTTTTAAGAAATGCTAAGATACCACATGTACGAAATTTCACGGCTGTATTGAAGCTTTCATTCAAGTAGCAAAAATTTATTTTTGTAGTCTGCCACCTACGCAAGAGCCTCTATGGTTTGAAGCAAGTAGCTCGAGTCTAGAACACAACTCTCGATGCTGCACTGTGAAAAATGCGATTCACTCAATCGAAGAACGATCTTTATTTTCATGGAACAGGTCAGGATTGTGTCTACGTAGCTGTCAACGTTGATGATATTATCATGGCCGCTCACACTGAGGAGAAGTATTAAAGCCAGTACCAGTACCAGGTACCAGTTTGACTAATATTGACACCAAGAATCACTTTATACGAGAGATGCAGACCAATGGAGCAATTGGAGCGGTATTGGTAAATTAATCCATCGGAGTAGAAATGACTATTTACATTATTGGTCACAGCATTGCTTTTTGACGTCATTCAATCTATTGCGATGGCTTTGGAGACATACAAGCAAAGACAACATACATTATTATTTGATTCGAAAGAACTATTCATTAGATCATACTAAAGGGTGTTTCGATAAAAATGTGGTGGACTTAAACTTAAAGTATTTTCTTTCATCGTGCATTCAAAAATTGTGTGCAACCCCTCATATTGAAAATGTGTGCGTGTAGCATCATGTCTCTATTTTGATTTTGAGATTAGCACTTCAGTTATCAAAATGTCGTCGAAGGAAGAGAAGCAACGCATCAAAATGTTGCGCGTGCATGGCGAAAATCCAAACTACTCTCTCGACAAGTTGGCGAAATTGTTGAATGTGGCTAAATCAACTGTTAACAACGTATTAAAAGTGTTCGGTGAACGTTTGTCGACAGCCAGAAAAGCTGGATCGGGAGGAAATCGAAAGCCGGAGGCCACAGCGACGACAAAAAGAGTTGACCGCTGTTTCCAGTGGAACCCCAACCTCTCCGTCCGAGGTGTCGCAAAGAAGCTGGGAGTGGCGCCTTCAACCGTGGATAGAGCTAAAAAACGAGCTGGAATGTCGACTTACAAGAAAGTGGTGACTCCAAATCACGACGATAAACAAAACACGTCGGCCAAAGTTGTACACGACGATGCTGACAAAGTTTGATTGAGTGGTACAGGACGATGAAACCTACGTCAAGGCAGACATTAAACAGCTTCTCGGAAAGGAATTTTATACAGCCACAGGAATGAGAAAGGTGGCAGATATTTTCAAGCACATTAAACTGGCAAAGTTCGCGAAGAAATATCAGATATGGCAGGCCATCTGTACCTGTGGCTTAAAAAACAACGTTTGCATTGCGACCGGAACCATCAACCAGGGAATTTGTCTGAGCGATTGCCTACAAAAAACGTCTACTACCTTTCCTGAAGCGACACAATTGTTCCGTTCTATTTTGGTCGGATTTGGCATCTTGCCATTACGAAAAAAAGGCCATGGAGTAGTATACTGCCAACAACGTTCAAGTGGTGCCTAAGGACAAGAACCCTCCCAATACGCCAGAGCTCCGCCCAATCGAGCAAAAAGCTGTTGTGAGCTGGAAACAGATCAAGGCAAACTGGCGTTCTGCGGTGAATAAAGTGGACAAGGAGACTGTGCAAAATCTTATGGCAGGTGTTAAACGAAAGACCCGGCAATTCGCATTCGGTCAAAAGGAAGCTTAGCTGAATATTTCTCCTGTATTCTGTATTAACTGAATTTGAAGAAGAAAAAGAATTTGACTTATTAATAAAAACTTTGATCGACTCACACACATTCAAATTTTGATCGGAACACCCTTTATTATATTTTATATTACATCAGAACAACGATTTGGTTCTGTTAAAAATCAGATTTGATTCTGCGATGCATTTAGCGGAGTTCAGTGCAACCTCCTGTCCACGACTTCGATGACTGCGCAGTACATTCTATTTGCAGCGAACTTCCAACAAGACGAAACTTATAATGCTGACGTAAGCTTCTGTTTTCTTTTCTTTTTTTGCGCAAGTCTAATACCCCTAACCACAACTTTATCAAACAGTCCGAAACATTCTTAAGCAATCGCAGTTACTATTCGAGCCAACATATGAACTCCTGAATTTAGCGTAAAACAAAGATAACGTCAGAATCTGTAACATTCGCATGTGTTTTCAAAACCATAAAAATTATCGAAAGTTTACTCGAAGCCAATCCCCAAGCAGTCATCAATAACACACCCAATTCCACTTCAAGCCTAAACGTATGATCAACTCAGAAATACATATTTTAAGACTAGGTCGACGTTCAGGTTTCGTGTAAATTACAATCTTCCTGGGCGCGCTCTCTGGTGGTTGATTGGTGGTCTGTTATCTCAATTTGATCATTTGTCCTCATTTCTTCGTTTCACAAACCGTACCGACCTAGAGAAGGTGATAGTTATAGCCGCACACAACCGAACCCCGCTAACATGGAGTGGGTGGAAACAATAAAATTCTTATTTATATTTATGTTACTCTCTTCCTTCGATTGCCGTGTAGGGCCAGTTCGGATAGTAGGTATTTTTTATACCTTCTACTTGATTGTTCATTGTATGTCGATGCTCCAGCGCTGGCCGATGCGATCCGCCGAGGTGAGGCTCCTCTATGATTTATTTTACTGTAAGCGTTTATTTATTCTTCCAATATGTAGGTCTGAGAACACGATCTTCGGTATTCTTCGTTTTGTTCGGAACCGTGCGATCACTGCTCCAGTAGATTAATTCTTATTTGGGCTTAATTTGATGATTTCATTGAATTATAGCCGTAGTTATGATTTAAGATCGTTCGGAAAAAAGAAGAATGAGAGCAGCACCAGTCACGAACAGCCCACTAAGGCGAACTGTTGTTGCTGGATGATGTGGTATCAGAAACTGATTTGAAAGGAGTACGTCATGTGAACTCTTTCTGGCAGCGAGAAGAACAAATAGGTCTTTGCATCTAGTTAAATGCTTCTTGGCGTTCAATGATGCTGCTACCATAGAGGCACAAAGCAGTACATAAATAAAAAATGGCCAAAACACGTTAAAACAAGTTTTTGTAAAGGGGTATCGAAATATGTACAGCAGTGATGATTGAAAAACATAAACAAAAAAACTCTGTTCTGTGCATTGTTTGAAGCCCAACAGAGTTCAAAACAACTAGACGTATTTTTTGTCCAGATTTTTGCCATTATTTTTCCACTGTATGTCAAAGCGCAGAGAATGTGAAGTTGATCTGGATCGTGGAACGTGTAATTATAGTGATTTTCGAGATTGACTGTCTATTCAATGGATGGAATGTATGCACACGATTACCTCTCAATTTGGGCCAGCCGCAGTCAACTGCCTTTGAGGTTTTTGATTCGAGACATGAAGGTTGTAACGCAATGTAGATGAGTCGTCAAGAATTATTCCACAATCAATTAAATGTAATGAAACACATGACAATATAATTTTTTTCTTGTTGAAATATAAAGAAAACTGGCTAAATCAAAACTGCAGCAGAAGAAAATCATTTCCGTGTACAGCATGTTTTTTTGTTCTGTATGGATTTTGTGAAGCACGAGCATGACGCCTTTATCATCCATTATTGTTACCGCTGCTTACCTTACAGAGACGCACGTTTGTGTCACATTTTCCCGGAATTGTTTGTTTCTCAAATTACATTTGGGTGAGAAAATTTACATTCTGTAAGATGTTCGCTATTTTATGAAAAAATGCGTGAACTATTTAAGTCCTATGCATTTTGCTCAATATTAATACAAAAAGAACAGTTCTAAATTTTCATTAAAAAAATATTTTCAATTAAGCCTATGTCCTATATGTATGTCCTATAAAAAAAATGCGAAAGTTTTCAATACTTATTTTTGGGTAGCTTCAAACATTAGTTTTACTGTTTTAATGCGTGTGTGTAATCATCTGACTGTATACTCTGAGAAGATGTAAACAAAACAGTGGTTCTCGAGTAACAAAGTTGACAAAAATGTACGCAAAGGAGGTTGTGACTACTTTGCTGCTCGCCCTAAAGCCCGTAAAACAAATTGCAATGATTGTGGGATGCCACCTGGCTACCGTTTACCGTATCCAACGTTCATTCCTTGATGGGCCACGTCCACGGTCCGCTCGCACACCGAAGGTCATCAGATCAGTGAGAGACAAAGTGAGGCAACATCCTATCTGATCGATCCGGAAATTGGCTAAGGAAGCCGATTTTTCAAGAAAATACCATGCAACGGTTGAACAAAGATGTCTTGAAATGTGCGTCCAGGGCAAGAGTAAAGCGCCATCTTGTAACGGACCGAATCAATCAACTACAGCTGGAGCTCTTGAAACGTTTGGTGTCAACTTTGGAGCATACCAACACGTCATTTTCCAACAGGACGGAGCACCGTGTCATACCTCAAAAAGGACTCAAGCGTGGCTGAAAGAAAACATGGAGTTTTAGCCAAAGGACATTTGGCCTCCTAGCAGCCCGGACTTGAATACTCTGGATTACTCAATATGGGCATAAGTTCAGGCTAAGGCCTGTGAACGTTCTCACCCCAGTATTGACGCCCTGAAAGCTTCTATTACCAAGGCATGGAACTCGATGACTGACTCATACATTGAAAAGGTATGCTCTTGATTCCGTCCCCGTTTGGAGAAGGGGCTTAATAAACGATTCCCTAAATAATTTTCTATGGAAAAAAAACTTATTTGAAACTGCGGTATGTATTTTAACATTTTTTATGGAACATACTGTAGATATTTAGTTAACTCATACATATAATTCTGAAAATCAAGCACCATCGATTTGAGAATTTCTTATTAAAAGTATTTCCACGAGCAAAATTCAAGGTGGGTTTTTGACCATCGTGTGAACTTCACATACTCTAGTAACGTTCACCATACCAGGAAACAGTAATTTAATTAAGTTGGACTGCTGACAGAATACTGATAAAAGGTTTCCCTCCGAGTCCAGCAAGTTTAGAAGACTTTGTGAACTATGGAGACCCATCCGCAAGATTCCCTTCTGTTGATATGGTGATATGGTGATGTGTGAGATAATCTTTGTACCCGTACATTTTATGCAAAACGACTGAGCCAAGTAAGAGATGAGCTCTACTTTTTCAACGGCATGAAAATTGTATGCTGTCAAGAGTTTGAAAGTTACGCAGGACATATGTTGATATTATTATTAGGTAGTAAAACATAGCAGTTCATTTTTTTTTAAATATTTTGTGAATATATGAAATCCATAATGAAGTGCTAACAGTTGCGTAGGAAAAAAAATGCAATTCTTCCCTTATCTAAGATAAAGCTGTTTTTTTATTGAATCTTTTCTTCAATTTTCGGAGTATGTCACACCTACTCTAACCTCTTCAGCTCTAAGGGGTCATATATAAATTAAGAAGAAACATATGAGATAACAGCCTTATTGACAACCTAGAACATTCTAGGCCATCCAAACTATCCTTGAGATTTTAGGCTTGAGAAAACATAAGACCTACAGTTGTTGGACTTCAAAACTAATCTACAGCGGTAACTGTAGCTTTCTGTATTAAACAAAGTAACACTATGTATTTGACCAAATTAAGTGATTCTTCTGGAAGGTCAAAAGATATACTGAGGTACCATGGGATATTCTAGCACAACAATTTCATGGAAAATCAAATTGTGATGTTCAGCTTCTGAAATGAGCAATTCGCTAATGAATGGACTAGATAGATAAATATCAATTATAAATAATTGGCCATCAAGAAAAACCGATGAACATGGTAGGATACATATTGTAACTTTTTATAGTCCTAAAAGCTACAGATACAACTGAAGATCTTTTGTTTTGAACTCCATGATAGTTCAAATGACACCGAATATTCCAAGATTATCATATACTGGCTGTTGATTTTCTAAGACGTTCATTGAATATGTTTGAATACATATCATAACATTGTATAGTGGATGAAGCTACAGTTACAATAGTAGACTTTATGTTCTGAACTCCAGTACTGTTATTTTTGGCATAGAATATCCCAAAATTATCTTATAATGTATGTTGGCCTTCCAGTATACTCATTTAATGTGTTCAAAAACATTAAGTAACTTTATATTGTGGATAGAGCTACTGTTACAACTGTAGATCTTAAGTTCTTACCTCCAAGACAGTATGGACGACCTAGCATATCTCAAAAAAATATTTCCTAATTTTTTTAAGCATTTCTATGTTATTGAGCAACAAATCAATCAGAATTGCTTGCATAAAAAAGCTTGTAAAAATATAGGCCTGAAAGGGCTAAGCTAATGATATTTGCTGCATTTAACATTTATTTGCTGCATAACACATATAATGTGTGCCATTTAAAAGGTTATACCATTTTAAAGGGTGTACCATTTAAAATCCACACAAATAAAATTCATTCTTAAAATTCGAGTTTTTATCCGACTATCACCAAGTTTTCAGGGAGTACAAAGACACAATTAAAGTTAATTTTGGCATCATTCATTTAATTTATTTCTTCTTTATATCTGAATGCGCGAACCTTGGCCTTAAGTCCAGCTATATGGTTCTGCACGACCTCAGAATCGTCAGATTTTTGCATATTAACCCATGCTCTCTTCATTTTTTCTACATCCTTTACAACGTCTTTAGCACGTCCTTCGTGACGTGGCATGATGCCAAATCCGTCCAGAAGATCATCGGACCGTCGTGAGCTTTCAGGAGAGGGAGAAGCCACTTTTGGAGACACTCATCCAAATACACATGTCCATTCATGGTGCTTGCGGTAACGAAAGGTGAACTCTGCTTTTGGCAAACCAAGCAACACAGCTAGTATTAAACAAGTTGAAAGTACTATCAAATGAACAGTGCTGTAAATAGTCATTTTGACCCAACGCCCTAAATTTGCCAACAACTCGTTCCAGAAGCTGATTTGCACAATAGTACGTATGAGGAAATTGTTGTGCTTGATTATTTTCATAAATATGGTTCACAATGTATTGTTAAAACTTTAAAACCAAAGACGTGAGGGCGCACCATCTGAATAAATGATATTCATCATTGAATATTATTTGAATATAAAAGTGAATATAACACTTTCTATATACCAGTTAGGGCAATGCACTGTAAGACAAAGTTTTAGAATTTATCAATTGTATCATAGGGTACGGGACGGGTTTTAAGCAGTTAAGTCAGCCCCTGAAACATTTGATGAAGCTGTATGTAATCTATAATTAGAACTGCCAATATTCGGACATTAATCCCTCTGCTTACGTCTGGTCTATCGGAACATACCTTCAGCAACGAGCATTAGGCTCAGAAAATTTCATAGCCATGGAATAAAGTTCCCAATTGCAGGGACTTCTTAAACGCATGCGGATTGCTTTCCGATTAAAAAAATGTTTTCTTCAGCTCCTCAATCGGTACATAAACTAACAATATTGTATGAGTGCGATTCTGTGCATGTGTGCGAAGGCGAAATTAAATAGGCCGGTTGACGATTTGCTGCAAACGTCAATTTCCTCAACCCGCTCCGTCGTTTTACCCAACTGCTCTCGAAAACAATCAGCCAAAACATGTCGATTGCTGCGACCACAAATTCGTCTACTAGCAGGTTATGAGGCAGACCTACACGACCAAACTTTTAGTTTGTCATTGATCTTTAGATTGGCAATGTGTATTTCTTATTTCACTTACTCTCACGCATATGTTAGCCAAAGCGATTTGTGACGACAAACGGGATGCTTCGTTTAAAAACAAACATATGCAGGCTTCACGTTACATTACCGGTGCGCTATATCTATGGTTAGCAAAGAAGAGAGGAAACATGGGCTCTCTCAAAAGCAACAGTGATGCCATAGCTGCCGCTCAACAGCGAAGCATTATTTATCGTTAACTACTATTGGACAGCTCCGAAACATATTTTTTATTGCATATGATAGTGCCAGATGATAGACAATATAATCATAAGCATAGATCAACCTCCAATGACTAGAAGAAACATGAAATAAATAGCGATTTCAGATTATCTAAATATGTAATAAATTTAACTCAATGTTCAACATCACATTCTGGCAACAAGCCTAGATGTGGGAGAAAGCTGATGAAGACAATGCTCTCCGGTACCTGCGATGCAAATGCAAAATACACAAAGGCAACATTTGAGCGAACTTCTTCAGCAGGTCAGAAACTGATGGTTTTTAGATGACAAAAAAAAATGACAGTAATAAATTGGTAATCAATCATGTTTCATACATCGAAACATTGGCCCAATAGATAAAGCTTATGATCGTATCATTAAAAATGCAATAATTTGGAAAATGTAGGAGTTATAGACCTATTTCCTAACAACTGATTAAAATAGTGACCCCTGATTAAGCCGTTCCCTACCCTACATCATATTCATAAATTCATCTGTTGAACTAAGTTATCGGTTAATTTATCCAATTGCACGAAATGACTCTTTACAGCACTGCAAATGACAAAAACAGGTTATCAATATAAATGTATAATACTTTATTTCATACTTAAATATAACGTAAAAAGCGCAAGACGGAAGCCAAATAAAACATAAAATGAAAAAAAATATCCTCATACTTAAATGAAACATCGCCAAGCGTGGGAGTTGAATACTAGTCCTTGGTGTGAAAGGTTTGTAGCTGCTTTGCTAAGCCAACTTCGATTGTTGAAAGGTCAACTCTGAGTATCTATGATATGCTACCCGTTGACAGTGTAACCACAATTTTTCACAACAAATTCATCGTTATGAAAAAAAAACTCGTTTTACAAAACATGGTTCGTGTAATGTAATTTCAACAGTATCTAGAACTACCCTTAAAATGTTGTCCTGTTCATGTTTTATAAATGTAAGAACATTTTTTTAAGAATTATTATAAAGTATAAACCACTTCCAACAGTGAAAAAAGTATTTTCAGCTCATTCGTTAGTCAGATTAATATATAGCATACGAGAAATCATAAACGCTCCAAACTTGACATGTTTGGTATGACGTTTATAATACCTTTATAAAACAAACAATTATAAATCATTCTAAAGAGATGTGTTGTGTGTAACTGGGGAAGTACTTATCGCTTGCCAAATTAAGTCGCTCTGGGGAAGTACTTATCGCTTGCCAAATTAACTTCTTAATGAACTTCGACATCTTCTGTGTCCGGAGGTTCTCGGGAAAATCATACTTATCCTTGGCAGTCACATACAGGTTTCCTGGAATCTGGTTGAAGTCCGCCTTCACATATGTCTCGTCAACCATTACGCAGCAGTGTGGTTTCGTACAACTTCCGGGCACGGCTTTTTGCGACCGTATTCTGTTTCTCGTAGCGGTTTGGGGCTTTCTGAACCTCAAACGTACGTAGTCCAGCTCGAGTTTTGGTATTCTGCACTAGAGTCTTGCTCAGATGCAACTTTTTAGCCGCATCTCGAACTGAGGCGTTCGGTTTTCGTTTAAAGACCCCAACCACGCGTTTGTGATTGTTCGCCAATCCCAACTTTTTTCCGATGGCATGATGCGACAGATCCTTATTCTCAAAGTACTCATGCTAAACGTTTTCGTGCATGTACTATTCTGTCGTTGCCATTGTAAAAACGTTTGCGCCCGTGATGAAATCAACTCACAAAGTATAAACAATACACATTAAACTATGTCAACGCAAAATTTCAATTAATTTTACCCAACGGATCAAAAGTTAGAGCAATTTGAGGTTGTGTGGATTTTAAACGGTACACCCTTTATTGATATGGGAACAATTAAATGAGAAAGTATAAATCAACACAACACAAAGAACTGGACTAGAGCGTTAGTATCACAAAAATTATCACCGAAAATTCATTTTAAGTGGAATATTTTTGAAACTCACAGGGAATAAATAAACACATATAGGGTAGGGAACGGCTTCAGCTCCCCGGGCCCTCAAGGTAACGTAACTTACACCGTTCATTTTTTCCCCTGGTCATCATCTTGGACCATCATCCAAAAAGATGGTGTGTCTTTTCCCCGTGCTTGCAGGCCCGCCAAAGTTATAATTTAATTAATAAAAAATAGGAAAAATATTCAGTTAGGCTTCCGCTTTTCCAAATCCGAATTGCCGGGCCTTACGCTTGACCCCTGCCATCAGATTTTGTACAGCCACCTTGTCCACCTTCTTCGCCGCAGAAAGCCAGTTTGCCTTGAACTGCTGCTCGTCCTTAGCAGTTTTTTGGTCTTCTTTGATTCCGTTTGACAATAGCCCAGTTTTCTCAATTGGGCGGAGCTCTGGCGTGTTGGGAGGGTTCTTGTCCTTGGGAACCACCTGCACGTTGTTGGCGGCGTACCACTCCATGGCCTTTTTATCGTAATGGCAAGATGCCAAATCCGGCCAAAACAGTACGGAACAACCGTGTTTCTTCAGGAAAGGCAGCAGACGTTTATTCAAACACTCTTTCACGTAAATTTCTTGGTTGACAGTCCCGGAAGCTATGAAAATGCTGCTTTTCAAGCCACAGGTACAGATGGCTTGCCAAACCAGATATTTCTTTGCGACTTTGACAGTTTCGTGTGCTTGAAAATATCTGCTACCTTTCCTTCCTTTTGCCGTATAAAACTCCTGTCCCGGAAGCTGCTTGTAGTCGGCTTTGACGTAGGTTTCGTCGTCCATTACCACGCAGTCAAACTTCGTCAGCATCGTCGTGTACAGCCTCCGGGATCGCGCTTTGGCCGTCGTATTTTGTTTATCATCGCGATTTGGAGTCACTACCTTCTTGTAAGTCGATAGTCCGGCTCGTTTTTTGGCTCGATGCACGGTTGTAGACGATACACCCAGTTATTTGCGGCATCTCGGAGAGATAGGTTAGGGTTTCGCTTGAAACTCCGGCAACTCTCTTTGTCGTTTCAGCGGCTTCCGGTTTTCGATTTCCCCGATCCAGACTTCCTGGCTGTCGACAAACGTTCCCCAAACACTTTATTACATTTGTAACGGTTGATTTGGCAACTTTTAGCGATTTTGCCAACTTTGCGTGCGAGTAGCTCGGATTTTCGCGATGCGCGAGCAAAATTTTGATACGCTGCTCTTCTTGCTTGGACGGCTTTTGACAACTGAAGAGTGATTCCACAATCAAAATAGGAGCAACATTCTACACACAGATGAGATACTCAAGTTGATATTGGCCAAATTTTGACCGTATCCCCTTTACCCTAAGCTATGTTTCTGCAAAGTTGGTTTATCCAACCTCCTCTCCTAAGCTAGATGCCCGCACCTTGGACTCTACGCTACCCATTAAATCCTGTGCAACACTTGCACCATCTTCCTTACACACTTTCATCTACTCTTATCCTTTTTGAAGACCTTCCCTGTTTTCCGGAGCTTGTCCTTCAAACCGCTCAAAATTTTTCCATTTGGGCAAAATTCTGGTGAGTTTGGCGGAAAGAACCTACATCGTTGGTTTTGTACCACTCCATAGCCCGTTTCGCGAAATGGCACGATGCTAGATCCGGCCAAAACAGAGTGTCACCTTCGTGGGACCGGAGGAATGGCAGCTTCTGGAGGCATTTTTCTTTATAAACTTGGCCATTGATAGTGCCGATCGTTATGTACGGCTTGTAGAATTTGCCGCATCCAAAGATCGCCTGCCCGCCAAGTACTTCTTGGCAAATTTGTCAACCTTCTTCTTCCAGAACTTTTTCACCGGGATTTGGCCACCATATTCGGTTTATCGGTTAAGTTAGGCGCCTTCCTTACCTTAAAGACATGAAGCCTGACCCGCTTCATTGTCTGCTGAACGAACCAGGCGGAAGAATTTACCTTCTTAGCCACGTCCCGAATCGCATGGTTCGGATTGCGCTTGAAATAATCCCTCACCTTCTGCCAGCTCGTCGCTGGGTCGTCTGGGTCTCCTTGAACGATTTTACCACACATGGCCAAATTGTCGATTCCCAAATGTTTCGCGATCCACCTGAGGGACTGGCCATATTTTTTTGCAGAAGCCCTTCTTGCTTGGAAGCCACTTGACAGATTATGACGAAATTTTGCACATGTTAACACTAGGTTTTTTTTTTCATAATTTCATCAATTTTAACCCATGCAATGAAAATTTATACACTAAAGAAAGCGTTGCATTTTTTTTAAAATTCAATCTTCGCCTTCCCAACTTTATCGAAAATTTCAATCATATAGGTACTTACGCTATGATTGAATATTTTTCAAATGGTTTATGCAAACCAAAACCTAAGCAACCATATCTATATAGTCAGTATTGTATTTTGTAAGTAGAAAAAGGATAAATCATATGTAAAAATAATTTAGTGGTTTTAAAGTTGTTTTATATGAATTTTTTTCAATGAAATTTTGTGTTGAGTAAAGCGAATATAGCCTCAAATGAAATGTCTAAGAAAACAATAAAAATAAACTTTATCAAGATTGGTTTTAATGAGAAACTTAATTGATATGACGAAGTTGTATCCAGAAACAGACCCAATATAGTGTCGACTTATTAAGCTTATCTTAACAATCCTATAGTTTTTTTTTAATTTTCGTTGGCAGTGGTGATCAACCACTGTTTATAAGGCTGATTCAAGGGAGACATACCCTATATATAGATATATGGGATTATGGGTAAAATATCAATACAAAGCTCAGGAGATCCCCGTTGATTCGATTTCTGATTATGGCTACTGATAACTGCTCCTGTTGTGAATCTTCCGATAATATGTGTTATCCTGTATAAAAATTTAATTTTCTTTCATCACGAAATCAGGGGGAAAGATGAAGTGGAAAGGTGAAATACCCGGTACTAGCGTCAAGTAGGTCTCGTCATCCATTATGACCATGACGTCACGCTTCGCCGAAAAGATGTTTTCCACCAGCACTTTCAACCGTTCATTTTGGGTGATAGCCTACTGCTCAGCCATGGCCGGCCTGGACTTCTCGGCCCTTTGCGTGGGTCGTTGAGGCCACCTTCTCCCCGGTCTTCCTGGTCAGCTTCTGCTACACTTTACGGTCTCACCATGTCAAAGTTCTTTGCTCAGAGATGGGGCTGGCAGTACGAACAAACCATCGAGCGTAGCTGCTTGGGTGTTTTCGGAATGGCTGCTGTAAATTAACTGATAAGGCTGTCAAAATTCTTCTGTACAACAGAGTTGCTGCGATTGGCGATAGGTGGATTCAACACCAGGTGGTAGGGTAATCGCTAAAATCGGTACTCTTAATGCATACGTTACTTGAGTTATCCTCAAAATGATGTTAATATAAGACCTCGACGTCGTCTAGCACTGTTCATCGAATGTGTGTTAGTTACTCACATGCATAATTCCAACAAACATTGCAATCACGAGCTCACAATAGTAGATTTCGGTTTGAACGCCAACTACCGGAGCACCTTAGTCGTCCAGCAAACTCGTAGCCGATATTTTGCGCTAATCGAACGTGCCTATCAAAACAAATGGGTATGCGAATAAGTGCCACAAAGGATACACCAAACAAATTAAGTGATAGCAATTTAGCGATCGTCTGGGTTAATGTCCGACTTAGCAAACGTACACGGAGATGCTGAAGCTGGCCATTAGATTGAACCTCTGGTTTTTGCGGTCAAAGCAATAGACGCCAGGCAATGGATCCCTGCTCAGGTGGTTATGTAGTTTCAACCTCAAAATGACCTATTATTAATATTGACGCTAATTGATGACTTTGGTGGTGGTCAATAATTCAGATGGAATTTAGACCTTATGTTCGATGGTGTCTTTTGCGAATGATCGAGTTAGCAACGCTCTCTGTTGATTCAGAAGCATTATAACATGAAAGCATCCATGATGATTGTTTCTCTAAAAGTTATTAAGACAAAACCGTGGTAATGTGATCGTGTTGTGTGTTGGCGCAAAAAGATATCAATCATAAATTTGAAACGGAAATCTCACGTACAATGTAAAGCCTCAGTGAGTGAAAACGTAACTGAATCAATGATCACTTGCATCCGCTTCTATCTGACTGAGCATTTTTCACGTTTACGCATCGGTGAAATCAGGTTGTTGCAATCCCGGCTATCATGTTGGTCGTTTTCATGAATGGCAACCATTATACGCTGAGATTCGTGACGATAAGTTGATCCAAGACTCAAGAGTTTTTTGCGAAGACTCTTACTTTTTGTCAAAACAACCACCCATTCAGCCGTATCAACTGGTTTCGGTATGGATGGGCATGCTGTGCAAAGTGCGAATTATCCACCCGCACAGTATTCATTTAGCTGTGGGATAATCGTCTGGATCCCACAGAAGCGCACAGTGGGTGAATATTCTCGTTTAAAACAAATCATTTGGTGATGAGCTACAGAACACCATTTCAAATTCATCGGAAGATTGACCAACAGTTCAGAGCATCTCATTTCGCGAAGAACAGCGAAAACTGTGGCTGTCAATGTTCGAAAGTGAGCTGAGCTAAGCTTCACACAGTTATAAATGAGATGTTTATCTCGGGTGACCGCGGGTAGGCAACTTAGCTGTGAAGCAGCCTTTCATCTTGGCGACGACATTCTGACGCAGACACCGAAAGTGAGACAGATTTATTTCGTTCAACTTTTGCCTTGTTTCAATTTCTGGGTTCCGTTTGTGCCGGCCACAGCGACCTTCGACCGGCTGAACGACGACACGACGCTCGTTTGTTCGAACAGAGAAAGGCACTTTTGTACTGGAAATTGATTTATTGTGTGATTTGCGTTAGTAATCAAACGTCGTTGTCGGGGCGCACGGCAGTACTATGATCGGCTTTCATCAGTCCGTGAAACGATTTACGATGGAGCCGTTGGTGTTGTTTTTGAGACCAGAAAAGGGCCCAAAGGGAAACTAAGTGAAAATGATTACCAAACATTGGTAAGTAGCGTAGATTAATGGAATTGTTTTCAGATGAGTAGTTGCCCAGCTCAAGCATGTTGTTTTTCAATTTAATCAACGGAAGATATACTGACTTAAATTTGTTGAAATGATAATGTGGATCTCAGAAACAATCGGTTTATAATATGATATCATATAATTTTCCCCCAACATGTTATTCATTGTTCATCGCAAATAACATCTTATTATAATAATCTTACAACAATAACATAATCAAATCAATATGCCAAATATCAAGCTAGAGTTTTTTTACAATTGACCACATCCTTTATCATCCTTGAAGCCACAAAGTCTAAACATTTGCATCACCAGCATCATCATTGCATGAAACCTACAATGCAATCATTCGTCAAAAAGCCTCCTTTCTCGTGGGTTGTGACTATGTACGTAAATAATGCAAGAAATGCAGCTGCAATCACATGCTGGTCAGCAGGTCTATTTCCCCCGCTCCTGTTGCCTATTTTCCAGTCGACTGTGGTCCAGCCTTGCAACATTGTCACATTGGAATCGTCGAGGTTCCGGCCTGTGTAGACATCGATATGATCATTGCGTGTCAGACTCCAAGCAGGGGCAAATAAAAGAAGTAAACCACCACAATGGTACTGGCCCAGGATCGACTTCTTCTAGCGCAAATGCCTACGGTAGTGCTCTGCTTGGGTTTACAATTGCCACACGGGTGACCAAATTACATTTCAATTTTGCAATGGTTCTGGCGAAACAATCGCTGCGGACGCAATGGTAGATGATAGACTAGTACCATGCATTTACCGTTGTCGATTGTTCACGTTGCTGGACAATCAGTCCAAGCAACAGACGACGAGTGTTTGCAATGTTGCATATTGAAATTTAATTTTTAATCGTACGCAACGGCAGTGTGGTCGAGACGGGCACACTTGTCTGCATGCTGATGTGTTATGATGGTGATTTCATCAAGCTTTGAAAAATCAATTCCATTTACATTCTGTTTCAGAACTGGGTACAAACAATTTTTCAGATGCCTTCATTTTGAGGCATCAATCTGAAACAAAAGTTCAACTTTGTTTGAGATCATGCATACATTGATGTCATTAGTTTAACTAAGAACAGTGACGAACTAAACTAGTAAAAATCAAATACCTATAACTTTTTTTCAAAAACTTTGTTTTAATTATTTAAAAGTCATTCTAGTTTTGGACATTGCTTCAGTATTATTGCAGCTTTGCAACGCAACTTCGTTCGAACCCCTGCCATGAGGTTCACGACAGCACTATCCGATATCTTTTTACTGATGTGCTTACAGGTTTGACCAATTTTCCGAAGATTCCTCTTAATAATTACTCAGTATTTCTCGGTGGGTCGACACTGTGGAACATTTGATGGATTCATATGTTTGGGCACAAATTGTATCGTTACTGTTCATAAATGCCTGCGTATCCTTAGCGTGGTGGCTCGTCACCAGATCTGACCAAAATAATGTTCTTTCGGTGTGCCTTCGAATGAATTGAAGTAAAAGTTTTATTGAGCATTCATTGATGTACAAATCCTTATTGATTGTTCAATAAGTTCAGTCGTTTTTGAATCATTGCCACTGTTAAAAAAACTCATCGCACGTCAGAAAGCTTTTTGGCAACATTGCTTGGTACATAATAAACGAGGGGCGCATGGATTCATCTAGTTAGATTGCTAGCGTGTTTTGAATTTTTCAAGTTTACTTTGAGACAGTCCTTATGTGGAAAAAACATTTAGTACCAAACAATCGACTTTTTTAAAAACTTTGGTGATGGAAATAAGGTAACAGCACTCACACGATACAAAACTGTTGATTTTTCTCCTATACGACTTAAAATGTTGTATGAAGCGTAGACTTTGGTCAGACCGAGTTCCCAGAAAATTCTACGTGGTTTATGAATAGCCCCCTATGGTACGATTGGCCAAATCTCACGACGAAAATCAATAACATGAAAACTATTAAACTCAGACACATGATGCAGTGGGAAGATATAATCTAAAAAATGAGATCTATTTTTTGATCAGGATGGTGACTAGGCTCATAATTAAAATTCTAACTCTTTATTCTTATCATTTATAAGAATTTTTCTCAAACAAAATTTGGAGAAACTTTGTTGACAAAACAAAACTTCTATATCCACTACGTGTCCTTTCATATAAGTTTTTCTAGCTTTCCTTAGGGTGGGTCTTAAAAAACAGTTTTTTTGCTCTAATTTTTTTACCTTGTACCTATTGCTATTGACTAAAAAAAAAAGTAAGAAGGATTGAAGTGTAAATCTTGATCTTGATATTTTGATACATTGACATTCAGTGCTTTTTTCATTTGCATATTCACATTCATACTTGTTAAAAACTTTCTTTTTCTTAATGGTTATTGCCTTTTTTTAATGTAAATACATAAATGTTGTCATATAAATGAAAAAAAATATTAATGCAAATATATAATTGAATTCAAATGTAATAATGCTAATGTAAATAAATAAATCTATAGATATGTTAATATAAAAACGGAAATAGATCAATGTAAATATATCGATTAAAATAAATAAATGTCAGGAAACAAATGTAAATAAATGAACACAGACAAACAGACATAGAACTCGCAGTTTTTGCCCCAATCACGAATTAAACGGTCAATTTATGTTTCTCAGTTGTTAGTATTGCACTTGGTGGCGTGCATAGTCGATTTCCATATGTTTGGCGCGAGCACACTACCACCATCTGTTCAGCTTTATCACCCATCACAGTGTGTTCAACAGATTGCGTTAGTGTTTAAGTGTCGATAATTTGTAGTGAAAAATGTTCCATGTGTTATGTCTGTTTGTTTGTGATTTATATGTTAATGAATGAATGGAGATAGGTAAATATAAAAACATAAACATTGTTATAAAAAAATCACATTGTAACGCTCGTAGGAGATAATTGTTGATGCTGCTGATCGAAAGTTATTCAAAGAAAGTTCAAAACTACCGATTTTCAAATGCGTTTTTCTTTATAAGGTGACAAGATGGGACACATGGTTTTGCATAGATTTTGTAGATGAAATTCTGTACTTTTGGTCTACATGTTTCGTTTTTGCAAGTATTTACAAACAAGGGAGTAAGATATTCTGAAAAAAAGGTTTTTTTCTACACTTCAACCTCCATACATTTTTTCAAACAATATCTAGCACCTTAGAAATATGCGACATTTTATGAGCATGAGTAGTCGCATGAGCATGATTGACTGTAATTATTCAGAGAACCAACAAATTTTGGTAAACTATAAGCTGAATTCACGCGGCGATTAGTAAAATATGTAGAGATTAGTCCCAATCTCTGATTTGAACCAAGTTATACCAACCGAAAGGATGCTATTAGGGCCACTTACAAAGAGTGATGGTGTTTTTTCGTTGGGAAAACAATTCGATTTATGTTAACGCTTGAAGACAATTTAGATCGATTTAAACCAACAGTAAGGATGTAGTTAGAGTTATTCATAAAATGGGATAGTGGTTTAATCGTTCCAAGATATGGTATCAAGGCGAGTATGGCGAACCCATAGCATGGATCACAACTAATTATGATCTCCACCATCATTGCACCTCACATGTCGCCGGGAAGCAGTTTTGTTGTTTATTTCTGTGTTTACTAGATCACTCGCACCATAACCGAAATAATAGACAACTTGCTATACCCGATAACAAAAAAGTGAGCAACAAAGCATCGACACAACCGTTCACAGCCGATGCACGAAGCGGACTCTTTTTTTCGTAAACTTTCAATTTTTACAAACATATTCTACAAACTATTTAACGACAGAATTTTACATCTGAATCAAGTAATTTGAACCTGCTAAGGCGAGCAATCTATGTTCACCCATTTGAAGTAACGATTGAAGGATTTGGTGAAGTTAGAGTCTCTTAGAAGCATTTCGTGCCTTTTTGAAACTTTATGTTTCTATTAATGTCCAAGCTCATCGTTTTAGGACCAACCGAAGAAGACTTGGTCCTATACCCAATGAGTTCATTATCTCCAATCCACTCAAACAATCGTAATGTTTTGTGCTATAGTGGGTGGAATATTATAATTTGAGATAACTCAATGCAGACGTCTTCCAAATTTAGCAGATCGACAGGCAATCGGTGTATAACCACCTGTACCCTCTTAGCAATATGCTTAGAAGCAGATCGGAAGATTTTAAAGGCCATTCACATCAAAATACGGACAAAGTATTTATCCTGTTTCTTAGTCAAATCACTACGAAATGGAACTTTTTATGTAAATAACCAGTACATAGACAAACGTGAATCACACACATTGTTTACAAAAGCGCATTCTGTATTCAAGATGGCGCCGTCTGAACTAGCACGCAGGAAATATATCTTGCACAAATATTTGGAAAATCCCAATTCTACTGTTCGATTCATCGCAAAGTCGTTAAATGTGCCAAAATCAACTGTTGCAGATGTGATTAAACGTTACAAAGAGGATCTTACTGTCGAAAGGAAAGCGGGAAGTGGTGGTGAACATGGACAAAGCAACACAAGGAAGGAGAAAAGAGTCCTTGCTGCTTTTCACGCAAACCCGAAGGGTCAACACGGACAGTTGCGAAAAAAGTGCAAATTTCAACCGGTTTTATGCAAAAAAAAATTGAAGTCTTAGGCTGGATTGAGATCATTCAAAGCTCAAACGTACCCAGATCGTAACGCAAAGCAACAAAAATAGGTAAAAACACGCTCCAGAAAGCTTTATGAATAACTTCTCACAAAATTCCATTTTGTTGTCATGGATGACGAAACATACTGCTTCAAAAAATTTAAATATCTCTCGGGAACGGTATTTTACACTGCAACTAGCCGGAAAGATGCCCCTGAACATCTGAAACGGAAGTATAAAACTAAATTCTTTGAAAAATATCAGGTCTGGCTAGCAATATGTTCCTGTGGGCTAAAATTTCAGATTTTCGTAACCACAGGTACCGTAAACGATGAGATTTACCGGCAAAAATGCCTCAAAAAGCGGCTTACCTTTCCTGAGAAAACATGCGACTCAATCCTTGTTCTTGCCAGATTTGGCCAGCTGTCATTACGCTAAAGATACAATCACTTGGTATGAGCAAAATAACGTTATTTATGTTCCCAAGGACTGTAATCCACCAAATTGTCCACAGCTCCACCCGATTAAAACATACTGGTCAATGGTCAAAGGAAACCTCAAAAAACTTGGTGGAGAGGTATCAACGATCCAAGAATTTCGTTCTAGGTGGCTTACTGCTTCGAAGAAAATTGACAAGGCACCGTGCAAAGATTGATGAAAGGAGTGAATAAGAAAGTGCGCGCAACAGCTTATTGAAATAAATCCATATTAATCTATATGCAGTTGTGTGGAGTATCACATTTATCTATAAAATGAAATAAATAATATGAATCAATAACATGCTGTTGTTTTTCTAAAATATTTTTTTTATGTCCGGATTTTGGTGTGAACGGCCTTTATGAGCTACTTCTCCCCTTCGAATTAAACGAAATTGTATGCCCTTATAGTCATCATGAAAAAGATCGAAGTAGGTCGCGCTCCGGGACTGACGTGTTTGTGCTTCGCTGCTTGTTTATTTCGAGAAAATTTGAAAGTGGAAATTAATAAGTAGTGTTAAACTTTTTATTTCGATAATGATTCGATCCGCAACGAGTTGATTGCGGTCCACCACGAGGCTTTTGTCTGGTGTGAAAATAAAGTGTTTCCGCTGGATAAGCAATTCCGGACATACAGCGGCAGGAGGAGCTCGTGTTCAGCCGCGTCACTCGGAGAACGCGAACTCCTCATGAACAGGATGTAATCTTGAGGGCACACGGACCTGCTCTGGATGCTTGATGTGAGTGGGTGAGCGCTTTCCATTTTTTTTCTTTTGTGTCCCACTCCCAGTTTTTTGAGAATAGTTTTTGTGTATGAAATTTATATTTGGTGAGCTGGAAGAACGGTGCGTCCACACCAAACCAAAAGATAGATCTCATTTTTTAGATGAAGTCCTCCGCAGACATCATATCCTGAGTAACAATTAGGATTTTATGAAGGTTCTGTAGAACGTGATTTGAACATGCAGAATGCTATAAAACTAGGAGAAAACCTACAATGTTACTTGGGATGTCTAAAGTTTTCGTGTTATCGATTTTGGCCAATCGTACCATAGTGGCATGTCTCGAAAAACGCTTTTTTGGAATACATTTTAGGTAAAATCTGTTTTTCAGTAATAAATTTATGTTTAGTAAGATTTTTAAAATACACTTTTGTTTAGTAAGATTTTCATAACAACATATAGAAACAGATTAAACAGTGATCTTATTAAAATAGTAAACATTTCTGATCAATAAGTGAATAAAAGCGATCACTTTCTTAAGGGATGCATTTTACCAACAGTTATCTTATATAACTTGATTATATATATGCCACATATTTCAAAGCTCAAGAAAAGTGTTATCTCCTGGGCGCCTATTAAAAAACACCATCCTCGACGAGGACTGGCATTTAAATCTAGCTATTTATCACTGCATTTTGAGGAAATGCTAATGCAGAACCCGTAGTTTCCGGGAAGGTGAGCCCTGGTTCTCCGGAAAGTAGAGGATTGTTATCAGGCCCTGCGAGCCAGACCGTAAACAAATCTAGTAACGGAAAATCAACAAGAGAATATGGACTGGATCAATTGGCGAAGACCACAGCGACGAAAAAGGACTTGCGATTGGAAACTCGGTACGAAGAATTGTAAATCTCTCAACTTCATCCGAAGCATACTCTCCAGAGTATTGAAGATCCGCAGGTTCGGCATGGTAGCGTTGCAGGAGGTGGGTTGTATGGGATCCATGGTGCAAACGTTTAGAGGTTTTCATACAATCTACCATCAATTTATACCATCAATTTATACCATCGGGGCCTCGCTTGGCTCAGGCGGCAATGGCGCAGCTACAAAGCAACACCATGCTGATGGTGGCTGGGTGGATTCCCTGTCTGGTCTGAGAATTTTTCGTATAGGTTTGTTCTTTGTTTACATTCTGAAAAAAAAAACAAGTTTGTGTATCGGAATTAAATGTTCATAGATATGTATAAATGGTGCTCTGTTCCCAATATTTCACTAAGTCAAATCGGAAGTCGTCAAAAGGTGAGTTCGATTGAATTTGTTTTCTCATCTCTTACAACTCATTCCTATGTGCTAAAGGACGCTTTCATGTGTCGGTTTACATGACATTATGGTTTACATTTACCTGACATTTTGGTAGTGTGCTGAACATACATTATTTATATGCTCCTTTTTTGAGCTTACTTACTTACTAGTAAGTAAACACTTCTAACACGATCAGTTTTCGACCATGCTTAAAACAAACTATCAGTAAGTTTGACAAAAGTATATGCAAAGTTACTCAGAAAAACTCTAGAAAAAGGTATTTTATAACGAAATATGCACCTTTAAAATGAAAAATATAAAATAACGACGACTTGAATGTAACAAACTGACCTCTATCATATTTATTTGAAATTTGAGAAATTAAATCTACATCACTGTAAATAGTGTGCTGTAAATGTGCATGTCTTTTATTTTAAGTGCCAGTAAATTTAAATCTGTTGTAATCTGCTGTTCGCATATGTTTAGGGTAGGATTAGTTTTTACAAATTAAATACAGCGGTTAATTGTTTTTTTTTTTCTATTAATTGACCTACTTTTATTTTCAGCTTTCCGTTAAATTATATTGTAGAAGAAGTATCGAAGAGGGGAAAATAAAATTGTTGACTGAAACTTTAAATTTACCGTCCCCGAAGTCGCCTGTTTTTTTCCTTCCTTCCAAAGCAAGTGTATTGTCAGCACCTTAATAGAATAACTTTTCTTGAGTTGATTTTGTAAAAGCTATAAGATAGGTGTTGGAATTTCTGGAATGGATGATATAAATATTTCAGAGCATTCGGATGTGGCTAATAAAAATCTTTTAACATGTATGAAACCCATTTTTACTCTCTGCGCACGAAATTTGCGCGGTCCCTATATGGGGGCCGTATTTTCTTTTATTCTGATAGAACCGTGCAGCGTGGTGGTGCTAAATTGGATTGGGATCATGTTAATTTGAAGCGTTCAAGATAGAAATTTATATGCTGTAAATAACATCTATAAATTAAACCTGGATAATATTTTAACTATGGAAAACAATTTATTCCAAGCTATTTATGTTGCTGGTAACGACATAATCAACTGAAAAATGTGGCAAATTTTCAATGAAGGTTCCAATTACGTCATTGATAAATTTTACATATTTTGTTCTGTGTATCTTTCGCACTCATCAACCTTTGTTGTTAGTTTAATGATTTACATGCCAATTATTTTCTTATAGATGAAGGAAAGTTCTTGTACACCCACTTTTGATCAAATTTGATTCTATGCAAGCCTCAAACTGATTCTAAGTCAATATTTAGCTCTCACATTATTAATTCTTCTTATGATACGTTTTTGACCGCGCCAGTATTAGATCACATCGAGTAAGATCGATATGGGTGGCACCCTTCTAGATCAACCCCCCAAACAGAGCAATCAAACCATAGCAGTGCTCATAACCGAAACAGATCAAACGACCCAATTGCTTCGATGCGGGTTGAACTATGCCACTCTTAGCAACGAGATTCGGTTTCTAATGGAAGCAATCGTAAAGAGTCATTCCAACACACAAACTAAAGGTAGAGAAAAAGAGTCGATCCACCGCACCTTCAAAGCCTTGGTCAAAGCTCTACCAACGACACCAATATTGAAGCGGTGTTAGATAAACGAAGAAAGAAACAAATCATAGGATGATTGATTTGAGCTATTATTACAGATGTGTATCATTATTCTCTGCGTATTCTCCCAAACCTCATTTGCCCATTCCGAAGTGGATCGTCAAAGATGTATTTTGCTTCACTCCGTTTGGTAAAACGTCCCTGCATGAATTAGACCCATGGACTCTGACTGCGAGAAAGATCACACAGCTAGCAGGGATGAAACTAAAACCGACAAACATGAAGTGCAGAACTCGAATGAACAGGTACCTTCAACCCTTCATCCAGCCATGATTATTCCTCTTCACTCATAACGTATAGTTTTCCTTCAACTAATCACTTATAAACGATCATCCTTGATTGCGCGCCAGCGATTGGTACCAGTTCAACCTGGCCAAGACCGAAAACATCCACCGAAGCCGATCCCAGAGAGACTATTTTTGAAAGATGCCGCCGCGGCTGCCACCATGGCCGCCGGGCTCGAGCTCCAAGAACTTAGATGACCGGGCTAGTTAAAATCGATTTAAAAAATGAACCACCTCGAAAAAAACCGAAGGAAAGATGGCAGAGTAGAGAAGAATCTCAATTACTCTGGCCTGAACCACGACCATTGTCAGATGCCTCGAATAAACACAGCGTTTGCTAGAAACAACCAAGTTTGAATGAGGTTTTGAAGATTAATTGGAAACAAACAAAAAACACACGAACGATCGGATGTATAATTTTTAAGTCACTCTGACGATATCAGGGTGGTTTTGCTCGGTACCATTTATATTTATCTCTTTATCCGGCCAGACACACTAAGCAGCCACAGAATGCGTCAATTCGCCGTTGGATCACCTTAATAGATTGAACAGTCATAAATAGCTGGTCATTTGCCAGGTGTTCCTGAACGCTATCGTAATGAGATACGGAGCTGATTGAACCATTCGTGAATTTCCCGAACTCGTGGAATTGTTCTCTTTTCAATTATTTCGGAACAGATTTGTAGAATTAACCAAATGAGAAGCCTGATACTCTGAACATAGGATCGTGATTAATGTTTGTGGCTATTGATTGGGATGTTGCTCGGAAGCCACATAAAAGCAAACAGAAAAACTTCACCCAAATGAGAATGATTCTAATGACTTTCGACTGATGCAAATTTTTGCTCAACAGTGCTGATGAAATTGGTGTGTTTTAGTTATAAACTGTTACCGCACAAATCATTCGTAGTTAACATGGAAATGATTGTAGAGGAAGAGAATGTTTTTACCTTAAAGACTACTATAAAAATACAGTTTTTATCAATATTTAATGTGACTTCCCTGGCACCTGGTGAGAAATGCACCTCGGCATCGAAAATTATAGCACCCCTATAGTTTACAGTCAAGTTTTGACAGTGATATCAGTTGTTTTTCAGAGACATCCGTTCGATGTTATCTACCTACAAACTCCCTGCACCTCGGGCGAAGAAATCCGCCATCGCGGGCATCTACAAGATCATCTTGCCTTGCTGGACTACGGAAAGAGCATCGAAAGGAAGCCTACAGGGTGCGGCAGAAAATAATGCGAAATCTTTCAAATCCCATTTTCAACTAATTCAAGCAACAATATCAACATTTTCGAAGGCAGTTATCTTTATAAAGTCCTTTTAAACAAATTTATTCAATGTGTTCACCATTTTTATCAATAACATCCTCGAGCCGACGCCAGAAGTCAAAGCATGCCTTTCGGACGTAGTCCTCCTACATTGACTGCCATGTGCGTGTTCTGGTTGACTTCAGGATTTCCACACTAGGGTGTGATGTTTTGCAGGCTCGTGCTACAACATATGCCCAAATCGAATAATCCAACGGATAAAGATCTGGACTGCTAGGGGGCCACAAATCCTTCGGCCAAAACTTCATGTTATCGTTCAACCATTGTTGGGTTAGATTGGACGTGTGACACGGCGCTCCATCCTGCTTTAGGACAACGTTTTGGTCCTCGGAGAAGTTGGCCTTCACCCAAGGAAGCACTTGGTCCTTTAAAATACCGATATACACTACGGTATTGATTTTAACTCCAGCATCAATGAAAACAGGCGGCATTTTCTAACCGTTGGACGCCACCAAGCCAAACATAATGACACCAGCCGGATGTTTGGTTTGAATTTTGAATTTCACTTTTTCCGGGACGTTCTCCATTTTCTGCGGTGAAATGAACCGGTCTGTGCGGCTGTTGGCCACAGCATCGATGCTGAAAAGCTTTTCGTCGGAGAACAGGATTATCATTTCTTCAACCAGGATAGCAATCTCTTGGAACGAGTCACTCGTAGTTCCTTGACCCGGTCCGTAATCAAGTGGCGTTTCACTCTGGCTCTGGAGGATGCATGCAGGTCTTTGTTGATGATTCTCCGCATGGATTTCTCCGAAATATTGGCTTCCTTTGCAAGTTTTCTTATATAACGCACCGGGTTGCGAGCAATTTTTGCACGGACCGATTTGATCACGTTCAGCGTGCGTGCAAAGCGCGGACGTCCGCTTCTCGGCTTCCGCTGCTTAGGACCATCCTGCTGGGACTTTTTTATGCGGTAAACTGTTGCCAAATGGCACCCTATCACCTTGGCAATCTCTTTCAGCTTCTTTTGGGCGAGCAACAAACTGGTGATCACTTCTTTCGCGAACATTTTGACGAATTTGCAATAAAACAAATAGAATGTTTGGATGCAGCACTTAAAAGTAAACATAAACAGATACACTTTCGACAGAAATTAGTCACTAGCTACACGAATTAACCCAATACTCAAGTTTGAACATTTTCGCATTATTTTCTGCCGCACCCTGTAGTTCAAACCGTCTAACGGCCATTCGTGAAAGTCCACCAGAAACTGAAACGCAAGACCAAAGGAAAATCCTTTTGTACTTGGGGCCGAGAGCGCTATGCTACATAACAAACCATCAAAAATACCTCAAGTTCATGGACATTGTCATGCGGAATCTCTGCTCCAAGCCGTCCGTGTTGGAGTAGCAGAAAACAATGGCCAATATTTTCCCGGCAAATCAGATATTTTACATCTCCCATCAAGAAAGTGAGCAGTGAGGTCAAGTATGTCTTCCAAATCAAGCTCTGAAAGAAGGATCTGTGGCTGGTCGTCAGTGAGAAAGGAACACCGAAGCCACTGTTCTATTCCTCGGAACCTGTTTGCACTCGCTTGTTGTGACTTCGACATCATTGTTTTTGCTGAAACTTTGCTGAGAATTGGCTGATATTCTCGACTCGTAGCTGTCATACTCTATCGATGGCGATGCGATCGTAATTCTGCTATCAGCCACCATCAACGCGACGGTGAATTATTATTCGGTGTCATAAATGAACTGATGAGTTCATCGGTGCGTTTCTCGGAAATTGATGCACTTGAACAAACAGCAGTTTGCATTGAGCTGAACGGTGGATATGTTGTTGTCTGTACCGTCTATCTACCACCGAATTATGCTCCTGAGCTTTACGAGTTGCACATATCGCGTACTCGACAACTAGCATTACTGGCTGAAAATCGTGACAAGGTTATGGTACTGGGTGATTACAACCTGCCAAAATTATGCTGGCAATTGGCGAAGACATGCACTGCAAATCTACAGGGTCTGAATTAGCGTTGGTTGAATCTATGTTGGTGACTAGACAACAGCAGCAGAATTATTTCGTTTATGACAATACCAGGCTACTTGACTTAATTTTCACTAACATTTAAACATTTTTCATTTGTACATACAGCGAGTGAAGTTGATCAGATAGTAGTTTAATCTCCTACAGCAGTTCGGCAACACTCATAACGTTGTCCAGAACTGGTGCTGGTGCGCATCACTCACGCATGCCGAGAATTCCTTATCCCGCAGCAGCTGCGACATGCCGAAGTTTTCATCCAGGCACTTGTAAACCAATAGGATGGATGACGGCCGTGGCCAGTAAGCGCTCCGGGGTACTTACCGACGAGGACTGCACATAATGGATGCACTCGCGAACGATCCTTTCCACGTGCTTTCGAACGAGTTGAGTTGAGCTTCTAGATGAGCTTCCAGAAAAAATAAAGCTTTCGGGAAACGTTCGGAAGCTTTGATGGAACTCTGTATTAACGCAGGCGCTCCATTGGATATGTTTACTAAAGACTGGACTCGGAAAAATGAGACACATGATCACCAAAAATTCATTTCAAATCGGATACTTCTCAAATTTTCAGAGATTAAATAACTATATGTTAGCTATGTTTGAGCATAATTTATTTATTGAATTACCTCCCCCAAGCTGAATGCTCGTACATTTTTTTAACACTGCTCATGAGATCTTGGACGAGGCTTTGTCCATCTTCCTTACACAATTTCTCCCAGTTTTTCTTCAAAGCTTCATCGGTTTTGAATGTTTTTCCGCTTTTCTTCAATTTCTTCTTCATTATCACCCAAAACTTTTCGATCGGACGAAGTTCTGGTGTATTTGGCGGGTTCGCCTCCTTCGGGACCACATTAACGCCCTTCGCTTCGTACCAATCCATTACAGGCTTGGCGTAATGGCACGAAGCGAGATCCGGCCAGAACAGCGTGGGACCACGGTGAGAGCGGAGTAAGGGCAGCAAGCGCTTCTGCAAGCATTCCTCTCGATAAATCTGCCCGTTTATGGTGCCGGTTGTAACGAACGGCTTGCTGTACCGTCCGCACTCGCAGATCGCCTGCCACAACAGGTACTTCTTCGCGAATTTGTCCATCTTTCTCTTCCGGAACTTTTCCGGAACCTCCATGCGGGACATACCGACAAAAAACTCGAGGCCGGGGATTTGTTTGGTGTCCGCCTTGATATATGTCTCGTCGTCCATGACGAGACAACCTGGCTTGACCAGCCACTCACGGTACAGCTTCCGCGCACGCAATTTTGCCACCGTGTTTTGCTTGTCAGTCCAGTTTGGCGCCTTCCTGACCTTAAGAACACGTAGCCCAGCCCGCTTCATGGTCTAGTGGACGAACCACTTCGACGAATTGACCTCTTTGGCCACGTCTCGGGTGGAAAGGTTCGGGTTATTCTTAAAGTACTGCCTTATCTTCCGCGCCTTCTCTGGGTATTCCGTTTTCGGTTTTCGGCCGCTTCCAGCGCGCCGCTCGATGGTCTTCGTCTCCTGGAACATCTTCACAACGCGGGACACGGTGGAATAGTGGATTCCAAGCCTTTTGCCGATCCATCTGTGCGACTGACCAGGATTATCGATCACCGCGCCCAAGATTTGCTGGCGTAGCTCTTCTTGTTTCGAATGCATCTTGAAAACTACTTAACAGATCGCAATAATAATGTTGCACACATAAACATTACACTCTAAACTAGTAATACTAGAAATTTCATTAATTTTTACCCACGCGATAAAAAGTTACACCCAAAAAAAGTGTCGCATTTTTTTCCGAGTCCAATCTTTACTGGATACCCTAGTATTGTATGTTAACCATCTGCGCTGATGACCAAATCCGAGATGGTGAGGAAGCATTCCTTTACCTTTGCAATATGCTGCAAATCGATGCACCCTTTTAGAAGAAAGGGTAGTTCCTCCTACTCCGTTGCCATGTTCGGCTTCTTGTTTAAACAGATGGAAAAAAAATTCACTAAATTCAAAAGGTCTAGTTTCTATTTTTCTCGATAAAACTTTAGGTTTTTGATCGTTTTAAAGAAGGATGTTGAGCATAAATTTATTGACGAGGAGTTTGAATGCATAGACTTCAATCGTTGTGAACTCACTGAATTTAATGAGAAAATACTTCAATTGAACAAATTGGATCAAATAATGGGAGATGATACAGTCGATAATGCGGTTGTCCGTTTTTTTTACGAAGAGCTTTTTAAAATTATTCGTACGAGTGTACCTAGAAAACGAAAACAACAACTACGTAAAAACCAGCCGTGGTGGAATGACGATCTTCTGAATTTGCGATATCGATTAGGCAAAGTCAGCAGACGATATTTCAAAAGTAGGAGCGAGTCACGAAAAACTGAAGTTCACGAAGCAGAGGTCAGTTCAACTCTTTAAATGCAAGATGTATCCATGCCTACATTCATCGCATCGAAGACAATGTAAAAGCGGACCCAAAATCACGATGGAACTAAATATGTTAATGAACGAAAGTCAGCAAAAGAAATACCTCAAATCATACGATACCAGCGATATAATACCAGTAAGACGCTAGAGTCTGCGAATATGTTCTTGTCCTTCTTTCAAAGTCTATCAAGTAGTGACTCTCTGCCTTTGCCTGAAACGTACCTGAGCAGTGTCCGCAGTATGATGTGAACGTGTGAGGAATTGAATATTGATTATGAAATGAATGAATTTTACTCCACATCGATGGTGCAAAGGGACCTGGACCCGACCAATTATCCCCGATTTTTATCAAACATTATGCGAGCTCTCTAGCTTTGCCTGCAAGCATTTTGTTCAACCGTTCCATTACCGAGAAGTGCTTTCATATCATATGGAAGACTGCATTAATCATACAAATTCATAAATCTGACTCGTACAACGATGTGGAGAGTTAACGTGGAATCTCAATTCTCACCTGCTTGCCGAAGGTCTTCGAAAGCTTTGTGCACGATGTCCTGTACTAGTCTTCTAAATGTAGACCACAATCCACTTGTTAAGCTGTGTATCAACTTTGGTGGGTAAACTGGAAAAACGACAGCAAGTTGACGGTTTGTAAATCACTCTAAATCAGTTCCTAAGCGTTATTAAAATTTCCTTGTCTTCTCAATATAAAATCACCAACACACTCTGTGAGTGGCCCCAGCAGCATCCTTACTGGTGGTGAAAATCGGTCCAAATCAGCCCTCAAACGTTTTAAATAACCTTGTCGCTCCAATCAAAATCTCCATCACGCTTTGTGAGTGGCTCTAAAAACATTTTTACTGCTGGTATGGATCGGTCCAAAACGACTTTTTTTTAATGTTACCCTGTCACAACCTGTACAGCAAAAATCCACCTTTAAACCTCTCAGTGGCACCAATAGCATGCTCTTTAGTGGTCTAAATCAGTTCAAATAAGCTATTAGGCGTTTTAAAAAATCTTGTTTTCCCAATGAAGTAAACCACTACACACTTTGTTAGTGTCTCCAGCAACAGCATCCATACTGTTGGGTTAAATCCAAGCAAGTATCACGTCAATGCACTCCTACCCTTCCCCTATTGGACCTGCATTCGGGCGCCGGTAATGCTTTTATTTAGGATCACTAGTTTTTACACACTGAGGATGTATGTTAGTCCCAAGCATCATGTGTTGGTTTTCTGTGTCATTACAGTTGATCTAGCAATAACGGAGTAGTAACCTCGGGCGGTCAATCATGCTCGTGATGCAAAATCAAAAACTCATTTTGTTTATTTAATCATCTTAGCTCATCGGGCTTAATGTCTACATGGCACAAACTTAAAACTAAAAAAAACGAGCATTACAAATACGAGCCAAAAAGTGAGCAGAATATACTCAAAATTCAAACAATTCTTCGACAATCGTAAACGCTCGCTTCATAGCTGTTAGTGCTTCGTTGTTACCAAACGCTGTTGGATGGAATCATGGTTGGAGAAGAGTACCACTCCGTAATGCTCCCGGTGGCACTCGGATGTTCAGTTGAGAGAGAAGCCGCGAGCAATCAACCTCTCCATTCAAAAGTTTGGCAACAAAAACCGGTTGTTGATATTTCCGTCGGCGTTCCAAAGTATGCAATTGCAGCAGATTGCAGCGATCTGAATACGGCGGGACATTTTGCGGATCACGCCATGGTAGATTACGCAATGCCATCCAGATAAACCTGCGCTATAATTTTTCGATCCTCAAGTTCCAAGTCAATTGATAAGGAAGCCAGACCACCCAAGTGCCATCTAAAGTTTTATGAATTCCTACAAGGGTGTTACAACATCCATAAAACCCTGGTCAAGGCATATTTGTCTTGGTTGCTTCCCAGAAAACCTCATTAAGACTAAAATGTGCCTAGTTAGCCCACCCTGGCAGAGGTTCTGAAGGGTATATTTTAGAGGCAGTTCTAGATCGAATTAAAACAAGAAGGTTTTATTATGACCGAATTAGAAAAAGTTTGAAAACCAAAGGTAAACTGCAATAATAGCAATTTGAGCATGAGCATGAGCATGAGCATGATTGACCGCCCACGGATACAATTCCGTTATTGCCAGATCAGCTGTATTTGCACAAAGAACCAACAGATGATGTTTGGGACTAACATACATCTTCAAACTGGTGACCCATTATAAAGCAATACCGGCGCCGGCCGTGCCCGAATGCTGGTCAAGTAGGGAATGGGAAGGAACGTGTTGACATGATACTCGCTTTGGAGGAAGCCGAGAAATCCTCTGCACTTCCACGAGAAATCACTGGGATGTTGGATAGTTTGGGAAAGGTTAGCAGCAGGGTTCGTTTTGGTTAACGATACGCTGAAAGTACATACCTACACTATCCGCCAAAAGCAATAGACCACTCCAATGTAACTGAAAATAGACAAGCATAACGAAAAACAATACAAAACAAAATAGACAAAATAAAATAAAACAGGATATTAGATATTGTCTTCGAAATATGGTAGAACTAAATTATTTGTTGCTTTGCAAACCAGCTCTCCTCGATGTCCTAGATGGCCAAGTCCTGCTGAACCCGCAGCTGCTGCCGTCGGCACTCGTCCACATCAACCCGGCCGTCGCCGACGTGTCGGAAACCTTCCGGTAGTAACATGATATTTGTGTCTAATACACTCTTCTTGTACCGATTAATTTACAAACTAGGCCTGCACACCGAATCAAAATTCACATTGGCACGGTTGTGGAATTTTTCTCTAAAATCTAGTTCTAGATATTTGCACTTGGTTGCAGGAAACATAATCAATAAGAATAATAAACTCGCTTATGACCTCTAACTTTACACGGTTGCTAAACAATACACACTATCTTCCCCCACAATACCCGCGAACGACGACACTTTGGACCTGAGCTCGCTTGAGGAAAAATCACCAACACACAACAGCGCAATTGATTGTATACAGTTTTTTGAAAGAATCGCGAGCATAGCGCGATCCCGCTACACGCAACACTCTTCTAACTTCAGCTCACCGGAACCAATTGCACACGCACACTAGTAATCCGCGACGCAGAACAACGCGACGCGCGACGAGGTGCTACTGCCGCAGTCGTCGTGCTAGATGATACCGTTGTTGTTGTGTTGCCGCCAACCCCCGAGCATCTTGACAGATGAGGTTAGTTTTTCAACTGCAATAATAGCAATTTGACATCTATAAAAGCATCTTTCGTGCCACTTCCACTAAAAGCTTGCCAAAACCGCAACTCTCTTTATGCTCTCGTCAAAATCCAAATGGCTTAATGAAGGTTTTTGTAAAGATAAAGCGTGCTTATTACATATTTTATCATGACTCTGTTAAACAAATATGAAGAAGCTTTATTATTGAATTACTTAATGGTTTTATGAGGGGAATTAGTTCCTTGCCAATTATTTATTAAAGCTAGACTGCTTTTGATTTCATTTTCCTGCTAGAAAAGGTTATAAAAACAGCCTAAAGTAAAATAATTAACTATACATCTTTCACCTCATTGGAAGCTGCTTTCAAACAAAATAGCATGTCTATTGCAATAATAAAACCCCTATAAATTAAACAAAGGCTAAAAGGCAGTAGGATTGTTACTTGGGCAAGGCGGCATTTTCTAGGATCGGTCGTACCAGTGAGCAATAGAAAGCATTCAGGCAGTACGGATTAGGGAAGTCTCTTGAGATTTTCGACACAAACCCTAGCTGGCGATTAGCCTTAGAGATGATCCAGTAGAACACCTTAATTGTTGAAATGGTCGATTCTATGAAGAATGACCCCAGGTTACACGAAATGTTTAATTGTATGCATTTTTGCTTTAATGTGACAAATAATAGTGTTGCCGTTTCTGTGATTGCAAACTATTTAGGATACTACTGCAGAAGTGAAATAGCGCAGAAGGTGAAGCCCATGAAACATAATTTAAGTTCGGCAATGGTCGTAAACAAAAAAAACTCATGGACTTCAGTAAAAAAATCAGTGTCGGTATTCAAAAAGGTATTCATTGACTAGGTTTCAACCATGGCTTACTCTAAGCTTACTAGATGGGTCTCCATACCACTCGACCATTTCAACTTGTGAGAAATGGATCAATTAGAATCCTCTTAAACCATATCATAATTATTTGAACCAGCGCCAATGTGATAGGGGACATAGTTACTCGTTTTAACATAAAAGAATTCAGGAGTAGGAAAGTAAATAAATTAAAGTAAATCAAATGTATTTGCTAAACTTTGATGATCAATTGATTACACTTCAGTTTTTGCTAATGCGTCATCATACTAGCAATTGTACCCGTGCAAACAATGTTCGATCGTACAAGGCTACCCGAGCAGAAGCGAATAACTTGATAACTGGCCTTGGTATTTAAGAGCTCAGATTAAGAGGTAAAATATCTGAGGATAATACCATCAAATTGTTCCCACAATGTCATGCGAATACCGAATTGAGGTAAGACAATATCGAAATAATACCTCTAAGGTGACCAGATACTTACCCAGGTATCCAAAATATCAAGTTTAGTTATTCGAGAGATATTTTGCTTGCAATTCTCAGGTATTTTGCTTAGGTATTTTACCTCTTAATCTGAGCTCTTTAATACCTAGGCCAGTTTTCAAGATCAAAATTAGGTATTCATATGCTTTTGTGTTCTACTCGGGTACAGCTATATTATTTGTTTCTGCATATCGGCATAACTGAATTAGGTTCCTAAATGTTTCAGCAGTAAACATGAATGTGATATTAAAAGATTTTTGATAGTTTTAAGTCTATTTAAATGTACAGAAATGGCCATTCTACGTTCAATACGACACGAACAAAAGATATCTGACTAGTTTTGTTGGTATTTGATATTTCACGAATATGGTTGTTTCTCAAAATACGGAAGACTTGGGTTGCTACATTTATACAACATAATATGCAAACACGCAAGACGTCAGATGTAAACAAACATGTCCTTACTCAAAACATCAAACAGATATATGACATAATAAGTGAATCTAGATTCGAATAGCATGAAACGTACATCTACACTAATAAACTAGTCAAATTACACTTGTATAGATCTACAGCATGACACATGGAAAATATAACTTTTATATTTATGTTTTTGGTGCTACTTGGGACGCCGTTGATGGTATAGTCGAAAACAATCAGCTAATTGATGCGGTAATACGATATTACCATACATATTACCATGCCTTGGAATGCTGATCATAAGTTTATTCCGACGGCACCAATCAGTGAATCGATCCAATAATGATTGAAGACGAAAACAATCTTCGGTAGTCTGTACCACAAAAAACAGTTTTAAGCCATCGGCATACGCAAGCCTGCTGCCATCTCCAAGTAGAAGCAATACGTCGTTGAGTATAGAACGAACAGCTACCCTGTGGAACACCGTACGAGTTCGTAAAAAAAACAGGAAGTGCTAGTGTCAAATTTAACTCGCAGAGACCTGTATGTTAAATACGAGCACAGCCATGCAAAAGATCTTGAAGAACAGGTTTTGAACTTCAATTATTTCTAACAAAAACAACTCCACGTGGTTGCCCTTTTTTTTTTCAATTGCATTTCGAGTCGATATAGAGGATCTGTCAGTCATACATGCAACCACCAGAGAGACGTTTCTTTCTAATTTGTACCAAAATATTCGTAGCTCTTAGTATTGTTTCCGTACAATGCACGAATGCTCTTTCTTTTTCAACTATTGCTTCGTGCTTTTGACAGTTGCGCGCGTGCCATTAATTACGAAGATATCTTCATATAAACAACAAATCAGTTTCGTTGCAGAAAACAACGAATAGATTCGTTAGCTATACCTTCGATTTCGTAATATAAACTAAAATTAATTTTCAGTGTGTTTTGAAATTTGTGAGAAATCGAGTCATTGTTTACAAGTCGCTCTTAGGCCATAAGCATGAAAAACTCGAGAAATAAAGAACCTTTATCAGCCTTCATTCGTTCATGAAATCCATGATTCACAACATCTTAAACAGCAGCACTTGAAGAACTCAATGTAGTTTTCCTACGTTGAAAACCTCAAATGTATTGCCCAATATATCCTGCGCCATCAAAATGCTATTTGTTCCGCCCAAAAATCGCGGCAAAACCTCCTCCCCGTTGAAATGTTTTGAGCGCTGCTCGTTACGCGTTTTGAGGTCATCGGCGTGAACTGCGAGAGTCAAAGGCACTCAGCAATTTACAATAAATTTGGTGATGTATAAATTATAGGCGACCCGGGGCGCATACCCTTGATTTCGTCCAATTGCTTCGACTTCAATTGAACCATCACCATCAGCAATAGTAGCAGCAGCATCCTGTGCGTAAACCACACGGTCAAGAAGTCTGGCTGCCAACGAGCGCTTCTACTGCTATTTGAAGTGGCCCATCGGCACACTGGCATCAGCACCGCTCATTTGACAAGATTGCCTCCGTTTGGAAGAATTTGATGATTTCCTTTCCTACCTTCCCCAAGGCAGGCAGACGGTTGCGATCTTCTGGGTCGAGCAGAAATGCGCGCCATTCCGCCAGCGCGTCCATATAATTCACATTCAACCGAAATTGAATCATCAAAACATGACCGGACCCGTTTAGCTTGGGAAGCAATATAAATGAGTCTTTTACTATTCAAATAAAAGCCTGTCCGTATACGATTGTGAAACGTTTTGATTTGCATTGATTTGTACACGTCAAAACTGGACACGTATCATTTCGTATTTCAAGCTTAGCACCATAGTTGAACACTGCACCCACCTCCAACAGGCCCAGTAATTCCTTCAGACATTCCCCTACAAAAGGAAAAGAATGCGTCCGTGTTGAAAGCGCGGCTCCGGGTTTTGAGCGACGTCTTTAATTTACCAGTTTGTTGCTCTTTTTCACTATTTCCTCTACATGGGCAAACGAACTGCTTTTGCGTAGGAATAGAACAAATTAATCCGTCTTGAAATGATATTTCCCTCCAACTCGTCATCTCTATTCCCAATCTCCTTGAAAGCTCCTCTCGGGCCGTAAACCGAACGGCAGATAATTATACGGCACGAATGAGTGTGTATATTTATTTGTGTATACGGAGAACCCGCGTCCACATGCAGTAAACATACATTTCGACACGTACTTAAAATGGATTAAGTCATTATCGAAATTTTGGATACCGCTAATGACACGTTTAAGGGGCCCAGCAATGCTGATTGGTACACACACTCACAGCAATTGCGCCCACGGACGCCGAAACTCACGGGACGGCTGGAGGAACCAGGACTGTCAGATTTCGGTGCAAAATTAGTAGTGTGTCATTAGAAATTGAACTGTTGTCAAGGTAGCGTGCCGACCTGGGTAGCCCGGTGTGTAATTACTGGGTGTTTGTTTAACTTGCATGGGAGAATTGTTTGATTGAGCTGTCACGACAATGTAGGTCAAATTAGCTCTGACTTACAGACAAAAGAAGGGTGGAGGAATTTTTAAATTTTCACGGAATAAGTTCCAAGGAGAAAAAAAGTATTGAGTTTGAAAACATCCCAGTAGACCCATTCCAACTCGGCGAAGGAACAGTCCCGTTTGAAACAACAAACATCTTTGTTGACATCCAAGCGAAAAAACTAGTGGTTTTAAAAATCCGTTTTGTTGTTTTAAACCAACGTATTGTTTTAAAACAAACAGGTTTCTACCTTAGTAAATTAACACAATACAACACAAATTATGGTTGTTCTAAACAAATATGTTTGTCGCTTCCAACTTGAAAGGAGTCTATTATTACCAAAACACAGGTTGCGTTGACTCAGGGAAACAAATTAAAATTTTAGATTGATTCAACCAAAGCGGCGGTTAAATCAAACTTATATTTCGTTTGGAGAAAATTAACTAAAAATTTAGTCATCCAGTCCTGCTGCCTGTTGAGTGACATCGTTAGAAATTAGCAATACTCAAAGTTTTCATCAAATGGGAAAATTTAATATTTCACTTAATAAAACCTGGAAATAGTAGAAAGGCTCGCATTACCATTTGTAGATTTATCTTAGACTGAGAGAAGTCTATAAATGTACATTTGCACTTTTCTCATGTTTGTTAGCATTTTATTCAATCAAATTAATATTTTTGAACTTACAAAAAAAGAACGTGAGAATTGTAAGCGGAAATGTTTGTAGTTTCAGCCGGTTTTATCTGTTTGTTTCAAACAGCAATTCAGTATAAATCATACTAAAATTTGTTTGAAACAAACCATAAGCGTTGGTAGAAAAAAACAACAAATCTTTTTGTTTTCCTAGCTGTCATAACGAAAAAACCAACATAATGATAAATACAAATGGCTGTCTGTTGAACTTAACTGCTAAGTTCCCAAAAAAATACGCAAAATTTAAGTTTGTTTTAACCACCGTAGGTAGTCAAATCAAACTAGCATAATGTTTGTGCCCAATTCAACGTTAAATTACGGTTAAAATTTAACAAGAATATGTTTGCGTTTAACCAATCTTTTTTCTCAGTGAGGTGATATAACTTATAATCGTTTGAAAATTTACCAAAAGACCAATCGGTGTTTGCAATACTGAGCCGATAATTAACGTTCTGGTTTATTAAAACACGGCTGCCAAATCCCGCGCAAGGAAGCTGAATCGAGAGTGGTTAACGAAACCGATGTGTGTGGTTATGGATGACGAAACATACATCAAGGCAGACGCAAGGCACATACCGTTGCCAAATCACGGTTTGATGTTCCGGAAGACATAAGGAAGAAGAAAGTGGACAAATTCGCCAAAAAATACTTGCTCTGGCAGGCCCATATGCCAATGCGGTAAACTGTGTAAACCGTACATCACAACGGGTACCATCAACAGCGAAATTTACCGCACCGAGTGCCTCCAAAAGCGTCTGTTGCCCTTCCAGCGGTCCCACGGAGGCGAGACATTATTTTGGCTGGACCTGACATCATGCCATTACGCGCGATCGACGTTGGATTGGTACAGAGACAAACGTTGTTTTTGTACCAAAAACCGCCAACCCCCATAATTCACCAGAGATTCGTCTAGTGGAAAGATTTTGGGCCATAATGAAGGCCAAAGTTCGAATATCGTCCAAGGTGCTTAAGAGCGAGCTGGAGTTGAAGAAAGAATGAATGAAGTGATCAAAAAGGTCGGCTCCACCATTGCGCAAAATGTAATGAGGGCTCTTAAGAGAAAGGTGCGGGCTTTCAGCGATGGAAAGGAAATTGAATAAAACAATCATGCCGTAACATATTTCATTTGTATTAATTCATTCCCTGAAAGTTTCATGAAAATCCGACTAAAAATAAATTTTTGGCGAACACTTTTATCTGGTGCATTTTTTTTCGAGTACAGGCCTTATGTATCTTGGACTAACTTAAGCCTTAGTTTGTGTAGTTTGATTAATCGATATGTTTGTTCTCTTTTTCTGAAATGTTCAAATCAAAAGTTGTATGGATATGATTAAATGATTCAAAGTAAAAAATATATGTTCACTGAGGCAGTGTTGGTGACGGCCGAACAAATCGGCGAAAATTATTTATTTTTATCAGTGTTTGAAACAACCACATCGATAAATGTGTTGTTAAAGTCACGCAAGTCGAATGGATCACAGCTCTGCCTAGCTTTGATTCACTCTTCATTGATTGAGTGGCTGCGGAAATACGACCCAGAAGGATCGCCGGATGATGATGTTCGGAGACGAGAGATGAGAGCATTCATTTACACAGAATCATTCATTGTCTTTTATTTGGAATGACAGTGTTGGAAGTTCGGTTCAGTATGTACCGTCTGGCAAAAATCAGCCTACTCAATAAGATTTTTTTTATGTTCCTGTCACACGTTAGGCTTGTTCGCGACAAAATCTGGACAGATTAAATTTGGAATAAAACAAATTTGCCGTTATTTTTTTGACGTAGGACTTACGTCTCTCTTTTCTATTCCTGTATAGGGGCGCCGTTCTAAAGTTTCTGAAATCGCAAGCGGTACGCGGGTTTGGAGACTTTGAACGATAATATCTCCTCTCTGGCCCACAGACATTTTACGATAAGTATTTTATTCGCAAGGTAGAACATCAACGCTGAATCCCTGTTGCAAACTTAATTCATAATGTTTGTTTAAACTAATTAAAATGTACTTAAAAGAAAAATGTCTAAGCGCACAACGCTATTGGTCGAAAATGACATCATGTGTGCGCCTCGCTCTGATTGGTTCATACTGCCACAGTTACCGTGCCAGCGAATTTCAAACATGTGGGGACGACCGACCAATCATCAGTTCTCGCTGTGCATTCGTATGCGACAGACTTGTCTGCGGAGCACGGTGGTAGAAAACGCCACCCGTGAACACAAGAAGACCAGAATAATCCCACGTCACCTGCAGCTAGCCATCCGCAACGACGAGGAGCTGAACAAACTTTTGTCCGGTGTGACCATTTCACAGAGTGGTGTCCTGCAGCCCAAGAAGACTGAAGCAAATTTCAATCGCGAACCATGTTATCAACTAAAATCCGTCCTTTTCAGGACGATCAAATCAAGTTGCCAACTAAAGAGTATGTTTGATAGAAATTTCTCTTGAGCTCATCGAAATTTTCATTACCACGCACCGGCTCAATATGGCGTTGAAAAAGCCGCGTCTCGGAGAAAATGGCCAAATCAATCGCCCACATCATCTTCGTGGTCAAGTGGTTAGCGGCGTCGCCCGTCGTTCATTGCCATGAAGTGAGGATTCGATTCCCGCTCCAGCCGGTGGAACTTTTTTGCAAAGCGAAAATGTCCAGTTTAATCCACTGGGTGTTAGGTTAAGTTGTTCGTTGTAATTCGCTCTATGGTCAATGTTCAGTGTGTACACTCTCGAGTGAAAGACGTTGCAAATGTCAATTTTTAACGTAGTATTACGTGCTGCCAAACACTCAAGCCATCCTGCTGCCCAGGAAGACCGAGAAAAAAATTTCAATCGCGAACCATGTTCCCTCCGTTAACAACTAAAACCCTGTATTTTCAGGGCGAACAAATAAATTTGCCAACTAGAGAGTATGTTTGATTGAAATTTCTCTTGAGCTCATTGAAATGTTCATTACCACGCATCGGCTCAACATGGCGTTGCTTGAAAAGCCACGTTCTGGAGAAAATTAGCAACATTTTTTATTAGTATCCGTATATAAATCTCTATTTCATAGTGGATTAGGTGCAGATAATAGATTAGGTTAGTTGCAGGTAGTTTTAAAATGTGAGTTATAATTTTTCTGGCCAATATTTACAAACTATTGTTTGTATTGTTACTATTGTTATGCAGTTTCAAAAGCAAGTGTGTCTAAATCTCAAATCTCTTGGAATAGGGTTCTGAGGCCCTGACAAGGGCCGTTTTTCTGTTGCCTGAGTAGAAAAGATGCGAATTTAACCTCCGAAACCCCTGTCGCTCTAATGAAAACTAATGATTTTATTTCCACGCTGCTGTCTGGCGTAACAACCGAGGCCCGTCCCCTTTTGTAACATTTTATTTGCATTGCCTTCGTTGAGAACCCCCTTCTTGTCATGTTATGATATATGCCATTATATAAAACAGGCCTGGCATTCCCGTTAAAACAATAAAGAAGAAGAATATTAATCATTCGTTATTGGATCATCGACACGTTCAGACGTGTGTATCCCGCTCTCGTGATAAAAAAGCGCTTTCCCGAGATGTTACGAGTTTTTGGCCCTGATGCTGGAAATCGAGTAGACGCTGATGTGGCGCCTGACGTGGCTGGCACGTCCGCTAGACGAGGCAAGCGGAAGAAGCCCGACGTCGACGCTGACGTAAATCATCCCTTCGTAAACAACTAAAATCTGTCCTTTTCAGGACGACCAAATCAATTTACCGATTAAAGAGTATGTTTGATTGAAATTTCTCTTGAGCTCATCGAAATGTTCATTACCACGCACCGGCTCAACATGGCGTTGCTTAAACTGCCGCGTCCCGGAGAAAATGGCCAAATCAATCGCCCACATCATCTTCGTGGTCAAGTGGTTAGCGGCGTCGCCCGTCGTTCAAGCGGTTATTGTCATGAAGTCATGAGGGTTCGATTCCCGCTCCAGCCAGTGGAACTTTTTGCAAAACGAAAATGTCCAAACTGGTCTACTTGGTGTTAGGTTAAGTTCTTCGTAATTCGCTCTACACCCAAACTAAAAAAGTAAGATTGTTATACAATTTCGCTTGATTTTGTTCCATTTTTGCTATTGATCGTAAGTTGGATGAAAAATCTAACATTAGTTGTGGGCAAAACAGCAACAGCAATTTGCAATGAAAAATTGAACGTGTGCGTGAGATTGTTCGCAGTGATATTTAGTTGATGAGTAAGAGATGAGTGTTCGAAAGTCAGATGGCTCACAAAAATAAAATGTGCACATCAATCAAGATCGAGATACAGACCAGGACCGCTAGCGCGGCGGCTCTTGATGGCAACCAATTAGCCACTTTGACAAGGTAAGAATGTGGGAATAGAAACTCAACAGTTAGTTCACTTGGCGAGGAATTCAGGGTACAGAAATGAAGCAAATGGACATATTTTCTACCAAGCTATGTGCAACCTGTCGCCAACAAACTTGCATGGCATGGCATTGTTTATTTCATAAAACGCTTTGTCGATGATCAGTGAGAACAAACATAGAACACTTGACAGCGGCAATACAACAGTGGCCAATAGCGTTGCGGCGTTTTGTGATATCGACTCATCCATATTGTATATTGTTGGTGTATGTTGGTGATGATTGAATATGGAGCCTACAGCGATAAAATTGTTTCGAGCTATTTTTGCTTGCCAGTCGCTTGCACACATTTGTATGGCTTCATTTGTACCATAAAACGCTTTGTGAATCAAAATGGGCGAAATTGCCTTTTCTGAATCATGCAGATTTCTCAAGATATCATAGTATAAACTGCAATTGCATTTTTTACCACCTTTTCAACTTTTGGGTATATGTTCAATCTTCAGTCTGTACAATCTCGAGTTAGAAACGGTGTAAATGCCTATTTTATCGTAGTATCACGTGCCGCCAAACACTCAGGCTGTCCTGCAGCCAAGAAAACTGATAAGAACATTTCAATCGCGAACCATGTTCCCTCCGTAAACCCAGGATCCATTTCACACTTACAAGCACGTTGGACATTTTAGTTCCAACATTTGATTAGGGCGAATCTGCTTTTGTAAACAAACACTTTGTCTGCTAATTTATCGGAAGTTGTATACAATTCCTTCAAATTGAATATATCAGCGGATAGAAATAAAGCTCTTCTTCCTTAAAGAGTGCTTAATTTGTATTTGTGACCTTTTGTTCAAGAGCAAATGACTATGAAAGCCAATCTAATGTTGGCGATGATTTAACAAACAAAATATCATTAACAGTCAATTCGAGGCGAACTGCAGTTTCTATAAATTTTCGTGAAGAACCAATAGCGGAAGAAGAACCGGAGCCTCACACACCAACAGCACAGGGTTTCATGGTTTAGACTGAATAAAATATAGTAGAAATTCATGTATTCGATGACATCAATTTCTTCACATCAACAAGCAGTCCTACGTCAACTTTGCAGTTATGTCACTGACATAACTCATCCTTTCGTTTTTTTTTCAGTTCATTTATTTGTACAAGCTCAATCGATTTAACTTTACAGAGCCAAGTCTTCATATTTATATACATCAATTATCTTAAACCTAACGTTAAGGGGATAGGACCGATTACTCGCGGCCGTCTCGAGGTTAATAGGAATAACAACTGAAAGGATGGGAAGGTGGGCTGGAATTTTAAGTGTGGTTTATATCACACATCTTTTTTTAAATTCTTAATTGCCTAAAACACATAAAACTATACAACTTTTGGCTTCTTTTGAATTGAACATTTTTTAGTAAGAAAAAATAAACACAAACACAGATAAAAAAAAAGAAAAAAAAACTTAAAGTAAACATATAGGTTAAACTAACTACAATCTAAGGCTAATGTTAGTCAAAAACACATAAATGAGTTTCATAAATTCCAGGTCACGCAGAGCCAAAATATCTCGAACTGGTACATTGGGTTGTCTAACTCGAGCCCGAAGGGAATCATAAAGCTCAAATCAGACTGCACGATGCTCAACACAAGACCAAATAACGTGATCTGCGTCCTGATAGCCTTGTCCACACTCACAGAAATTGCTGTCACTCAGCCCAACACGGTATAAATGAGCGTTCAAAGAATAATGGTTGGACATGAGGCGAGACATCACACGAATGAAGTCTCGACCCACATCCATACCCCAAAACCATGATTTATTCGACACCTTTGGGATGATAGAATGTTGCCATCGACCCAAATCTCCTTTACTCCATTTATACTGCCAGCTAACGAGTGACTGTTGACGAAAAATTGCAAAAAATTCGTTGAAGGCGATTTGTCGACCATAAATATCGCCTTCCATAGCGCCCACCTTTGCAAGCGAGTCCGCTTTCTCATTACCCAGAATTGAACAATGAGAAGGGACCCATACAAAGGTGATGATAAAATTACGCGAAGATAAAGCACTTAGAAGCTCCTGTATTTTCATGAGAAAATACGAGGAGTGCTTTACTGGCCTCAAGGAGCGAGATTATCCGTGAAAATGAAATACTGATCCGGTGTAGGTGAGGCAACAATTTCTAGCGTAAAGTGTATTGCCGCTAATTCAGTGACATATACGGAACAAGGAGCTTGAAGTTTACGATTGGCGCTATAAATTTCATTAAATATACCAAAGCCTGCTGACTCCTCTATCAAAGATCCGTCAGTGAAGAACGTTTTGGTGGAATCAACTTGGCCAAACTTTGCAGCAAAAATCACAGGGGAAATCATAGGATGATGATGCTCTGAAATTCCACGAAGCTCTTGCTTCATGGATAAATCAAAATGAACCAAACTGCCGAAGTCGGAGAAGCAAACACGATTGGGAATATTCGGCGAAGGGCTGACATCCTGTGTTATGTACAAATGGTACAAAGTCATGAAGCGGGTTTGAGTATTCAACTCAAGGAGCTTCTCAAAATTTTGCATCGCCTGGGGGTTCATAACTTCACACCTGGTGAGGAGCCGGAGAGATAATTCTGAAAACCGATCCGAGAGTGGCAACATGCCAGCCAGCACTTCAAGACTCATGGTGTGAGTCGAGTGCATGCAACCTAACGCGATACGAAGACACCGATACTGAATACGTTCCAGTTTAATGAAGTGCGACCGAGCCGCTGACTGAAAACAAAAACTACCGTATTCCATAACCGACAAAACCGTTGTCCGGTACAACGTTAGAAGATCTTGTGGATGCGCTCCCCACCAGGTCCCGGTTATTGTGCAGAGAAAGTTTATCCTTTGCTGGCATTTTCGCTTCAGATACTCAATATGGGATCTCCAGGTGCACTTAGAATCAAACCAGACCCCAAGATATTTAAAGGACATAGAATGAGTTATCGGTGTACCCCAAATTTGAAGCTTCGGTTGTGCAGGGTTATTCTTCCTAGAAAAAACTACCAACTCACTTTTCTCCGTAGAGAATTCGATACCTAGCTCGAGAGCCCAAGTAGACAAATTGTCTAAGGTATCATGTAAGGGTCCTTGCAGATCGACCCCATTGGGTCCCGTGACAGACACTACGCCGTCATCTGCAAGTTGTCTCAACGTACAGTTGTCACTTAGACAACCGTCAATGTCTTTGACATAAACATTTTACAAAAGGGGGCTTAAACATGATCCCTGGGGGAGATCCACGTAGCTAAATCGTGAAGCTGTAGAGGTTCCATGAGAGAAGCTCATATGTTTCTCTGACAGCAAATTGTACAAAAAATTATTCATTAATGGTGAAAAGCCACAAGCGTGGAGTTTATCTGAAAGAACTTCAACAGATACTGAATCAAGAGCCGCCTTGATATCAAGAAATACAGAAGCCATTTGCTCTTTTTTAGCAAAAGCTAACTGAATATCTGTGGAAAGCATTGCGAGACAGTCGTTCGTTTCCTTACCCCTACGGAAACCATATTGAGTATCTGAAAGCAGGTTGTTCGTCTCAACCCATTTGTCCAGACGGAAGAGGATCATTTTCTCCAACAACTTACGAATACAAGATAACATCGCGATGGGTCGATAGGAGTTGTGGTCGGAAACGGGTTTACCAGGTTTTTGAATGCAATAACTTTCACCCGTCTCCAATCATCCGGTACAATGTTTAGTTCCAGAAACTGATTAAACAAGTTCAACATGCGACTCTTAGCGACGTCTGGGAGGTTTTTAAGCAAGTTGAACAACCTTGAAATTCTATCAGCCCCTGGAGCCGTGTTGCCACACGAAAGGAGTGCGAGAGATAGTTCTACCATTGAAAAGGGTTGGCTGATCTCATCTATCGGATTTTCGGTTTCGCGAGGAATGATTCGTGCCGGCACAGAATCAGGGCAAACTTTTCGCGCGAACTTGAGGATCCATTGGTCCGAGTACTCTTCGCTCTCGTTGTTCGTAGTTCGGTTACGCAATCTTCGCGCCGTGTTCCAAAAAGTACTCATCGACGTCTCGCGCGATAGCCCGTCCACGAATCTTCGCCAGTATCCGCGTTTTTTGGCCTTGATGAGGCTCTTAAGTTCGCGTTCGAGAGCCGTGTATACTTCGAAGTGCTCAGGTGTTCCACGTCTACGAAAAACTTTAAACGCGTCGCACTTTTTACGATAAACTTCGGTGCATTGCTAATCCCACCATGGAGAAGGAGGTTTCCTGTGAAATGACGTTCCTGAAACAGGTCGAGTTTGAGCTTGAAGCGCGCTGTCTAAGATCAGATTGGAGAGGAAGTTATATTCTTCCAGCGGAGGAAGCCCTTCTACCGTCGTTACGGCTTCATCTATTGCTGCCCTAAACCTTGTCCAATCGATGTGACGGGTAAGATCATACGCGACGTGGATAGATTCCGCCGGATTGAACCCGGTGGCAATCGAAATTTTTATTGACAAATGATCACTACCGTGGGGATCCTGGATCACATTCCATGTGCAATCCAGCGATAATGAATTCGAACAAAGTGTGAGGTCTAATCTACTGCCAACTGAGGATGAACCAGCCAAACGTGTTACTTCTCCATTGTTAAGTACTGTCATATTGAAGTTGTCATAGAGGTCATCAAAGAAGGCCGGTTGTGATCGTACAGTTATCCCCAGCCTGTACCGTGAGAGTTAAAATCTCCCATGACCAACCACGGAGCAGGAAGAATCGAACAAATATCTGAAAGTTGTTTTTGGTTCATTGAGGCTCTAGTAGGAATATACACAGAAGCAATGCAAAGGCTTTTATTTTTAATAACAGCCTGATATGCGACAACTTCAATACCTGGAATTGGAGGAAAATTCACTCTATAGAAGGAGTAGCACTTTTTGATCCCCAAAAGTACTCCTCCTCCACGTGAATCCTCACTATCAAGACGAATTATATTGAAATCATGAAAAGGAAGATCGATTTCGGAAGAGAGCCATGTTTCACAAAGAGCGAATGCATCACAACCGGTATTGTGAGCTAAAAATTTGAATGATTCCAATTTAGGAATCAAACTTCGACAATTCCACTGTCGAACAGTGATCAAATCCCCGACCTCATTTGGAAAATTATCCATCGAAGGAGATGATAGCTGCAAGGAGGGGCCACTTTAATGTTAGTTGCTTAAAAAAAGTCTTCACTGTGGGAAGCATTGGCATAACAATGCTTTTGAGAGGGTCAGAAATTTCGAGGTACTTGAAGATACCTTCGGCAATGTCATCAAATGAGAACAGCCCACTTGAGGAGGGGGCTTCTGTTCTTAAAATAGGGGCGTCAGGGGTTTTGGATGCCCCCGGAAGAGATGAAAAGTCCTGGGAGTAGTTAGTGCTACGAAAACCAGATGGAATTGGATTTTCCTTCTTTCCTTCTCTCCTTGAAATGGGCAAACTGGTTTCGGGCTCCGGCTCAGCAACTTTCCGTGGGCGAACGCGTCTTCGTTTTCGTGAAGTACCTTCTGGAAAACTGTCTGAGCAGGCGCCATCCTCATGTTTCTCCCCGCAGTTGGAGCACCGTGCCTTATTTCCGTAATGGGAGGTCGTATGTCCCATCTGCTGGCATTTCTGGCAGATCATGACCCGAGGTACGAACAACCGCACAGGTAGCCGAAGTTTTCCCAACTCGACGTATTGAGGAAGGGCTGAGCCAGAGAAGGTCACCCGAAACGAATCTGATGATGTAAACTTTTTTTCACCCTTATTGGTCGATACTGTGCCTAGTTGGCGCACATCCAGTATCTTAACTGGAGACAGCAGAGGGTTCTTAAATCGACCAACCCCCGGCTTCAGCAGGATCTCAGGGTTCACACTCGTTTCGGTGACCACACCTTCGATTTCAATACCCCGGGCTGGGATATACACCCGATACTCGAGTGTAAAAAACTTAGAGACAGCAATCTCATTTGCATGCTTAAGGTTGGACAAAACAACCTGAAGTTTATTGGGTCTCACTTTTATTATCTCGGTCACGGCCGAGAATCGTTTTGTCAGATCATTACTGATCTGATAAACGTTCAGAGGTTTCGTTTTGGGCTGAAAATAAACAACCCATGGACCAGCTGAATCATCTGGATAGGCCGTGACCGGGCGACATTTTGAGAAACCTCATTATTTGGCGGCATGGATGAATCATCTTCCGACAAATCATCCATGTCGCACCCGTGGGAGCTTATGATGCTCACCCACTTACGCAATTATCTACAATCAATCACAGATAAACAAACTAAACCTAAGCACACTCTCTTACACACTCTCACACACTCACACACACAATAAAATTACAATGTATTCAGGAGAAACAAAAACTGATCTGCTGCAGCCGGTCAACGAATGTGCTGCTGCTGCCGAGTGACGATGTGTAACCCCGTGTACCGGCTAGACGTGGAGCTCAGCGATGATGATAATGATGATGATGATGATACTGGTCGGTGGTGGCTAGCAGATGAACGAATGCACGCTTCACACGATGGACTGCTGGTGTGCGTGCCGCATAGATGCGGAGCAATATGGTTTTTAGATCGTGGCAATATTGCTAATTGCACTCTATGACGTAGTTGCACTTCTTAACACACAACGTTTTCTTCTTCAGAAACTGAATTTCACTGGCGATCGAGAACAAATAGAATAGAACTGAAGACTTGAAACGCCTAGTAAAAGCTTACAAAGCAACGGAGAGCGGACCGAACGAACTGCACCGTTCGCTTGTTCACTGGGCAATGAAAAAAAATTTGCCGTTAGTTCAATACAAGATGCATTTTTTATTCAGTTAATTGTGCATTATTAGTCATTTTAAAACTGATAACAGTTACTTCATTAGGCTGCATGAAGAAACTACAAACTTTTGAGTTTATTCCAGCCATTAGGATCTGTGCAGACTTCTCTGTAACCGATTTAGCTGCTTTTGTCCAAGATTTTCGAAATTTGTCTATAGTTGTAACTAGTTGTTTATATTGAAAGAGTTCTCTCTT
>JAHHFK020001839.1:0-67853 GCA_024533555.2 Aedes koreicus
TGTCAACGCAGGGAACGACGAGTTGGCCACCCTATCGACCGACGTTGCTGAAGGGAGCACAGTGGCTGTCAAAGCGCCGCGGCGAGGCAAATGACGGACGTCAAAATGTTGTCAGAAGTAGTTCCGTTGCCTTTGTCAGACAGTTTTCTTTTGAGACAGTGGTAGTTAGTTAGTACCGAGTTGCTTATTATTCACAATTGATGCTAAAAATAAAACGTGTACTTAAGTTTGAATTAAAAGGCAATTAGGCCAGAAATAGCCAGAATTTAAATCGTTACCTCTTCAATCATCCTGTGGGAGAGCCTGAAAATAAGTAAGGAAAAATTAATAAAAATGTACACAAAACATAACCCTCATATAATGTCCATGTAGGTAGTTAAAAGGACGCGATAAACAACCGCGAAGGGCGTAAAATACCACTGGCAAACCGAATCGTAAGTTTCAATTAATTGCAATTCAATATTAGGTATAGTAAACAAGAGTTTTATATATTTATAGTTTGAAGCTCTCTGTATAATAAAGCTATCAGAACGGTAAGCCTGTATTTGCGTCCTAACACAGATCCGACAATCTTCAAAGATTCGAGGTTACGATCGGATAGACGAAACCCGTAATGATAAACGGAATAAAGACATCGGGGATGTCTTCTAACTTGAGGGCCGATGAGGAGGAATCCAATTGTGTGAGTTGCCAACGACCGGATCACGCAGGAAACATGGTCCAGTGCGACCGATGTGACAACTGGCAACATTACACGTGCGCCGGAGTGAACGACAGCGTCGCGGATCAGTCGTGGGTGTGCAATAACTGCTCTGTCCAGCAGCAAGAAAATGATGTTGCTTCCGTTCCAAGCAGATCCAACCGCTCCAGCACATCATCCGCATTTTCGGTGTGTCTAAGCCAGCTGGTAGATAGGCAGCAGGCCGAACGCGCTCGTGTAGAGCTAGCGCTGCAACGTCGCCATCTTGACGAACAACAACGATTGATCGACAATGTGCTAGGAGAAGAGACTTCGGGTGTCCATTGTGGCGGTGATTTGTTCCTTGGCGAGAGCGAAGTTACGTCTCCAATTCAAAGTAGGCGCCTCCCTACTCAACCCACTCCCGGAGCTCCATTAGCATCGTCTGTTCGTCGATCAACACCTCTATTGGGTACACCCAGATCAACGGTTCCACCAATGGTTTCGATCCCACTTGCAGTGCGTGAGTCCTCCGCTTCGGTTCATGAGCAAGAAAGACACGATCCACAAGCAGCCTTAAAGGAGCTCAGGAGTCACATTGAGCTGTGTGAAGCACGCGCCAGACCAACACCTGAGCAGCTGTCAGCGCTGCATGTACAGATGGAGAAATGCCGGGATCTTTTGGCAAAGTTCCAACCCGATGACGGAATAAGCGGACCAGTTCAACTTTCGGAGGCAAATATTCCGGTAGAAGAACGATTACCAAAGCGGGCGGCGAGCAAGCCGCGCTTGGAGAAGCAGACTGGCACTATCCCCAAGGCGTGTCGGACTTTGTCACCGGTTCTGGAAGCTAATTCGATACATCATGAACGACAATCTTTATCTGAAGCATTTGGAGGAGTCAATCCGCAGAACCTGCTCTGGCCATTGAGGAATCCGGTAAGCCACTCTGGTTTGCCATCGGTAAGTCAAACAACTGCATCTACTGAAATGCGTCCGAACAAATGGGAACCTCCAGGTAAGCGTCAAGCCTTGCATGAAACAATTGAATACCCCTCTTACCATTGCCCCACGACCAATAAACACAAAATTATCCGTGAGCAGCCGCGATTCGACGCGCGCTCGGGAGTCTCAATTAAAACCCCTACAAACTTATGTGAGCAGCCGAGAGAATCACTCGCGCCCACGGTTGTAATACAAACCTCGTCTCAAAGTAACAATCAGTCTGATCATTACTCAATCGGAGAACAAATGCGCGGATCTTTCTTGCGTTCAGTTGATTCGTCGGTACCCCCTCGTCAGTCAGATAATGTGCTACAAAACCAAGTGATTTCCCCCTCAACACCAAACTGCAACCCAACGCAACAGCAACTTTCAGCGAGACAGTCCCTGGCAAAGGAGCTTCCTCGATTCTCCGGCGACCCAGCTGATTGGCCGATCTTCATTTCAAATTACCGGTACACAACTGATGCCTGCGGTTTTACGGATGGAGAGAATATGCTTCGCCTACAACGATGCTTGACTGGTTCGGCACTGGAAACAGTGCGTAGTAGGTTGGTGTTGCCAGCAGCGGTGCCACAGGTCATCGAGACTCTTCGAATGCGGTTTGGGCGTCCTGAGATATTGATCAACGCTCTACTTCGCAAGGTGCGAGATATTCCAGCGCCTAAGTCTGATAGGTTGGAGGGACTCATTGATTTTGGGATGGCAGTGCAGGCGTTGTGTGACCACATCGAAGCAGCGGATGAACGCGCTCACCTATCAAATCCATCTCTTCTACAAGAACTCGTCACAAAGCTTCCTGCGGACCAACGAATGATGTGGGCGGGATACAAGAGAGGATTCGAACAAGTCGACTTAAAAACCTTCGGCGATTATATGACGTCTGTGGTACAGGATGCAACAAGTGTGGTGACGTTCGAACCGGAAGTTAAAAGGAACAACACACGCGACCGCCCGAAGGGCAAAGGATTCGTGAACACCCATGTTATAGATAGCGCAGTCAGATCCGCAGATTCATCGAATGGACAGAGGGAAGTACCAAAGCAATTCGATTGCCTAAACTGCAACAAAAGTGGACACCGAGTACGCGATTGCGATGCATTTAAGGAGATGAACGTCGACGATCGCTGGAGAAGAGTTCGTGCATTGCAGTTGTGCCAAAACTGCCTCTTCAATCATGGAAGACGTGCGTGTCGAGGACGAAAGAACTGCGACATCGACGGCTGTCAGTTTCGCCATCATCCGCTTCTCCACTCTGCAAGAGGACCTCTAAAGCCGTCAGTACCGAGGGTTCAGGTGGCAGAAAATCATACACACCATCACATGGCCACTTCTTCTTTGTTCCGGATCATTCCTGTGACGCTATACGGAGACAACAGATCGATTAACACATTCGCCTTTCTAGATGAGGGCTCTGACCTGACACTGGTGGAGAATGATTTGGTTGCTTCACTGGGTGTAAAGGGTACTCCCCATCCTCTATGTCTTCGATGGACTGGTGACACTTCACGGTTGGAAAAGGAGTCGAAACAGATTACCATCGAGATTGCTGGAATCGGACAGGGAAAACGTCACAAGCTGTTGAATGCAAGAACCGTAAATAACCTCGGACTTCCTTGCCAAACTTTCCAGATGGACGAAACGGTAAATCAGCACCCCCATTTGAAGGACATCCCGATCAGCAGTTATCAGAATGCCAAACCCAAGATCCTTATCGGCATCGACAACCTGCGTCTGGCACTTCCGCTAAAAATACGAGAAGGTGATGGAGATGCTCCGGTGGCGGTAAAGACCAGACTAGGTTGGTGTGTCTATGGTCCCCGAGGAAGTAGTAACCGTGAACCTTATAGTTTCCACGTTTGCGCCTGTTCATGTGACGAGAAGCTTCATGAGACTGTGAAAGAGTTCTTCGAAATTGAGAATACTGGAGTAGGCTCGACAGGGAACCCGCCAACGAAAGAAGAACAACGATCGCTAACGATCATGGAAACTACAACTCGACGAGTAGGAAACCGCTTCGAGACAGGACTACTGTGGAAAGAGGATCGAGTGGAATTCCCGGACAGCTACTTGATGGCAAAGCGTCGATTGGAATGCCTCGAACGCCGGATGGATCGCGATCCGGTGCTGAAGGAGAATCTCCACCGGCAAATAAGCGACTACGTAACAAAGGGCTACGCGCATCAAGCGACAAATGCGGAAATTGAGGCGGCCGACCCGAGGCGAATGTGGTACCTACCGATAGGAGCGGTGATCAACCCAAAAAAACCGGGGAAGATCCGTATGATCTGGGATGCGGCCGCGAAAGTAGATGGTGTATCGCTAAACAGCGCACTACTCAAAGGCCCGGATCAACTTTCTTCATTGCCTGGCGTTTTATTTCGTTTTCGACTGTATTGGGTAGCGGTCAGCTCTGATATTCAGGAGATGTTTCATCAGCTCCGAATCCGAGAAGAAGATAAGATATCTCAGCTTTTCCTATGGCGCATCGATCCGTCCAAGAAGCCTCAAGTATACATGATGGATGTCGCTACATTCGGAAGCACCTGTTCACCGGCATCGGCACAATTCATCAAGAACCGGAATGCAGAGCAACATTCGGAAATCTATCCTGAAGCAGCGAAAGCGATTGTTTACGATCACTACGTGGACGACTATCTGGCGAGTTTCAGCTCCGAGGAAGAAGCAGCTAAAATTTCAAGCGAAGTGCGACACGTTCATGGCAACGGAGGTTTTAAGCTACATAACTGGCGGTCGAATAGTAAAATGGTGCTCAACAAGTTGGGGGAGGTACGACATGAAGCAGACAAGCAGCTAAACCTGGTCGATGGCGAGAAAACCGAGAGGGTACTCGGTATGCTTTGGAGCCCAACGACCGACGAATTGAGCTTCTCTACTCAGATGAGCGATGAGGTGCTATCACTGATACACACTTCAACACGACCGACGAAGAGACAAGTGCTGCGATGTGTTATGACTCTGTTTGACCCATTAGGGCTGCTATCACCGTTCATCATTCACGGCAAAGTATTGATCCAGGACTTATGGCGAGAAGGTACAGATTGGGACGAGCAAGTTAGCGACGAGGTATACACAAAGTGGCAGAGGTGGATACGGATGATCGATCACATAGCCGAGATTAGGATCCCAAGATGTTACTTCCGATTTGCTACTCGGAAGACCTATCAGAATTCGGAAGTACATGTATTTGTTGACGCAAGCGAAGTGGCGTATTCTTGTGCTATCTATCTCCGCACCTCCAATGAGGAAGGTGAGCCGCAGTGCTGCTTGATTGCAGCAAAATCAAAAGTTGCACCATTGAAACCATGGTCTATTCCCAGACTGGAACTGCAGGCATGTGTTCTAGGCACACGATGGTCGAAATTTGTTGTAGAAAATCACGACGTTTTCGTAACTAAGACCACGTATTGGACTGACTCCAGCACAGCTTTGGCCTGGATAAAAGCTGATCCACGGAATTATCGGCAGTTTGTTTCCTGCCGAGTAGGTGAGATCCTGGAACATACAACGGCAGCTCAGTGGCGGTGGGTACCATCAAAATCCAATCCAGCGGACGAAGCGACGAAATGGGGAAGTGGCCCTTACTTCGATTCCGACAGCAAATGGTTTCAAGGACCCAACTTCCTGCGTCTTCCTGAAGAAGAATGGCCACGTAACAAGGAACCAGTGACCGCTACGAAAGAAGAAATACGCGCAACGATTCTACATCACAGTTCGTTCGAACCGCCAATAGAATTCGAACGGTTTTCCACCTGGGATAAGCTACATCGTGTCACAGCATACGTTCTACGATTCCTGCACAACACATCCAAGAAGCAGCCGAAACGGTCCGGCCCACTGCAACAATCGGAACTCCGAGAAGCTGAAAAAACCATCTTCAAGCAAGTACAGCGAGCAACATATACACACGAAATTAATGCATTGTTAAGCAAGCCACCGAATGAAACAGGACAGCAGATCATTGGGAAGCACAGTGCTATTTACCAACTAATGCCAATGTTGGACGAACACGGTCTGCTACGCGAGCGTGGCCGTATTGGGGCCGCTGAAAATGTCTCCTACGGCGTGCGGCACCCGCTTATCCTCCCTAGGAAGCACCGCGTCACTGAACTCCTAGTGGGTCGATATCATCGCCACTATCGCCATGGAAACGATGAAACAGTAGTTAACGAAGTACGGCAGCTGTATACAATTTCAAGACTTCGTCTGGTGGTCAAGAAGGTGAAACGCGACTGCGCCTTTTGCAAGATACGTCGAGCTCACCCAACGATTCCACCGATGGCACCGCTTCCGGCTGCACGTCTGGCGCACCACGTACGTCCGTTCACTTATACTGGGGTAGACTACTTTGGACCGCTGCTGGTATCGTTGGGAAGATCCAACGTCAAACGATGGATCGCGCTATTCACCTGCCTGACGGTGCGTGCCGTACATCTAGAAATCGCATATTCATTATCAACAGAGTCCTGCATCTCCTGCGTCCGTAGATTCGTTGGTCGCCGAGGACCACCAGCGGAATTTTTCAGCGACAATGGAACAAATTTCCAAGGGGCCGATCGAGTACTTCAACATCAAATAAACCAGGGACTGTGCGCAACGTTCACCGGGGTCAACACCAAATGGAATTTCATTCCACCAGGAGCGCCACATATGGGTGGAGCTTGGGAACGCTTGGTTCAGTCAGTGAAGGCGGCTATGGCTGAAGCTTACTCAGAGGGGAAGCTTAATGACGAGGGGTTGCAAACACTGGTCGTGGAGGTTGAAAGCATAGTAAATTCAAGGCCTCTGACGTATTTACCACTCGAGTCCGAGGAGGCCGAGGCAATAACACCAAACCATTTCCTCCTGCTAAGCTCAAATGGGATAAAGTATCTCAGCGAGGGAGACGATGGTGCAACACGGCAGTATAACAGCGAGTTGGTACGCCGGCAAATCCTGGGTAGATCCTGGGAACAGATTCAGCGACAACTGGGGGTATTTTGGAAGCGCTGGTTGATCGAGTACTTACCAGTTATCCGTCGGCAACCAAAGTGGTTTGACGAAAGCCGAATACTACAACCAGGGGACCTGGTAATGGTCGCGGAACCAGCGAAGCGTAAAGGATGGGAAAGGGGGCGAATCATCCAAATGATCCCGCATCCGGACGGCCGTTGTCGTCGAGCTGTCGTGAAGATTGGGGAAAAGACTCCAGTGCGTCCGGTGACTCGGCTGGCGCTACTCGACGTAATGGAGAGACGTGAAGATCCGGGAGGCTCCGGACTACACCTGGGGGAGACTGTCAACGCAGGGAACGACGAGTTGGCCACCCTATCGACCAACGTTGCTGAAGGGAGCACAGTGGCTGTCAAAGCGCCGCGGCGAGGCAAATGACGGACGTCAAAATGTTGTCAGAAGTAGTTCCGTTGCCTTTGTCAGACAGTTTTCTTTTGAGACAGTGGTAGTTAGTTAGTACCGAGTTGCTTATTATTCACAATTGATGCTAAAAATAAAACGTGTACTTAAGTTTGAATTAAAAGGCAATTAGGCCAGAAATAGCCAGAATTTAAATCGTTACCTCTTCAATCATCCTGTGGGAGAGCCTGAAAATAAGTAAGGAAAAATTAATAAAAATGTACACAAAACATAACCCTCATATAATGTCCATGTAGGTAGTTAAAAGGACGCGATAAACAACCGCGAAGGGCGTAAAATACCACTGGCAAACCGAATCGTAGGTTTCAATTAATTGCAATTCAATATTAGGTATAGTAAACAAGAGTTTTATATATTTATAGTTTGAAGCTCTCTGTATAATAAAGCTATCAGAACGGTAAGCCTGTATTTGCGTCCTAACACAGATCCGACAGCTTTTGAACTGATTCTATTCGTTGATCGTGCCTGACTGAAAAAGGTGACCATAAAGGGTGTCCACGATGAAATTGCCACACTATGAAATTGCTCTAACTTTTTTATGTGGGGAATAATTTAAAAAAATTTGGGGGGGTTTTAGGTTTTGAGTTGGGAAAGGGGGGGAAGGGGAAAAAGGTGGGGGGAGGAGGGGGGGGGGGGGGGGGGGGGGGGGGGAGGGGGGGGGGGGGGAGGGGGGAAAGAAAAAAAGGGGGGGGGGGGGGGGGGGGGGGGGGGGGGAGGAGGGGGGGGGGGAGAGGGGGGGGGGGGGGGGGGGGGGGGGGGGGGAGGGGGGGGGGGGGGGGGGGGGGGGGGGGGGGGGGGGGGGGCCACAACGTCCCAACAATCTTCTGGCCGGATTTGGCCTCATGCCACTACTCCAAGGACGTGCTGAAGTGGTATGCGGACAATAAGGTCAATTTCGTGCCGAAAATGTTCAACCCTCCCAACACTCCGGAGCTCCACCCCATCGAGAAGTACTGGGCGATTATGAAGCAGCACCTTCTTAAACGACCTAAGGTAGTGAAGACAGTCGAGGAACTGAAGAAAGTATGGGTTTACATGCAAAAAACGGTTGATTCACAGGTTGTGCAGAATCTTATGGCCGGGGTTAAGGCCAAGGTGCGGGCATTTGCGTATGGACTGTAAATAAAATACGAGTAAAATGTTAAAATGAAGTTTAATAGTTATTTCTCAATCCCTGAAAATTTGATGGCAATCGGATGAAAACTCGAATTTTGCGAATCAATTTTGTGTGTGGCAATTTCATCGTGGACACCCTTTACTACGCTACAATACTCAAGTACCTCAAGTGACCTCTCGTATGCAACGTATAATATTTTTATTGTGTATGGGTCATGAAAGCCGTAACTAAATCGTTTTATAAATCCTAGCATGCTACTTGTTTTAATGATTTTTTTGTTATAGTGGTCAATGAATGTTAGTTTCTTATCTCAAATAACACCTAAATCCTTAATTCTTCCGCACTTTTCAACTGCCTGCCTAGAGAGATTGTACAGTCTAGTGTATTCCGCTTTCTACTAAATGATATTGATTTACATTTTTAGACATTTAGCTGCAAAAGGCTTTTTTTGCACCAATTATAAAATCGTTTTTTGAAAAGTCTTATATCTTCCTTGCTTTTTATTTCTAAAATATCTTTAAATTAGATTAAATAAATTAGATTTAAATAAATTAGAATTTTTACGTTTTTTTTTTAAATAAAGGAAATATTGTTTACAAATAGTACAAACAAAAGAGGGCCAAGATGAGATCCTTGAGGAATTCCTGAAGTGACTCAAATAGGATTTGAAGTCTTGCCTTTAAATCTGACTATTTGTTGTCGATCAGTAAGATAAGACTCCAGCCATTTAAGAAAATTTAGCTCAATACTCATTTTTGCAGTTTGAATAGAAGCATGGGTATATCAATGCGATCAAATGCCTTGCTGAAGTCTGTAGAGAGAGCTGCAACATGATTTCCATTGTCCATTGCAACCAGCGAATAGTTAACGAATTCGAGTAAATTTGTATTAGCTGAGCGTCCTTTGAAGAATCAATGTTGCAAGGTAGAGATTCTATTTTAAATTTGACAAAACAGTTTTTCATTAATTATCGCTTCAAAAAGTTTTGGAATGCAAGAGATAATAGCAATACCGCGATAATTTCGTATGTCAGATTTGTCAGATTGCCACATTTAAAAATAGGAACTAGATAGGAACTTTTCCACTAGTTGGTAAAAATACCGGATTCGATCGACATATTGAAAAGCCAAAACAAGGGAGTTGCAAGCTCCAAAGCTAAGTTTTTCAGAAAAATGGGGGGAATCTCATCAGGCCCACATCCTTTGGAGACATCAAATTTTTTCAATGCTTCCCATGACATAATGTTGTTTACACTAATTTATGTTGTTTACACTAATATCTGTACTAAATTCTGGAAAGAAACCGAACTATTTGCGATCACGATCTGCTTCAGAAAATATGGTATATATATTTTGGAAGGAAGTTGCAAATAGATTGCAAATTTCTGGCGAGGTAGACCCCACATTTTCATCTAGGTACATTTTTGATGGAAAATTGTCAGATTTCAATTTAATTTTTACAAAGGTAAAGAATTTTTTGGATTGGATTTTATCTCTAACTCGGTTTATGAGTTATACTCATCAAAGGCAATATTAACGGCATGATGACCCCATCCTGATTTCTTTTCAGGCTGATGAAAGTTACGGTCATCCCTAAAAACATTGTAATTATTACCAAAAACTTCTTCACTTCGGACATTTTTATCCCAACTGGTTTCATTTGCCAGAATTATTGGGAAGGAACAAGACAAAATTTTGTTGTGGATTTCTTTAATCTTAGCGGAACCATTCATTCGATTGAAATTTTGGCAATACACCAAAATTTCAGTTCCTATTTGTGTCTGAGGTGAAGTAGTTGGTTTGATCGAGTCAGTAAAATTTGTGTAATTAAAACTATTTACCTCTCCTTGATGTAGAGAGGTCGTCAAGTCTGCAAAGAGGGCAGTTTCTACTAGATCCTCGCCTTTCTCCAAAGGGTTCGTCAATTCCGTGGAAAACCCGGAAGCCTGTTTGCACAGTACACGATGTAGCTGAGGAGCTCCCCGGATCTATCCAGTTTGTTGAGCGCGCTACGTCGGGTACGGGTTTAAAATTTCACCTCGTTGAAATTGAATTGGCGGCCTCCCCGAAGCGTCCCAGCAAGCGTGCACGAGTTTTGAATTTCGCTCCGTTGAAATTGTATCGGTGGTCTAGAGAACCGATCTTTCGCTGCTGCAAGATGCTCTCTATCAGGGAAATCTCGAGTACTTTTTCAAAAGGACGTAGGTCACAAAATGTAAACAAACGCTTTGTTCATGGCATGTTGTTAAAAAATCATGTATACATGCCCTTGTTTGATGAAGTTTCTGATGGATTATTCTTGGAAGATTCAACTAACTTTTTTCAAAACGGTGTAAAATCAATTTTGCACTCCTTGGGAACTATGGTAGATACGTCGCTTGTGTTGAAAAGAAACTGCGAAACGTATTATATCATTTGGATGCCCCTTAACAACTCGTTAGTAAAAGTCTTTATACAACAAGGTTAAAAATTAAGATTTTTTTCAGTAAAAAATATTTTTACAACGATTTGTTGTAGAAAAAAATTATACGTCATCTTAAAAAGTTCGACGTATCTGTGTGAAATATGAGAACTTGACGTAACATTTCGACGTAACAACATTGTCATTCGCAGAATGGCATATCATTTTGACGCAAGTAACATGCCATATATCCTACTGACTTGTCAAAATGACGTATTATATTTTTCGATTGCAGACCGTTGTGAGAAACATTTTTCTAAATGAAACTTGAATGTTCACTCCTAGTGTAGTTTTTAAGCACAGTGATGCAATATCTTTTATCGATGTGTCATTTAGTGGAATTTAATTGGGATAAACATGTCCGGTTTTCAAATAGGAATAAAAATAAACTCAGAAGAGTTAAATGCTGATTTTCTCATCTTCGTCCAAATGTTACTTACGTCTATTTGAAAAAGTACTCGAGAAATGTTCGTTGGTATTGTGATTATGATTGTTGCTGCGATTGTTGTTAAGGGGGTATGGCTGGTGCTTCTATAATTGATGTGGTTAACGTTACTGTTGCTGCTACGTTTAAGATTATTATGCGCCCTTCGTTGTTGCTTCCTATGTTTTCCAGTCTTCTCAGCAATTTTGTTTTATTTATTGCGGCGCAACTGCCGGTCATCATACTCTGTCCAGTCAGTTCTCCACACCTTCCTTGTACCCAGAAGTCGCCAACCAGAGTCATTTTTTCGGGTGGGAGGGACGGTAGCAGTGCATCGGAAGGAGGCTATATTCGCTGACGATGATTTCAGCTCGTCAAGTATGTCCAGTTCCAATACTGGATTCGATGTCATCGTGCAGTTTGACGCGATTTCCATGGACAGCTGCTGTAGATGATTCAATTCCTTGCTTAAAGGGCGATACGGTCAAAATTTGGTCAATATCAACTTGACGTATTTCTTTCAATTTTGCATTTAAAAAACCTGAACACCCCTCATTTTGAAGGTGTGTGTGTGTGTAGAATGTTGCTCCTATTTTGATTTTGGAATTCACTCTTCAGTTGTCAAAATGCCGTCCAAGCAAGAAGAGCAGCGTATCAAAATTTTGCTCGCGCATCGCGAAAATCCGAGCTACTCGCACGCAAAGTTGGCAAAATCGCTAAAAGTTGCCAAATCAACCGTTACAAATGTAATTAAAGTGTTTGGGGAACGTTTGTCGACAGCCAGGAAGTCTGGATCGGGGGGAAATCGAAAACCGGAAGCCGCTGAGACGACAAAGAGAGTTGCCGGTAGTTTCAAGCGAAACCCTAACCTATCTCTCCGAGATGCCGCAAATAAGCTGGGTGTATCGTCTACAACCGTGCATCGAGCCAAAAAACGAGCCGGACTATCGACTTACAAGAAGGTAGTGACTCCAAATCGCGATGATAAACAAAATACGACGGCCAAAGCGCGATCCCGGAGGCTGTACACGACGATGTTTGACTGCGTGGTAATGGACGACGAAACCTACGTCAAAGCCGACTACAAGCAGCTTCCGGGACAGGAGTTTTATACGGCAAAAGGAAGGGGAAAGGTAGCAGATATTTTCAAACACACGAAACTGTCAAAGTTCGCAAAGAAATATCTGGTTTGGCAAGCCATCTGTACCTGTGGCTTGAAAAGCAGCATTTTCATAGCTTCCGGGACTGTCAACCAAGAAATTTACGTGAAAGAGTGTTTGAATAAACGTCTGCTGCCTTTCCTGAAGAAACACGGTTGTTCCGTACTGTTTTGGCCGGATTTGGCATCTTGCCATTACGGTAAAAAGGCCATGGAGTGGTACGCCGCCAACAACGTGCAGGTGGTTCCCAAGGACAAGAACCCTCCCAACACGCCAGAGCTCCGCCCAATTGAGAAATACTGGGCTATTGTCAAGCGGAACCTAAAGAAGACCAAAAAAACTGCTAAGGACGAGCAGCAGTTCAAGGCAAACTGGCTTTCTGCGGCGAAGAAGGTGGACAAGGTGGCTGTACAAAATCTGATGGCAGGGGTCAAGCGTAAGGCCCGGCAATTCGGATTTGGAAAAGCGGAAGCCTAACTGAATATTTTTCCTGAATTTTATACTAATTGAACTTGAAAAAGAAATTTAATTTGATTTTTTAAATAAACGATTTCACCGATTTACACGCGTTTTCCCTTGACCAAATTTTGACCGTATCACCCTTTATGTTGCGCAGGTCGTTGGATAAATTTGACGTTACTGAATTCAATGACGCAGACGTGCCTTCTTTCAATGCCAGCATAGCCGTATCAAAAAGCGATGGTCCATGATTTTTTATAGAAGAAACACTGCCAGCTAAGGTACTGTTTTTTTTTTTTTTTTTATCTTGATTATCGAGATTTTCAGCCTCGGGCTGGTTCATCTCCTGTCGTAGTCACTCAAATACCTCTTTTGGGTAAGCTACTGTTTTTGTTTATTGCAGAAAGCTCAATTTTTAACTTCCAAGCCTTCAACCGCCTCGTGAATAATGTTTGGTTTATCATGTAGTAGCGCGAAACGATGCGTCACCTCGGTATTGGAATGTAATTGCTCTAGCTTAGGTTGTACGAGCTCTTGGCAAGATTCACAGCATGGCATAAGGTACGCGCTAAAATCTACTTTTCTGTTCTTCACTGTGCTTCGTAGCGAATTCCGTTGCACTGATACTCCCACGCAGGCTGCATGAAAAACTCGTGGGCATCCAGTACACTTCCACATAGGCGAATCCGTGGCAGAGTCCAATGAGCGAATTTCACACTTCATATCCATATCGAATAAACTAACAACAGTTAACGTCCCGAGTAAAACGAACAGCGAAAATGAAACCCCCCAAAAAAAAGTTAAAATAAAGCACGCGGTCAGGAACGATTAAAAACACGTCCGAACTGTGTAAGCAGCAATGACCAAAAAACCCGAATCAATCCCCCGATGGTGAGACTGAACCCTTCTTACACTTCACCAGAACTACGAACTCAAATGTGGCCAATATTGTACTGGATACATATTTTCATCAGAAATTCCAGGAAGATCCAGGAATATTCGATATGCCATTCATTCAGTTTATAAGTACTTTTTTTCAATCCTGAACGTATTGCCATTAATAGTCTTTAACGACCTGTTTATGTTAGTTATATAAAAGGGTAAATTACATAAATATTAGAAATTCCATATAATCAGTCCATAGAATGAATTATTAGACAATCCTAAGCGTCAATATTGATTATCGATATGGATTCAAGATGCTTAATAAGTACATGTTCGTAGAAAATTGTGTAGTTGTAGTAAATGGAGACTTTGTGTAATTTTCGAATATACTCGTTACAGTTCAAAACCGGACCACTCGAGCCAATCGATCCTGCACTAATTCTATAGACTCGCATAGTGTGGCTAGTCCGCTGTATGTGCTATACAACGCACCAGATGCGGAACAATAGAATGCAAGCGGCATCGATTGGGGTGAGTGGTCTTGTTCGGTTTTGAACTGCAACGAGTATATTTTCATCTCACAATTATGTGCTCTCAGGTATTGTTTTGGTCATATCTCCATGAAGGATTATCCAATCATAATGAAATTTTGACCAGTTATTTAAAGATTTTATAAGTTTAATTTGGCGCTAACAAAACTAAAATCGGTACACAAATAGCTCAGTATGTAATCGGAGACTAAACTGTTTGATTACTATTATAACAGGCCGTCAAGTACTGTTTCGTTCATATCTTCGTATCGAAATGTCCGAATAAAAAAAAATCAATAGCGTTCTATGGGAATGTTGTAGCTTTCATTTGCCGTCAACAGAACTGAAATCGGTTCACAAATGGCTGAGAAACCGATGTGACATTATTTGTAACGCACACACCACAACACACACAAACAACAACACACACACACACACACACACAAAAAAAAAAAAAGAACTGAAACGGTTAAAAGGAGAAAAGGAATTTGAAAAGTGTGGAAGTAGTTCGCCTCCCCGCGGTGCACCCTGGAAACGTTAAGCTCCCCTTAACGGCTAAACGAACTACAACGGAGGAGGCGCCATTTGGCGTAGGATCCGGCAGGAAGCCGTAAGCGGTCGTGACATGGGGAACAGGGACGACCCTGGGGTAGCCGCCCCCAGACGTTCCTACTCCGGTCCTGGCCCTGGCTTTCTCGATCGGAGGAAGGACCATGTGACGCGCGGTTCAGCAGGTACCGTAAGTGGTCGGGCAGGGAGATCGCGGACGATCTGGCGCGGACGTCCCGAACCCTGCTTGGATCCAGGAGCATCTCGATCGAATCAGCGTCAGGTCGGTGAAGCTAACTACTAAAGACCTATGTAGTTAGACATAGTGGGTGCGTAAAGCACACTAGCCCCCTCCCTGAAGTAATACCGAAAGGTGGTTCCGGGGAGGGCCGGGGCTGGAGGCACGGGTGGGTTTTTAGTGGGTCGAGGAGTTGGCGCCCTCATCCCCACACCCTGAGTTCTTCAGGAGTCTGTTTGCAGATTTTCCATCCCGTCTAAAAAAAAAAAAAAAAAAAAAAAAAAAAAAAAAGGGGGGATTTTGGGGGGGGAGAGGGGGGGGGGGGGGGGGGGGGGGGGGGGGGGGTGGGGGGGGGGGGGGGGGGGGTTGGGGGTTCACTCGATGACTCGCATCGTCGAATTATAGATAACCAAAACAATAGGAAACGCGCCATGCCCGATAGCAGAATAGTGCGTAATAATGCATCGACAAAACCTTTCTCAGCCGCTGCTCGAAGCAAATTCTTTTTTCATAAATTTTCAATTTTTACAACTGTATCCTACAACTATTTCACACTCTAACTAATATTTAAAATCGCGATTGAGAGATTTGGTAAAAATATGAGTGCGTAGATGCATTGCTCGCCTTCTGGCAACTTTATGCTTCTATTAGCATTAACCGAGGGACACTTGGCCCTTACTCAATGATTATCATTATCTTCAATCCGGTCAACCAATCGCAATGTTTTGAGATATAGTAGACGGATTATTATATTTTGAGATAACTCAATGCAGACGTCTTTCAAATTTTGCAGATCGACAGGCAATCTGTGAAGACCCACCTGGTTCCTCATAGCAAGATGCTTAGAGGTGGACAGGAAGATTCGATGAGCTACCTCCTCCTCAAAGGTTTTATCCGTTTGTATGGGAGAAAAACGCGCCGAAACCGTTGCCGAATTTATGTGCGATTTATCGGCGCGTGTTCATAAATAGAAGAATCTTCGTAGGTAAACGGATCACCGGATAGAATACATACACTCGGTTACTGTTTTGCATGACAATGGCATGAAACAAGAGTAAGTTAAATAGGTTCATTGGCAGGAAATTCATCAAACAAATACATACCACTACATGTTGAGAACACTCGTATGAAACCAAGAAGAAAGCTACTATTAATGTTCATTACTTCTCATTCCTAATTTGATTTCGAAAAAGTTGCTCAGCTGGTGTATTTAATACACAATGTGGAAGTTGCGCAACAGTTTTTGTAAATTATTAGCTTTTTTTTAGTTCCTTGATTATCGAGATATTCAGCCCTGGGCTGGTTCATCTCCCGTCGTAGTCGCTCAAATACCTTTTTGGGAATTTTTGTAACTTGTCCGGGGGTGAGATTCGAACTCGTGACTTTGGCGTGAGAGGTATGGATGTTAATCACTACGCCGGGGTCGACCCCAAATAATAATTGACTTTTAATTCCCAAACAGACCCTCAAAAAGCTATAACACGATCAGGATAATGGCCTCTAGCTGGTCGATCATATCAACACAATTACCATTGCCAGCACAACCGTTGCTCTTCATCATATCTAATAGATTGTATCTGATAGATTTTTACCTAGCTACCACAATGCATGGCATGGCTCCCTTCCCCCTTGCCTACCATGCATTGTGGTAGCTAGGTAAAAGTCAATCTGCTCGATCAGATACCACCTTCCAAACATGCCCTACTCTCAATATCAACTACTTCTATTCAATTTTCACACCTACTTTCTCTTCACATCTTTGGTTCTAGCAGAAATTGCTGTCCACTCCTAGAGTTGCATATTGATAGGAATGATATTTCCAATTTTCAAACATCATAGAAGTACTTCATGTGTTAAGAATGGATTCATCATTATCTTAGAAGGTAGTGTATTTTGTTTGTTCGTAGACGCCGTATTCCAAAGATTTGCAATACAAAATGAGATTTTAAAATTTCACTCATTGCTCCACAGTTTGAACTTAACATGAACCTGCAGCGATTTATCATTCTTCAAATGAATCAGAAATGTGATTCTTCCAAATGTAAACATAATTTTACGAAAAAAAAAGCCTATTGCAGGTTCTGAAGCAATGCTCTATTCTCGAGGATTTATTCAAGGGCGTTTTTATTTTTCCTAATAGAACAGAATATTGATCCATAAATCTGAAAACGTTTAAAAATAAACTTAATCCAACACGATTTTCAGACCATTTCACGTCTCTTAGTTGATCACTATTATTTGGTTGATAATGATATCCATTAAAAAAAAGTTATCCTCGCATTCATCTAAGCATCGGTATCATTTCACTTTGTTGCAACGTGATTTACAATACTTGAAGTTGTACAAAATGATATTGCAACTTTGTAGAAACAATGTCAAGTAGCAAATAGGCTCCACCCTTGCGCTTTTTGCGTTGCTGTTGTGTATGATTTTTAAATAAATAGCCTAACAAAACTATCCCTAATTTGTTTCAAGCGAGATTTTTATGCTCTATTGAAACAAGTTGTGCTACTTGGGCAGGGCGCAGATCACGTAATTTGGTCTTGTGCTGAGCATCGTGGAGTCAGATCTGAACTGTATGATTCTCTTCGGGCACGAGGTAGACAACCCAATGTACCGGTTCGAGATATTTTTGCTGTACTATGTACTGCTGAATATGGTATTCATGAAACTCATACATGTGTCTTTAGCTACCATTAATCTTCGATTGTAGTTTGATTAACTAACATGTTTAGGTTGAACTTTTGAGGCCTGTGTGCGTATGGGTGTGGGCGTGGGTTTTTTTTTTCATTTGAAACTGTTCAATGCAAACATTGCAATTTGAAGTGCTAGATATTGCTGATTGTATTGTAAACTGTGTTGGAAACTCCCACCTCAATTTTCCCATCCATAAAATTGTATTTCCAATACAACGAAAATTGTATTTCCAAAGAGACGACCGTGAGTAATCGATTTTATCCTTTTGACTAACTGCATTTCAAACGCGAAAACTTGGCTCTGCCTTAGCCTGAACAAATAAAAAAAAACTTTAAAAAAAACTCTTATGTGTCACACTGAAAATTCCGAGGCATAGCAATTTTCTTGCAGATACGATCGCGATATTGTTCATCATTACATTGTCATCACGGCCCAACATCAAACAATTCTCTTTCAGAATTAAAACAAACCCACAAACTTTTAATGACACTCAAACCCATCAATTGAATATTCCATCCGAAACGCTTCGGTTAGGCTTCATCGTGATTTCATGCAAATGTATTCATGGAAAGTTTTTAGCTCATCTGACTGAAGCTGCACAACATTCCGCTTCATTATATCTAGTTTCCGGTTTGTTTGCCTGATATAACAAAAAATATTTTAAACTCGTAAACTTCAAAGCGCAACACTCCCAGGGGGCGTAAAATTCCGGCAGCCATTAGTGGGAAGTTCATGTGAGATGTTTTTATACACTGGGAATTTAATTAACTTTCCTGTCAGCTATATGTGTACAAAATGTGTCCAATATGAGTGGCATCAATTATGTAAAAAGCGAATTATGTTTTTATGCAAAACTTTTTAGAGCTGCTTTAATTTAGAAACGGAAGTGGTGATGGATAAAGTCTGTTTATTTTCATTAAAAGGAAACATCATTAGGAGGCTTAACAAGAACATGATTAATTTTTTGTTGGTAGAGAATACATTGTATGTTAATCAACATTATACTTGGTATACCACATGGACATATTCTGTATCTTGGTGTAAAAGTGTAAACTCTGGGATCCATGAAATCGATTGAAGTGGTAAACTACAACCGCTAGAAAGTGAAATTACTCCACTTTTGAGAAATGATTCCCATGAGTAATGAGAACGATCATTATGCAGCCATCCCTTTGTGTTCGACATACACTCAGCTAGGCGCACCTAATAGCTTCTCATGTCACCATTAGAGGTGGAACGAGAGAACAAGGAAATGATTCACAGGAATCCTTGGACCATGTTTCCTTCCTTATGCTAGTGTAAGTATCAAGCACAATGAACTGATGCTCCACATTTTGTTCACATTCTTACCTGCCTCATATGACAAATATAAGGATTGAGCAGAGTCGGGCTGTCTACCAGAAATGAAGGATTCACATTGAAAACAAAATTCAAAAGGGCGACCAAACCTGCGATGATGAAAGCAAGCACTATGTTTAAGGGTTGGGATATGAATTCCAAGAATGATTCAGATGCACTCATTTGTTTACAGGGTTTCTGGTTTCTAAGAATACACAACCTTGTCCTACCGAGCAATTTACAAAAGCAGCAATGAACAAAAAGGATGCGCCGCAATATGCTTGATAACAGGAAAGAGTCAGTCTATTTGTTCGAATCAGCCGGCGGTTTTGTGGTGATTGTGGTTACATAAAGTTGTTTGTATTCTCAGTGACTGATGCGATGGGACGGTGATACAGGTGAAATTGTAACTTCCTTGTCTTAGTTTCTGTAATATCTACTTTTCATTTGAAACAACCTGTTGAATAAAAGTTGGCCTTTTCAGAAAACAAAAACTTTTTTTTATAAACAATGTACCAATTATTATATCAACAACTATCACGAGGACATATGATTATAAACTAACGAGAATATAACGTGTTGGAATACATTTGTACAGCATGTTGCAATGAATCTTGTTTATTGTGCAGTTCTCATATTAGCATAGCAATTTAAATATAAAACGAATTTCAAATTTGTCGATAAAATTATGTTTCAAATACAGACAACGAAGAATTTGATTTTTTTTTTTTTTAAATCATTTACTTGTACAGGCTCAATCGAATCAATTTTACAGAGCCAAGTTTTCATGTTTATATACATCAGTTATCTTCTAACTAAAGTTAGGGGGATAGAACCGATTACTCGTGACCGTCTCGAAGTTAATACTAATAACAATTTAACGGAAAGGAAAATGGGTGGGATTTTAAAGTATGGTTTACATAACACATTTATTTTGAACTCTAAATCGGCTAAACAAAACTCATAATTTTACAACTTTTTTTTACTTTTGACTTGAGCATTGTCGAAAAATGAAAAAAAAACCCAAACACTAAACAAACAAACAACAATCTTATCTAATCTAATCAGTTTCAAAAAATTCCAGATAGACGTAGAGCCAAAATATCTCAAACTGGTTGTCTACCTCGAGCGCGAATCATAAGGCAAAAATCTGACATCACGATGCTCAGCACAAGACAAAATACGTGATCTGAGTCCTGGTTACCTTGTTCACATTCACAGAGATTGCTGTCGCACAGCGCAACACGGTATATATGAGCGTTCAAAGAATAATCATTGGACATTAGGCGAGACATCACACGAATGAAGTCTCAACCCACATCCAACCCCCTAAACCAACATAACCTCAACACCATGAGAGTGATAGAATGTAGCCATCGCCCCAAATCTCCGCTGTTGACGAAAAATAGGGAAAAAATCATTGAAATCAAATAACGCGAAGATAAAGCACTTAGAAGCTCCTGTATTTACAGGGTGCTGCAGAAAATAATGCGAAAATTTGTTCTATTTCTTTCAAATCCCATTTTCAACTAATTCAAGCAGTAATACCAACATTTTCGAGTGCAGTTATCTTTATAAAGTCCTTTTAAACAAATTTATTCAATTTGTACTCCATTTTTATTAATAACATCCTCGAGCCGACGCCGGAAGCCAGAGCATGCCTTTCGGACGTAGTCTTCCGACATTGACTGCCATGTGCGTGTTATGGTTGACTTCAGGGTTTTCACACTAGGGTGTGATGTTTTGCAGGCTCATGCTTCAACAAATGCCCGAATCAAATAATCCAACGGATTAAGATCTGGACTGCTAGGGGGCCACATATCCTTCGGCCAAAACTTCATGTTATCGTTCAACCATTGTTGGGTTCGATTGGACGTGTGACATGGCGCTTCATCCTGCTGTAGGACAACGTTTTGGTCCTCGGAAAAGTTGGCCTTCACCCAGGGAAACACTTGGTCCTTTAAAATACCGATATACACTTCGGTATTGATTTTAACTCCAGCGTCAATGAAAACAGGCTGCATTTTCAAACCGAGCAATTTTTGCACGGACGGATTTGATCACGTTCGGCGTGCGTGCAAAGCGCGGACGTCCACTTCCCGGCTTCCGCTTCTTAGGACCATCCTGCAAGGACTTTTTTATGCGGTAAACTGTTGCCAAATGGCACCCTACCACCTTGGCAATCTCTTTCGGCTTCTTCTGGGCGAGCAACAAACTGGTGATCGATTCTTTCGCGAACATATTGACGAATTTGCAATAAAACAAATAGAATGTTTGGAAGTAAACATAAACAAATACACTTTCGACAGAAATTAGTCACTAGCTACACGAGTTAACCCAATACTCAAGTTTGAACATTTTCGCATTATTTTCTGCCGCACTCTGTACATGAGAAAATAGGAGAAGTGCTTTACCGGCCTCAAGGAGCGAATAGCCTCTATAGAACTGAGACTATCCGTAATAATATAGTACTGATCCGGTGTCAGTCAGGCAATAATTTCTAGCTTAAAAAGCCGCTAATTCAGCGACATTTGCGGAACAAGGAGCTTGAAGTTTACGATTAGCGCTATTTATTTCATTGTACATAAGGTGTGGCCCAGTTAGAATTGGAACATAGACTATTGCGCATATTTCGGATAAACATTAACAAAATTGTATTCTGTTTTAACTAAAATGTTCGACTTTATGTGAACTTTAGAGGGAAAATACAAAAAAATATATATTCATCTCGATTTCGAAGACATTTGCTGACTATTCCCGGAATACGTTTCATCAACCGGCGCACATTATTCGCGGCAATATTCGCTTTTGGAGACATTCCGTTCTGTACAGCTCTGAATTAAATGTCTTATCAGTGATGAAAACCTTGGTCTTCCTACCGTAGCTACAGATGCCTTGCCAAATCATGAATTTACGTGCTAATTTATCTGCAAACACAAACATGAATTTGACAGGAACATCTCCCCGAGCCGTAGCCAAGTAAAATATTTGTCCCGGTAGCTGTTTGAAATCGGCCTGTACATAGGTTTTATGATCCATTAGGAGACAGCCATTGAATTTTGTCAACACCTGATCACACAGTTTTCTGGCACGGATTCTGGCCACATTGTTCTGCTTTTGATCCCTATTTGGTTGTCTACAGGCACGGTATGACATGAAACCTTCCCGGAGATGAATTCGTTGCACGATACTGCGTGCGGCGCGAAACTTTTTGGCCAAATCGCGGTCTGAGATGTTGGGATTTGCCTTAATGTTCTTGATTACTTTGTTCCGCAGTTGACGGTTGACAGTACTCGCCCGACACTTGCTTTAAGGCTTACGATCCATCGACAAAGTTTCTCTGTACTTTTTCAAAACACGCCACACGGTATTTCGGGAAAACCCAACACTCTAGCAAGTGATGGCCCAGACGCCAAAGAATTTTTCAAATGATTGCGCACAATTATTTTTCTTCTTTCTTCTTCCCCACGTTCGAACTGCTCCGCGAAAAAAAAAAACTTCTGATGTTATTGTTATAGGGAACACATAAGATGTCATAGTTCACAAATTCGACCACTAGGGTCCCTGTAAGAATCAAAAATGTTTGTTCCAATACTAAATGGGCCACACCTTACCAAAGCCAGCGGACTCCTCAATCAATGACCCATCAGTGCAGAACGTTTTAGTGGAATCGATTTGGCCAAACTCTGCAGCAAATATCACCGGAGCATCCGTAGGACGATGATGCTCTGGGATTCCATGAAGCTCCTGCTGCACGGACAAATCAAAATAATCAAAATAATGCCGAAGTCGGAGAATCAAACGCGATTGGGAATATTCGGCAAAGAGCTGACATCCAGTGTTATGTACCAATATTACAAAGTTATGAAGTGAGTTTGAGGGTTCAACTCAAAAAGCTTCTCAAAGTTTTCGATTACCTGGAGGTTCTTAACTTCCCACCCGGAGCCAGAGAGATAATTTTGAAAACAGCAGCATGCCAGACAGCACTTCAAGACTCATGGTATCAGTCGAGTGCATGCAACCTTACGCGATACAAAGTATGATGTATGATGATGTGTATGATATGTACTACCACCCATTGTAGCACGGAAACTAAGTCCGACAGCAATGGGCTCTCCCCTCTGTTAGACTTGATCAAGCTTTAATAAACACTGATTATCCTAATCATGCCGTTGTATGAAGGGCCAAAAACGGGTTGGGTGGATCGATATGCAACATCACTTATACGTATCCACAGGGATATAAAGAATCTCCTTCCAACAACAAGACTGAACAATTGGTCAAAAGAGCAAGCTATCTAACATGAGGATGCCCCAATGGGCGGGGAGAAGAGCCCGCCCTCTATTCACAAACTGTTAGCAATGGGGAGTTGGCATTCCCACTCTCCCCGTCCAGAGTGCTCCAATCGGGTGCCCTGATGGTCCCTCCCATTCCCATGAAATATTTATATAATAGTGTATATATGTATATGTAAATGAAAAATACTACAAGCACTCGTATCTATTATATATGATATTCATTCGGTTGATCATGAAATGCAAGGCGCTTAAGCACGTTTTCGTTCGTTTTCAGCGATAGCAGCAATTCACCAAAATCTTGATTTGAGGTATCCTGAAAATTTTTGTTAAATCTATTGAAATTTTACAAAACTAACATTTATACATTTTAATTTACTGTTGCCATGGTCACTATTTGCTACTTGATGCTGATTTTATAACAGCAATCCGCTTTTATGTTTGCTGATTTAATAGTTATTGCTACCGAGTTAGGAATGGGAAGATTTAACTGGAAGGGAGTTTAAGATAAATGGGCAAAAAAAAAACAATAAGTAATGTTTATATCATCTATGAAGTAAAATCAATAAAATAATATTACCAAATATAATGATATTGTATGTTATGATGAAGTAATGGCAAAGATTGAACGTAAAATTAAACACTAGCCAAATGGCACACAGCGCTGCATGAATCAGCTCAGCTCAGAATTGGTAAAAAGTCCATTTGCAAACCGAAAATGAAAAATACATTCAGCAATAAGTGCAAAAGCCTACCACAGATTCCGTAATTTTCAAAAGCCTACCACAGCTGTAATTTTCTGCGTTATATACTGGACATATATGGAATGCTAGATGTCATAAATTGAAGGGATATTTCGTGTTTAAGCCAGATACCGCCTAAATCAGGTTTTTTGTATGAAAATGTGAAGGGTATGATATGATGGAAATAATACGATGTTGTAAAGAAATACTACATAATGAACATATAATAATTAAATGCCGCTATTTGCCTCTTCCGCTGCGATGTTAGATGATTGAAAATCTAAAATAGCGAAAATTCCAACGTGATATAATGAAATAAAATTGATCACCTGGCCTCCTAGCAAAATAACAAAGAAAATTTAGGCAAATAAATTTCATATGAGTATGATTACTGCCCAAAAACGGAAACTCAATAAATCCAAAACGATTTTTTTTTTGTAGAATTTGTCGTATATATTCCTCTCTCTAAAAAAAAAGGTAAAAACCATCCTATCTTTTCAAATACATAACGTGAGTTAGGTGGGCCAAAATTTACAACGATGCAAATGCAAAGCTGAAAATAGCATAAAAAAATATTGTGAAGGGATGTTATAATATAAAATGATAATAACAATTATATTTGTAATGTCTGCATGTCTGCTGATAATAACAATTCAAACCCATTTCACAATACCCGGGAATTCTATGGATATACCGTATAAAGAATACTTCCATTTTTTATGCAGAGTAAGATTTCAGCATGCTACTTAACCGGGGTCACGCTGCCTACCTCGCCTTAGTGCGGCTGCCACCTAATGTATAGTTGACGCGATACTGCGTTTCTTACTCAACCGCTGGATGCCAGGACAGACGCTGTTTGAACCGCACCTCCTTGGTAGACAGACGCTCGGAACGCACCTCCTCAATCTAGCTGAAGTCAGAAGGACAACAGTGCCCAGGCTGCACTACCAGCTAAGTACGCAACCCTTAGCTGGCGGTCTTTGTCATCTCTTGACCCGTGGAAGCATGAGGTAGGAACTTGTGAGGACCATAGCTATGTTGCGAGGACGCACGCTCCATCCCAGCTATCTACTCACCATTTTGCAGCCCTGCAACCTTACGCGATACAAAGATACCAATACTACGTCCCAGTTTAATGATGTTCGACCGAGCCGCCGACTGAAAACAAAAACTACCGTATTTTATAACGGACAAAATCGTTGTCCGGTACAACTTTAGAAGATCTTGCGGATGTGCTATTAAGAATTTCCCAAATTAGATTTAGAATTTTACCCAGAAGTAAATTATTTGTACCCAATGGTAGGTTAACATGATTATACCAAACGTTGGCCTCCCACACTTAACTGCTCCGCTGGGTACTTTTTTCTTAGCGTGTCGGTGTTACGATCAGTAGCATCAACTATCTCTTGAGTCGCATTTGAAGCGACCTCTAGTTGTGGAGAATCTCGATCTATCAAACCGACAGGGTTTTCTGGTTTCGTACCATCATCGATTTTCGATTGTGATTAAACCCGCCCTGAGGTTGGATTGCCGGGCAAATAAGACTCGACGAACAGCCCTCCTCGGAGGTGGCGCTTAAGCCGTCCATTTAACGAGCCGGGGAACGTTCCAGGAGACGTTAAACCACTTACCGCCTTTCACGTGTTACAAGAGTCTCATGTTGACGAGAAGATATTTCCATCAAACTTCTTAATATTAGTTTGTAGCTGCCGGCGCCGGTGGTGTAGTGGTAAGTGTGACTGCTACTTGACATCCTAAACTGGGTCTGGGTTCAATCCCAATCGAGGTTGTTGGTTGTTTCTGTGGCGATATCTCTGGTCACGTCTTCCTTCGAAAGGGAAGAAAAGTCGGTGGTCCCGGCTCATGTATTGATGAGAGCAATATGTATGGTCCAGGTGGTAGAGTCGTCTTCCTGGCATCGGTGGTTGTCACCATGTGAGTAAATAGGCTGACGGAAAATAATCTAATAAAAAAAAAGTTAGCCACAACTTAAGCAGGATTTATTAGAATCAAATTACGTAACAAATTTTCCATTTTTTTTTGTTTGAGTAATCGCAACTTGTTCAATTCTGACTTGGCTGAGGATAGGACAAACTCGACTCATTCACGGGACTCGTCTTAACGGCAGTAAGGCCTACTGCCAAGGATGTGGAGCGTTAGAGGAGTTAGATTTTAACCATCTATTGGTTGAGCGCCCTGCTAGGGCACAATTGAGGGTAGAAACGGAAGTTGTAGGCTCAATACGCAAAGTATTGTATACGGGTTTCAAATAGTGAGTTGACAACTTTGAAGGAGGGTGCGACCGATCTCTGGTCCTCACAAGTTCCTACCTCACGCCTCCACGAGTCATATGATCACAAAAGACTGCCAGCTGAAACATGGACAATTTTGTCATTTTGACAATAGCGAAGTGAGGGGGAGCGACTGAAGATCGTATACCTATAAATCAAATTGTATATCCATACCTGTGAAACATTCATTTTATTCTCTTTTAATTTATAATTTCAGCACGCTTTGGAATGAAATTTGCATTCCAAAACCATGTAAGAGCCTGGAGCAACATGACAAGCATCAAAGGCTCGATTTCTTTTCCAGGATTTCACATTGGCCACACCTGGTGACGTTCCGGATTCCGGGTTCCCCCAGGGAAGTGGCCAGATTTCGAATGATGTCAAACCCTGGCTTGCGACACATCAAACTTCATGATTTTACAAACCAATACCGCTGGTGGTCAACCTGAGAGTATTCTTTCACATTGGCCACACCTGGTGACGTTCCGGATTCCGGGTTCCCCCAGGGAAGTGGCCAGATTTCGAATGATGTCAAACCCTGGCTTGCCACACATCAAACTTCATGATTTTACAAAACAATACCGCTGGTGGTCAACCTGAGAGTATTCGGTCACATTGGCCACACCTGGTGACGTTGCGGATTCCGGGTTCCCCCGGGGAATTGGCGAGATATAGAACGATTCCAAACTATGGATTGCGACACATCAAACTTCATGATTTTACAAATCAAGATTACTGGTGCTCAACCTGAGAGTTTTCGGTCACATTGGTCAGACCTGTTGACACTCCGGGATCCGGGTTCCCCCAGGGAAGTGGCTGGATTTAGAACAATGTCCAACCTGGCTAGCAACACATCAAACTTCATGATTTTACAAACCAATACCACTGGTGGCGAATCTGAGGTTTCTATTGTGGGCATCAGGATTCAATGGCAAATTATTCAAACATAGTTTCGAAAATATATAAAAGTTCGGATATGCTAACAATAATTCAGTTATTTTGATTAGATAGATCGTTTCAAAGGAAAATCGCGTTTAATAAGGCGTGGGTCCACCATTCGCATTCAAAACGGCTAGGATACGCCTAGGGATGGAATCGTACAATTTTCGGATTGTTTCGATAGGTATTTTATACCACTCATCGATCAAAACCTTCTCTAACGCTTTTAGAGACGATGGTGGTGGAAATACACTTCTCACGCGTGCTTCTAATGTAGACCAAAGTGGCTCGATAATGTTGAGGACTGTGCTGGCCAATCAAGGTGATGAAAGTCTGTGTCATGCTCTTCGTACCACGCCTTTATGATTTGAGCCGTGTGGATTGGAGCGTTGTCATCTTGGAAGATTCCTCTGCCATCAGGAAAGATGGTCTTCATCATTGGCAGCACCTGTTGGGCAATTGTGTTATTTTAAGTATATTGTGAAGGTTTTCTAAAAAATACCTGGTCATCCAATATTTCTTGATAATCTTTGGCCTTTATTTTTCCCTTCATAGCAACTAAAGGCCCAAGAGAATGCCACGATATTGCACCCCATACCATAACTGACCCCCCGCCATGTTTAACGGTTGGCAGAAGGCAGCCAGGGTTGTAGGCTTCTCCAGGAGTACGCCATACGTACACTCGACCCTACAGGTCATGGTAAAAGATGATTCGTCCGACCACACAACTTGGTTCCATTGATCTGGCGTCCATTCCTTATGATCCTTGCACCAGCGCTTCCTGTTTACCGCGTTTTGCGGTTTTATTAGAGGTTTAGAAATGGCCGCACGAGCGTAAAGATTCATGTCGTGCAGCTCCCTTCGGACAGTTGATGTAGAAACTGGTTCTTGAAGCGCATTGTTCAAAGCAGCAGTTGCTTTAACAGCACTAATGCGTCTGTCTGCTTTGACTATGCGCTTCAACGAACGTTGCTGCCGGTCATCCATCTTCTGCTTCCGTCCACAGCTACTTTTATCAGGCGATGTTTTTCCGTGTTTTTTATATTCCTACATTATCCGGCAAACTGTGGCCCTGGCAACACCAACCAGTTTGCATGTTTCGGCGATCGAGGCACCGGCTTCTCGAGCACCGACTATACGGCCCCGTTGAAATTCCGTAAGCTCTAATGGCATTTCGAACTGCACACTTCAGCACTTAACCTTGATTTGTCGCATGCGCAAGCACTCAATCCTGTCACCTTTTGTCTTCTTCTATGCAAACATGTACACGGATAAAAAATAATACCCAATTTGAGTTCTATTCCGCCAGGTCGATGGTTCCGTACGCCAAATTAATTTTGAGTTATTTTTCAATTAATTTTGAGTTATTAATTTTGAGTTATTTTTAGTTTAGGTATTGTTTTGTAAAATCATGAAGTTTGATGTGTCGCAAGCCAGGGTTTGACATCATTCGAAATCTGGCCACTTCCCTGGGGGAACCCGGAATCCGGAACGTCACCAGGTGTGGCCAATGTGAAAAATACTCTCAGGTTGACTACCAGTGGTATTGGTTTGTAAAATCATGAAGTTTGATATGTCGCAAGCCAGGTCTGATACAGTTCTAACTCTGGTCATTACACTGGTAGGGTACTTCCTTCACGATTCCCGATAATGAATCCGGAACTACGGAAAATAACAAAATGTCCACTACTCTTCCAAAAACTAAGATAAATTTGTGATCGTATGAAAAAAGTTGCATCTAATTTGGTTAAGGGTACGCAGAGTTACAGATAAATAAAAAAGCAGTTTTTCAACATAAGAAGTGTCAGTAGCCATATCTCGGTTTTTTATGGGCCGATTCACGATCTTTAACCACTGACAGATTTGTTATGAATTTTTGTTTCTGAGAAAAATATAATATTTCCGATTTTCAAGTAACATAAAAAATAACGAGCTGCAGAAAATTAGCACATTTGACATAACCTCAAAATATCCGTGATATCTCCGGTGCCCGGAAGTCAAATCAAATTTTGATTAAACATGCTAAAATAAGAATAAATTTTCCGTCAAACGCTGCTTGTTTCATCAAAATCGGTTAATTATTCACCGAACTGTATCACTTTGAATCTGGACAAAATTTTGCTAGTCTTCTCCTTTTTGATCATCCCCTGTATTTTGTATATACGCATATTATGTTCTCGCATTGATTTACTGTAGCCGTTTATGATAACTTCATTTTTTGTGTACAAATTATACTAAATATTAAATAACATATAACGGGGAAAGGGAGGGACCATCAGGGCACCCAAGTGAAACGACTGCCATGGGACTGCCTCCTCCCTATTGTTAACATTTCGCGGAACGAGGGCGGGCTCTTCAACCCCATCTATTGGGATTATTCTGTCAATCGAGGGCCTCGATTCTAGTGCTGTGAGTGTGAACTCTTTTGGAAGCAGATTCTCTTCCCTATATTCACGGGTTTCGTGTAAGTGTCTCTGCTTACGGACCTGCCCAAACGTTTTTGGACCTTCATTCAGGAGCTTGATGATCACAAACAACAATAGGATCCTGATCAAATCGTTTTTCAGATTATTCCACTGCTATGGAAAGTTACCTTGCTACAATACATGGTAGTATTACATAATCATCATAATCATCATCATCAATACGCAAAGTATTGTATAACGACCGTAGTACAGAGTTATCTGTACTGAAGTATCTGAGGGCACTGGACTTATCTGATCAAATATAAGCCAGCAAATAGAGGTCGAACTTGAAAAGAAAAGTGACTCCTGACCACAGTCACCATTTTCAAGCAGCCTGTAGACCGAGTATCAATGATGACAAGTCAAAAGATTAGTAGGTAAGACGAGGGAAAAAAAGTGGTTTAAATAGGGCGATGAGATAAGCGCTTGTTCATAAACCACGTAGACTGATTTTTGATAATCTCAGACCCCCCTCCCCCTCGTAGACTTTTCTCCATCCATTTTTTTGAAATTTTGTATGGAGCGTAGACTTTGGTCAAACCCCCCTCCCCCTAATAAAGTCTACGTGGTTTATGAATAGCCCCTAATGGAGAGCACGCAATCTCGCTCAGGTGCTTGCGGTCTTTAAGCCGTCTCGAATGAACTAAAGCGTCTACAGCAGACGTACAGTTTAAAGAGACGTTAATTCAATAAAGCAATAAAACAACTCGTTCAACATCACGTAAGAAAAACTTTTCAGCACCATTTTGAAAAACAATATAACTTCTTCGAAAAAATTAATCCAACCATATAATCTTTTTGCACAGGGCTACTAGCATTATACTTTTGATTAGGTAAACAAAAAAAGGTATTCAGAAGGTGAATGCATTATACCTTGCTCATAAAAAAAGTTCCACTTTTTCATAATAACTGTTAATCCCAGAAACATAAACATTATCGATTTGGCTTATTAAATGTTCTAAAAAATATGTTTTGAGTGTGGATCCTGCTTCAGTGTCCTGTTTTGTTGCTTACTGGCTGGAAAAAAAATCATCCTTCTCGCAGACGAATTCTTTTGACGGTGTTTGATTGACAGTGAAGTTTTTTTTTGATATCATAATCTAACAGCCCTGGCTTTGCCCTAATCGTTCTCAACACCTTCCAATGCAACTTCCAATCCCTAGTTCCACTACGACGCTTGACAAGATCCTGCTGATCGTTATTATGCCGCTCCCGGAAATGTTTGAGAACGCTGCATACGATCGACTGAATCAATTTCAACGACTTGGCGATTTTTTAACCTGCCATGTCTGATTTTCAAAGTTCGGTTCGGTTCTCGGCTAAGCAAGTATAACTTATTTGAAACAGACTGAATCGTAGCGAGCTTTTCAGCACTGAAAGAAGAAACATTTCAAAACAACGCAAACAAACAACAAAACAAATATTCCAGATCCAACCACTAGAAGCGCACCAGTAAAATAAACAGTGCGTGCAGATATAAGATGACTCAAGCCTCTAGATTATATTTAAAACTATCACATATCCCAGAACCTCACACTATTCATAATATAAACTTGTATATTCTGTATATGTGCATTACATTAAACAGACATTTACACATTTTGTTTTTTAATACTGTAAAAGAAAACGTACATGAGATGCAAGAAACACGCTCTTGCGTGTTAGCATGAAAAACTATGTCAGCTGCAATTTCTATTAAAGCCTGTCCACGTTAAATTTCGGACACCAAAATAATAGCAGCAATATAAAATTTACACATAATTCAACAAAACCGATTATCTATTTCATAATAATAGAGTTATAGTCTACATTAGAATCAGTTGATTAAGATGTTAATCCTTCTTTCTGTAAAATTTTCGAACTTTCTGTAGTACACCCGCCATCAGGTACCTCAGATACGCCCGCCGTAACGATTCTCCATCTTCTCTTGAAATCATCGGTACCATTTGCTTTCTTCTTAGTTTCGAAGAGTTTCCGCTTAACTAGAGCCCAGTACTTCTCTATTGGACGATCCTCTGGAAAGTTTGGCGGATTGGCTGTTTTTTGGCACGTATTTGACCTCTTGTACCTTATATCATTCCAGGACGGATTTCGCATAGTGACAAGAGGCCAAATCAGACCAAAACAGAGCTAAAGAGTCGTGGTTTCTGATTAACGGTAGCAACCGCTTTTGCAGACATTCTTTCTCATGCACATAATTATTGATAGTGCCGGTAGAGAAAATGAAATATTTCTTCAGGAATTTGGACACTTTCTTTGTCCGAAAATGCTCGACCACGGCGTTTCTTTGCATTGCAGTGTAAAAAGCCAGACCCGGGAGCTATTTAAAGTCTTCAAGAAGCTCCTTAGAACGACTTTTGCAGTGAAATTTTGCATGTCATCACGGTTGGGCATCTTTTTCACTGTGTACGCCATCAGTCCTTGCCTTTGCTTCACTTTTTGTACGTATGATTATATGACTTCCCAACTTTGCGAGCCACATTTCGCAGAGAAAGATTGAGATTTTTCTCAATAATGGCTACCACTTTCTTGTCCATTTATCGGGAGCATACTTTTTTATTTCTTCCACTTCCACCCTTCCGATCCACGGGCAAGCGCTGGTTAAATGATTTGCAAACACAAAACACGGTTCTTTTAGTTTCTTGGAAAGATCGCGTATCGATAAATTCGGATTTTGCTGCCGACGCCATTTGACTGAATGTAACAAAAATGTAAATATGTTGTACCACGCAATAAAGTGGAGTGTTTCAACTGTGTTTCAACTTTCAGCGATCTGTGAAATAATTCAGGATCTACACTGAAAAAAAAAAGTCTCCGAAATTTAACGCGGACAGGCTTTATGACCGTCCTTTCATTGAAATACACAATCCAAAAATAAACAAGCCTTATTTTTTTGTTCACCTTGGAGTAAAATCCTGACTTCAAAGAATACACACCATTACGTGCATAGTCAATTTTTTTTTTCCTAAATGATTTTCATGAATTTCTGTTATCGAGGTTTTATTTTCATTTCAAGAGAGCTACAATCAGCCTCATTTTTACCGCCAAATATATTTCCGAGGATTCTGCCTTCTTTTTCTCTCCCCTCCAATATATTGCATCGAAGCTTGTAACGAGTTTCTCCCACACCCGGTGACGAACAAAGTTGGATGATTCAAATCTGGTATAAAACTTTTGAGAATAAATAATGCCGCCGCACCTCTGACTTCGGGTTTTAACGTGTATAGAGAGTGATATGAGCGGTTGGTGTATTCTGGTTCGGGTGAAAACGATTCTGTCGCTGCTGAACTCAAATTGACAAAATTATCTGCCGATTGTGTCCTGATAAATTGAAGCAATTTTGGGCTCCAGCTAACCTTATCACGTAGTGGAAAACTTTTCCTTCTGGTGAGAAATCGTGACTTGGAATCACATTGTGCAATCATGAGAGTTGATAAGCGAAGTTTTGCTATGTAGGTACTGTGAGAAAAACGCTGTTATTACGGATTGTGAAGGGACTGATTTGAACAGGAGTTGTATTGAATAGAAACTTCGATTCTTCTTTGTTCCCTTTTGCGGTATGTCACATTTTCGAACAGACATTTTTTTTATGTACAATCGGTTTTCTGGAAAAGAATTGAAATATTTATAATATAATGGAAATTTTATGTCAAGAATCGTATGTTTATTAAAGAAAAAGAGGCGGCTTCTAGTGCATAACTAAGCGTGTTAAGTCGTAGAAAAATTATTTAAAAGTGCACATGTTACAGGATGCGTTACACATTAGCTGTCTAACTGTTCACAGTTCTATAGAAACCATCGTCATATATATGTTTGATAGTCATTTCGCTTGATTGGAGCAAATTTATTTACGACGTACTTTTGGACTGTTACTTTTATTGCTACCGGGAGGATTTTCGTTGATGAAAATACCCAAGGTGAGCAAATCGTTTGATGGGTTATTTTATTGCCGCGACGAAGCGAAGAACCACTGCACGCCGCTCGTCACAAATTTAGAAGCATATGAAGGTGCCTATCCATACAAGAAATGGATAGCACCCAAATCCCTGGCAAGGGATGTTGCATAGATGCTTTAAGTCGGTCACGAATCGGCAATAACCATTACTTATGAGGCCAATAAGAAACTGGCTCTGATTCTGTGCCACCATTGCGAGGCTATGATACTGGTGATGGCAGTAAAGCCGTCAGGATTCATCAGCGAGGAGGAATTTCTGGGACGTGTTACAATTCGTTGTGCCACAACTCAATGTTGTGCCCAGGTGAATTTTTGTGTTTGTTTTTGAAGAGAAATCCTCATCTAGTTTGCTCATTTGGAAAACATCCGGAGCGCGATTCGAGTCAATTGAAAATCCGACAGCATCTGCGAAATGAGAGAAAAGCTAAAGAATTTCAATTTTTCAATTACCGTTTTCAATTCAATCAAAAACCTCGATTCGCTTAAATTCTGGATTGAGTGACGAAGAAGAAGAGGAAATTTTGATCGATGCTCATTTGTATTCCAATCGAATATTCTTCAGAGTCAAAAAGAAAAAAAACGATGAAAGAAAACTGTCACGCTCAGCGACAGTTTGATGAAATAGGTTACGACAGCGGGCTTAAAGGCCTTCGTTGGAATGGTGGTGGTGCTTGACGAGTCAGCAGAATAGTAGATTCGATGAAAATTCATCGCATTTGGAACCGACAGGATAAAATTTCCGTTACACTGCAGCAGTACTCCAGTCGCTATTATCAAATGAGGTGCGGTGATAATGGAAAGACCAAAGCAATTCAAGTTGATTTTAAATTAGCACAATCGCATCGTAAGATGGCGTAGAGGACAACGTTGCACAGTGGGCATAATCGAAGCTGTAATCGGACTTATATCAAATCCGCTGGTAAGGAGTGTATCGAAAATAAGCTATCCACAAACTTTATTTCAAATTATGTTGAAAACCGATATTTTATTCATACAAAAAATAGATCCTTTATTGTACGAGGTTAAACTTGAACATAATAAAGACCGGATGAAATTTAAGTTATTCCTTCACGAATTTTCGAACTTTGGATCGAATGCTCTTCATCAAGTTCCGGACAAGTGTTGCATCGCATTTTTTGGACGCTTGAGCCCAAATTTCTTTGAACTCCTGCATGTTCCCAGCTGCCTTACCAGTCTTCTTGAAGACCCTCTTCACGATTGCCCAGTAACGTTCGATGGGTCGAAGCTGAGGGCAATTTGGTGGATTGATATTTTTCTCAACGAAATCTATACCCTTTTCCGCAAGCCAATTGAGAGTGGTTTTGGCATAGTGAGCCGACGCTAAATCCGGCCAAAACAGTGGAGGTGTACTATGCTTCTTATATAAAGGCAACAATCTCTTCTGGAGACACTCAGATCGATAGATTTCCGCATTTATAGTTCCGGTAGTGTAAAAAATGGTTGACTTCAAACCACAGGAACATATTGCTTGCCATACCAGTACCTTTCGACCGAATTTCTCCACTTGAATCGACCTGTCCACATCGCTCACATCCTCCTCAACGACGGCAGTAAAGTATTGTGGACCTGGAAGGGTTTTTGAGTCCTCCTTTACATAGGTCTCATCGTCCATCAAAACGCATGCATCCGGACGCTGCAAAAGACGCGAATACAATTTCCGGGCCCTTGTTGCTGCTCGCTTCTTCTGTTCTGCACTTTGTTTCGAGATTTTCTGCTTCTTGTAGGTCTTCAGGTGGTTTCGCCTCTTGATACGCTGGATCATTCCGACACTCGTTCCTGCTTTTTTGGCCAAATCACGTATTGACATTGATTTGTTCTTCATGATTAGAGATACCACTTTCTGCTCCAGTTTCGGGTTGGAAGAACCGGGTTTTCTGTACTCTTCCTGGTAGCTCATCCAAAGAATAGTGTTCCCCAAACTTATTAATGATGGTTTTAACACTCGCATGATGAATTCCAAACCGCTTCGCCAATTTTCGCATAGTAATACCCTTCTCACTTAGCCATGTGTCCAGAACCTTAATTTTCACTTCCTTTTCAATACGCGACATTTTGAAAACGCAGAATTTGAACCGCACAAACAAGTAAACAAAAGAAAGCTGACAGTCAAACGCACAGCATGCAGTGTTTAGAGCATAAACAACCATAACAAAAAGAGGCAAAAAAAAAAAAATGGGGTGGCTTCTTTTCGTCACCCCCCTATTTGTAAATGAACTGATGTTTTTCTATAGGAAAAAACGCCAATAAATCGATTGCCACTAATTTCATCCTATGCAGAGCATTGGAAGTGGCTCATTTTGCCCCATTTCACCCTAATTCGGTGTGTTCGTTCAGTTTTTACTCCGATAACTACAATTGCCGCTGTAGTTTTCGCTTGAAAAGGAACATATCTTCTGTGAACAACTCTCAGAAATCGAATAGTGCCAATTTCAAGCTGTGCAGAGGTCGAGAAATAGTTTATTTCACCCCATTTTACCCTAAAAGTGTTTTTTTTTTTTCATTTTTTACTCCGATAACTACAATTGCCACTATATTTTTTGCTTGAAAAAGAACATATCTTATGTAAAAAAACTCTCAGGAATCGAATGTCGCCGGTTTCATGCTGTGCAGAGGTCAAAAAATAGTTTATTTCGCCTCATTTTACCCTAAAAGTGTGTTTTTTCAGTTTTTACTCCGATAACTACAGTTGCCGCTATTTTTTTGCTTGAAAAAGAACATACCTTATGTGAAAAACTCTCAGGAATCGAATGGTGCCGGTTTTATGCTGTGCAGAGGTCGAGAAATAGTTTATTTCACCCCATTTCACCCTAAATATGTGTTTTTCATCAGTTTTCACTACGATAACTACAATTGCCGCTATATTTTTTGCTTGAAAAGGAACATATCTTACGTAGAAAACACTGCAGTGCACTTGGAAATCAAATGGTGCCAGCTTAGCATGTTAATAGTTTTCAACTAAGATAGATATTAAAACACATAATTAGGCCCTTTCGGGCCTGTACGTAAAAGTGTATTGTTTGAATTTAACAATCACTGGCATCACTGGTCTTGGACTTAGAGTCTGTGACATCTTCGGATCTATCGCTCGACTCGGATTCAGTACTGTCATCACTGGTTCCGGACTCAGAGTCTGTGGCATCTTCGGGTTCATCGGTGTCGCTGTCCGCGTTCTGCATTCCTGTATTTTCGGCAAAATAAAATTTCATTTTTCGCATAAATCCTTCACTTTCTTGAGATGCATGCTTGACATTTCGGCGTTTTGATGTTGCTTCCATGTGAGCCATTTTCGGATCAGACCACGCTAACGACATGTGTATAATGTCCGTCAAATTGTCCTCGGGTGAAGTTTTCCGCGAAAGCTGTAGCCGGGCATGCTTATAGCGTTTATGACAACGTTCTCCTGATTGCTCGTCAATGAAGCTAAGTGGGTACGGCTGGAATTGAAACCAATACATTAGATATTTGTGTTGCTTTTGTTATATAAAATGTTTTCAGTTTTAGTTTGTATACTTACTAATCGCTCAATCAATTCCGGCATATGACTATACTTGTGAAGAGATGGAGGAAGACGTGTCACAAACTCAAATTCTTTAGTCACAAGATTCTTTATGTCGTTGTAGAGATCTTTAACCTTTTGTGCATCTAAAATGTTCGACGACAGTGCCAAACAGCTAATCAGTCGAATTTTCTCCACAAATTCTTTGTCGATTTCCAGGATCTGAGCAAAAGTGTATGGATCACTCAAGAGACGACGAGCCATGTTTCCATTGTTACTACTGCCGCTGCCTCCAATCTTTGGACGGTTAATGTTCATTTTAAATGCTCCTTCTAACGTATCAGAGATTTCACGGACTTTTCCTCTCACAAGTGGATTCGACTGAGCAAGGTATTTGTCTCCCTGTTTACCGACCTTTTTCTGTGCCGCAACGCGAATCAGCCACTCTACAACATTCAGCCGTGAATGGAAGAAGGAAGGCCCAACTTGCAGATCAGCACCAGGAACACACAAAGGACAGACGTGTGTGTTTCGGTTGTCCACGATAGCATTGGCCGCTTTTCCATCGACCATGGCATAGAATGCACTAACTTTAACGCGGACTTTTCCGTTCTGCTAATTCATGAAACAAAAAAAAAAATGTGGTTAATGAAATGTTCTTAAATATTTCGTGTAGACATATATACCAATGAATCGATAACGATAGGTCGACTGTTTATCTCCTCAACCTCACTATAGAGTGCTCTATACATCATCTTCGTGCGTTCTTCAATTTCTTTCGCCCAGGTCATCGATCTTGCATGACAAAAGGTGTCCGACTGTGGATTCGGATTGATCCACAGCTTTTGGTCATTTCCAGCTACCAACATCAACGGCATAGCATGCTCCGAAAGCAGCGAATCATCCTGCTTCAGGATTGAGTTCTGGTTGTAGTGCGAGAACCCAGTAGCAGAGTCTACTCCGGCGGAAATATACAGTATGCAGTCGACTATTTCCCCATCCGAAGTAGCCGTCAATGCAGACATCCGTTCTGCCACTTCATCCAACTCCAATATTCTAGTAGTATCACTGCGTACCATGTCACGTAAAGCAACCTTGACTGATAAAGCTCCATCAACTTTCGTTGGACGTGAAATCTTCGGAATTATTGTTGTTCGATGATCCATGATATTTTTCCAAGTGGACAACAACTTTACTCCATGCATTTGTTTCGCAAACTTTTGTACAGCTATGTACTTCCGTTTGCTCAAACCGACACGTGTTTTTAGAAGCAAAGATTTTTCAACGGAAGCGTTCAGTTCCGGTTTTCCGGTGACTCGCAAAATCTGCTTAGCGTAATTCTCACCAGAAGTTCTCAGGCCACGCAGAATATTGGCCATATTCGTCAGCAAACCACGGTGCGCCAGTTTCTCTGCGGAACGCAGTAGTTTTTCAATAGGTTCGTTTTTTGCCAGCCGTTTGCTGTATTTATCTTTGGTACTTTCAGACAGATCTTCAAAACATCGACGTTTTGGACCACGAATGCCAGGCTTTTGAGGAGTTGTTAGGTCATCAGATGACTTCGTAGATCGCTGATCAATTGACGTCTATAAAAATGTTATGTGATGATTATGTTTCTGTCAAGATCGGGTAGGTGTACGAGTCATGGCAAGTGTACCACTTCGCACCATTACGCAATGGCGCTAGTAATGGCCATACTCTAGTTAATTTCCATAGGCCAAATAACTGGTACACTTTTAAGTATTGCCATAACTGGTACACCTACCCTATATACGTATGTTTCCACTCAGAACCCTTACCTCGAATGTTTGATTTAGCCAGTCGTTGTTTCTCTCATAAAAACGTTCCTTTCCATGCGCATTTACCCAGCGTCGAGTAAACTGTTTCACCCAATTCGTCACATCTTTAGACACAGTTGACTCACAGCCTACACCTCTCGCTATCAGAAGCTGCACTACTCGCTGCTTCTTGCGATTAGAGTTTAAGTAAATTTTCACAATCTCACTATTCAACATTTTGAAAAGAAAAATTTTGCTGCACATTCGAACTTCAATTTGAGTCAAATGACAGTTGTTTATGAAAATTCACTTGGAGAACAAAGAAAATAGGTTACTTTGATATGATTTTCATCCGCAACATCCGCAACTGCTGCTGAAGATGTAACTTCAACTGAATCTGTTTATGTTTTGTAAATTGCACTATAAAATTATCGATGTATATTTGCAAATGTATAATCAAAAAATATGTAGACCTCTTTAACTGTGAAATTAAACTGGTTGAAAATTAAACCTACTAGATGGCACAGCATGAAACTGGTAACAAAAATAAAAATAGTGGCAGTAGTAGTTATCGGAGTAAACACTGAAAAACACATGTTTAGGGTAAAATGGGGCGAAATAGACCATTTTTCGACCCCGGCACAGCATGAAACTGGCACCATTCGATTCCTGAGAGTTTTTCACATAAGATATGTTCCTTTTCAAGCAAAAAATATAGCGGCAATTGTAGTTATCGGAGTAAAAACTGAAAAAAAAACACACTTTTAGGGTAAAATGGGGCGAAATAAACTATTTTTCGACCTCTGCACAGCATGAAACCGGCACCATTCGATTCCTGAGAGTTTTTCACATAAGATATGTTCCTTTTCAAGCAAAAAATATAGCGGCAATTGTAGTTATCGGAGTAAAAAATGAAAAAAAAAACACTTTTAGGGTAAAATGGGGCGAAATAAACTATTTCTCGACCTCTGCACAGCATGAAATTGGCACCATTCGATTCCTGAGAGTTTTTCACATAAGATATGTCCCTTTTCAAGCGAAAACTACAGCGGCAATTGTAGTTATCGGAGTAAAAACTGAACGAACACACCGAATTAGGGTGAAATGGGGCAAAATGAGCCACTTCCAATGCTCTGCACAGGATGAAATTAGTGGCAATCGATTTATTGGCGTTTTTTCCTATAGAAAAACATCAGTTCATGTACAAATACCAGCGGATTTGAAATAAGTCCGATTACAGCTTCGATTATGCCCACTGTGGTGGGTTCGCAAAGTTGACGTAGGACTACGAAGCAATCGAATTCTCATACACGTCAGGGCCATCCGCTAATTGATTTAAGTCAGTCCTGAAAAGGGCCAAGAAAATTCTATTGTACACTCTTTAGAAAGCATGTGGTGGCTCTTAATTATGATTCGGCCCCGGTTGTATTTTCTACGATGGTTGAGAGGGCCACTATCTCTAACGCGTAGAAGATAGTTATGGATCTGTTGGTTCATTGGTTGTTCAACGCGCTTTGCTATTTATTCCGGGATGCGGCGTTTAAAGCAATGCCATGTTCAGCCGGGCGCGGTAATGGAAATTTCAAACAGCCCAAGAGAAAATGTTAACCAAATAAACTCTTTAATTGTAAAATTGATTTGGGTGTCCTGAAAAGGACGGATTAAGTTGACGGGGGAGAAACAGTTCGCGATTGAACTTGGGCTTTCTTTCTTGGTTCATCTCGTGGGATGATTGATTCTACTGCTCGCCGCCGCCAACTGTGATCCTAAGACCACTGCACAGCATAACGACTGTCGTAAGACTGAATCAAAATGTTCTGCAAAAAGCTATGAGGTAAAGGGGTCGGATGCTAGTGCACGAAATAAGGCGGTACCAACGAAGGCAATGTGATACAAATTGCACCAAAGGGGACGAAATTCAGTTATTGCGCCACAATAATTAGTTTTAATTACTGCACGCTAGACGGATGATTTTCTTAACAGAAATATGCCTTAATTATTTGCTATCACCAGCAACTAATCCGCTATGCACAACTAGGAACTATAACGAACTCAACCACATGGTCGGCCTGAAGTGTCGCAGTTCGGTTCGAATTATCCGTTCTAGAATTTCGTTCGTTGGTTGTTCAACGTTCTTTGTCATTTACTCCGGGACGCGGCGTTTAATTAATGCTATGTTCAGCCGGGGCGCGGTGATTGAAATTAATTTGAAACAGCACAAGAGAAAATTTTAACCAAATAAACTCTTTAATTGGAAAAATTTATTTGGTCGTCCTGAAAAGGACGGATTTAGTTGATGGGGGAGAAATATGGTTCGCAATTGAACTTGGGCTTTCTTCTTGGTATTCTTGGTTCAGCTACTCGTCGTTGCGGGTGGCCATCTTCAGGTGACGTGAGATAGTTGATTCTTGTCTCGTTGTCACGGGCAGCTTTTTCCCGCCAAATCTTAGGCTTCAGCAGCCATGTTTCTCGCAGCGAGGTTGACGGAAGCATCGGCACCAACGCCTCTCTGGGCAACGACTGCTCGCCAGTGCTGCTGCCGGCTACGATCCAACTGTAGAACCTACTCTGCACAGCTCCACGACCACCGATAAACTAATTCAAAATGCGAAGGTGTACCCGTTATATAATATTCATGGCTGCCTAGGAGACGTTCGTTACTTAAATATGAAATCTGTGCTAGAAAAGTACTGTGTATTTGGTAGATTACTCTGAAAAAATCGACATTATAAGACATTACCTTATATTTGCGTTAATTTCAATAGTTGAACGTTATAAATCAATAAATTTAAATATTGGAATCGAAGCGTAGAAAATGTTCCGATCGATTGGTGAAAACTTTTTTGTAAATGGTTATGAAATTTCTTTGTTTTAAACGTTCAAAACCTATTTTTTTTTGGTGGCGCTCCAAATTTTCGCAATTCGAACGTGTACCCCAGTATTGAAAAAAAAGACGAGTCCTACGTCAAAATTGTGAAAAAAACAGGAAAATGGGGGGGGGTGGGGGGGGGGGGGGGTTTATGGGGAGGAAGAAGAAAAAAAAAGTTTTGGTGTAATAAACATTTTTTTGTTTTGTGGTGAAAATTTTGAGGGGGGGGATTTTGTTGGGGGAAAAAAAGTAGGGAGTGGTTTGTAGTGGGTGGGGTGATAAGCAGAGCTGGTAAATCTCACGGCCATCATGTGACAATGAAAAAGCAGAACATTTCACTGTCACGAGAAGAAACGAACTATCATGAGCTTTTTTGTCATTCTCATACCATCTTGCAGTCATGAGGTTTTTTCTCATACGATTTTGTTTCACAAATTTCTAACTAGTCAACCTGAAATTACCCAAGCATTAATATGTAATCGACAAATTGGAATAAGTATTTGAAGTTTCGTGATGAAACTAACAATTATATCAATAAATGTGCTTGTAAAAGCGATGACCAAAACACTGTCACGTGCTGTCATGACGAAAAAATCGATGAGATTTAGAAGAAAATCTCCATCATCGTTTTCTCGCCCGATGAGATTTTCAGACGTATTTCGGTAAAAATCATAGGTCATTTTTCATTGAAAATGACATTTGCCAGCCCTGGCTCTAAGTCAAGCGTTGACGACCACTCCTAACAATAGTGGTACGTCACCTGGACAGAGCTAAACAAAAATGGGGATATATCACAATAGATCTAAAAAATGGTCGCAGTGATGAAAATACCCGAAAAAAAAAAAAAAACCTACAAGGAAACCCTAAGTGTGGAAAAGAATGAGCGGACCTACGAAAAAACTAGAACAGGGGATCGTCAGCTGCACAGCAAGTCAAGTCGTACAAAGCCAGTAAACATCCGAACCGGCACATGAAGCACTCCGTGGCCAAAAAGTGTGCAAGGCTCTTGTACGACCGTGTTTTGACAAAACACAAGGGTTGCACTTTGATCAATGATAAAGCATACGTCATTTTGAAGCATACTCGATTTTAAGCAGCTTCCCGGTCAAAAGTTTTACATCGCGACTGGACGTGGGGATATGCCGGGAAGATTCAAGTTCGTGCTTGCCGACAAGTTCGCGAAAAAGGCCATGATTTGGCAAGCGATTTGCAGTGCACCATTCGTCACACCCTAGACGATGACATTCCAAGTCCACTCCAATGCCTGAAAATGCGTGTATTGTCGTTCATTCGCAAACATAATGGACAAAGTCATCTTTTGGCCCGATTTGGCCAGCGACCACTACTTCAAGGTGGTTCTGGAGTGGTATGCTGCCACCAAGATCGATTTTGTCACCAAGCCATCCTCCGAATTGCCCGGAATTTCGACCAATCGAAAAATACTGGGCAATTTCAAAGCAGCGACTTCGACAAAGCGGCGGAACAGTCAAGAACATCCAGGAAATGCGGGCAAAATGGAAGAAATGCGCTGATTTTGTGTCCGTTTCCGCTGTGCGGGCGTTGATTGTCTTCATCAAGAGGAAGGTTCGCGATTTTGTTCGAACTGGAGAAATGTAGCCATCTTATGCTGTAACTATGAAGTTATAATGAGAGTACTGTAAAGCAACCATTAATGGACTTTTTAAACTTATTGAATCACGAATTACGAGTTTTTTGTGCGTACCAATTAGATCTACAGTTTAATCTGATTTATTTTATATTAAAAGAGTTGACCTTAGTCGAGTTCAGAGTAATTCTGCAGTAGAGTCGATCGCTCGAAAAGGTTATGGACCAATTGTCGTGATTTTGAAATATTCGGGAGGCAAATCGGTGTAAATCGCGTCATATTTCACTGAAAATGAACAGTTTTTGTGGGATAAGTGTATGGAGTTAACCAGTTTTGTTATCGGGCATAGCCCGGTTGTTTCGGTAATAAATAGTTTGGTTTAGAACAGCTGCGATCGTAGCGTGGTATCTATTGTCTCAGTAATTTCCCTTTCGCTTATAAGAAGTATAGAATTATATTTAAATTTGTTCTTTTTTTAACTATTAAAATGGTACACGAATTCGATATTTCTAAATATTTTTGTATTACATTCAAATAAACCACCCGCACAAGTGAGTGGCCCCAACAGCATCCTTCCTGTTGGTTTAAACCGATGAAAAAATTTGAATAACTTTAATGTGCGTCTCTGTACAGAGAATAAACCGAGAACATAGTTAATTTTTTTTCGCAACCGACGTCAGTTGAATTAAGCACATCGTTTACCAAAATGGATCCTGCTGCAAATCCAACCATTTTATCCAAATTATCCATCACTGGGATTTCTCGTGGAAGTGCAGAAGATTTCTCGGCTTCCCTAAAAACGAGTATCACGTCAACATATTCCTACCCATTCCCTACTTAAACTGCATTCGGGCGAGGCCGGCTCCGGTATTGTCTTAGTTTGGGATCACCATTGATGATGTATGTTAGTCCCTAGCATCATCTGTTGGCTCTCTGTGTAATAACAGCTGATCTGGCAATAACGGAGTAGCAACCTCGGGAAGGCTAATCATGCTAATGCTCATGCTCAAAGGGTTGACCTTAGTCTTCAAACTAAGCTTAATGAACATTAGCATATTGTCCGTGGTCCGCCGTGCGGCGCAGTTTAGTCCTGATGGTAGCACAGGATCGCTGAACGGCTGCCACATCAATTTTTCGAATGCTGTTTCTGATCCTGTTGATGAAATGCTTCATGGTCTTAGCCTTCCAATTACCCTTATATACAGTGGAGCTCAAAAGACAAAAAAAAATGCTTGTGAGGACGACAGGTTGAGCAGATTAGTCGGATTTCAGTCTTTTCGCACAACTGGTATATTTTGACTCTCCAGGAACGTTAGCGTATTATTCGCGTAGTGTGATTATGCCTTGTCCGGCCAAAACACGTACCCTCCACCCGAGTGATGTTTCTAAAGGAACAGGATGAACAAATATCTGCAAACACTCTGTTTGTTAGACTTTCTGGTAGATGTCCAAGCCATTTGGTTTGAACAATGCCTCCGAAATCCGCTTAACGGAAATTACGACGCATAGCATCACTTTTTTTAGAACTTGGGCTTATATTTGTGTAGAAACAGTCGTTTCCGAGCATCTGGGACTTGGACAAGGGCAAATAGCTTTCGTCGTCCAGAACGAAAGACTTTCCACCGTATTGCCGGAATTTCTCTGTTTTGATTTGTTCGTCCGTGTTCTCTGTGGATTTGGTTTCCCTTCTACTTTACTATTTCCTCCTTTTTCAGAGTTTTACGTATGTACGACTTCGAACAAGTAAACTTGCTGGCTGCTTCCCGCTAGCTTGCCGAATCCTTGTTGTTACACATAATGCGCAGCGATCGGAGTGTCTTCTTATCCATAATTTTTGTTGAAAGGCCATCTTCCGGATTGCTGTCATGGTTGTCAGAGTACGGTATATGGCGGTTTTCGAAACATTTTCACGCTTAAAATGGCCCACCGTGTACTTTTTCCCGTATCTTTTTCGCTTTAAAGAACTGTACTATGCACGCGCGCAGTACATCCTGTTTCAACGGCATACTGTAAACAACTGAACATGTTGGAGTGAAAGTGTTTGTCACAATTTTCTGAATATTGAAAGGATTCATTCATTTAAGGTGATACATATTTCTCGGAAAGCATTATTGTTCTGATAGGAATGTATTTATGTAATTCCCGTTACTTTGTGGCCTTCCGTTAGACTCACTTCAAAAAGTATTGCAACACATACTTGAATACCCTAGCAGCACACTAGTTTCTAGTTGCTAGAAATGAAAGATATGTAGAGAAAGTATTGATAGTTCCGTCTGTGTACGACAGGTTGTAAAAATTGAATAGAAGTACAGAAAATTGGGCGAAGGGCTTGGATATAGCAGCACTCGAACCAAGGACGCATTCTTTGCCTCACATCCCCAATGTGGGGTAGGTCAAGACACGCACGAATCCGCCACCTTCACAAGGCAAACGGAAGTGTGTACAAACAACCACTAGAACCATCACAAGCAATTGGTAGTACGTGAGCACGATCAAGCGCGTATGTTTTGCTTGTGAAGGTGCCGGATACGTCCGTGCCTAGGTAGGTAGGTCATACCCCGCATTAGGGATGTGACGCAAAGAATGCGTTCTTGGTTCGGGTACTACTATATCCAAGCCTTTCGCTCAATTTTCAATAATTCTATTCAATTTTCACAACCTGTCGTACACTGACGGAACTATCAATACATTCTCTTCATATCTTTAATTTCTAGCAAACATTGCTGTCCACTCTTGGGGCCTCATGGTAATGAGCGAACATCTCCTTCTACATCATAATCATTACTCCACGTACGGAGAATACATACATAACAAGTATAGTAAGGAGTGAATCGAAAATAAGCTATCCACAAACTTTAATTCAAATTTTGTTGAAAACCGATATTTTATTCATACAAAAAATTGATCCTTTATTGTACGAGGTTAAACTTGAACATAATGAAGACCGGATGAAATTTAAGTTATTCTTTCACGAATTTTCGAACTTTGGATCGAATGCTCTTCATCCAGTTCCGGACAAGTGTTGCATCGCATTTTTTGGACGCTTGAGCCCAAATTTTTTTGAACTCCTGCATGTTCCCAGCTGCCTTACCAGTCTTCTTGAAGACCCTCTTCACGATTGCCCCGTAACGTTCGATGGGTCGAAGCTGAGGGAAATTTGGTGGATTGATATTTTTCTCAACGAAATCTATACCCTTTTCCACAAGCCAATTGAGAGTGGTTTTGGCATAGTGAGCCGACGCTAAATCCGGCCAAAACAGTGGAGGTGTACTATGCTTCTTATATAAAGGCAACAATCTCTTCTGGAGACACTCAGATCGATAGATTTTCGCATTTATAGTTCCGGTAGTGTAAAAAATGGTTGACTTCAAACCACAGGAACATATTGCTTGCCATACCAGTACCTTTCGACCGAATTTCTCCACTTGAATCGACCTGTCCACATCGCTCACATCCTCCTCAACGACGGCAGTAAAGTATTGTGGACCTGGAAGGGTTTTTGAGTCCTCCTTTACATAGGTCTCATCGTCCATCAAAACGCATGCATCCGGACGCTGCAAAAGACGCGAATACAATTTCCGGGCCCTTGTTGCTGCTCGCTTTTTCTGTTCTGCACTTTGTTTCGAGATTTTCTGCTTCTTGTAGGTCTTCAGGTGGTTTCGCCTCTTGATATGCTGGAACCGCACAAACAAGTAAACAAAAGAAAGCGGACAGTCAAACGCACAGAGCACAGAGCATAAAAACCATCACAAATACATGCGTACAACGCAAATGTATGTGTATAGCTTATATTCGATACACTCCTTATGATGAAGGATTTCAGAAGGTGGAGAGTATTTTTTAACTCCGTCGAAATGTGGCGCTAGCGCACATAAAACAACAGAGTATTTTCAATTACTTTATATCGTGATCACGGCCACCTAGAAAGCTCGTATCTTTCGGAAAGTTGTTCAGAAGTTCAAGAACCTTCGGAAGGTGGAAATTATGATCCGGAATTCGATCACCACGTAGCGCTAAAGTGTGGGCCATTTAGTATTGGAACAAGCATTTTTGATTCTTACAGCGACCCTAGTGGTCGGATTTGTAAACTATGACATCTTATGTGTTCCCTATAACAATAACAACATCAGAAGTTTTTTTCGCGGTGCAGTTCGAACGTGTTCAGAGAAATACAAAATGGAAGAAGAAAGAAGTAAAATAATTGTACGAAATCGTTTGGAAACCCTTCGTGGTCTGGGCCAAAACTTGCTAAAGTGTTCGGTTTTCCCCGAAATACCGTGTGGCGTGTTTTTTTTTTCGTGGAAGTGCAGAGGTGTTCTCGGTTTCCAATAAAGCGAGTATCACGTCAACACATTCCTACCCTTTCCTTATTTGACATGCATTTGGGCGGGGCCGGCGCAAGTATTGCCTTAGTTTGGGATCACCAGTTATTACACATTGAGGATGTATGTTAATCCCGAGCAACATCTGTTGATTCTCTGTGTAATTACTGCTGATCTGGCAGTAACGGAATTGCAACCTCGGGCATGCTCATGCTCATGTTCAACAGTTCTCTAGCGTGATCAGTAATGTTCCAACTGTGAACGCAAGCGATGCGGCCGTACAAAACGAATCGCATAATGTGATTGACCTCGATGTTTTCCAAGTATTGAACCCATGGTCGATTTTGAATTTCAAAAGCTATAGATATCATACAGACCTGGACAGGATCTTATTCCATCATTTTCTTTATTGTCAGTCAGTTGTGCGTTCAACACGACGAAATTTATCTCTTTCTACTGCTTGGCTTTAAACGTCCTATAACAAGGAAATTGCCTGCCGCTCAAATTAGTGTTTTTTGTAGCATTTTCACATTTCCTAATAAAGGGTTTTTTTTTTCATTCCAAAGCATCAAATCGGACTATTGGCAAGCATACGATTATGCTCCTTGGCAGTCGATAGAATTTTCCACTAGAATAAACATTTAACGGTATCGGGAATCGTACCCGTGTCCTCCGGCTTGGAAAGCCGACTCATTTACCGACCACGCTATGAGCTACCCGTTGCAATTGATAAACACAATAAAACTGTTCATGAGCAGCCCCCGTCTAAACTGCGAAAAATTAAAATCCGCAGCATTCTCATATTTACCTATCCTATACCTTCATATATTGTAACTTTCTGCATTTTGCTCTCATTTCCCGGAACCAAGGCAACCCAGGTAGATAAAATTGGTGAACACGAACTGCAATGGCACGCACATTTCCCATCACAGTGCCAGACACGCTCAGCTTTCAACCCCGTGAATGCTGTAGGTAGCGTAGTTTGTTGAATAATTCCAACTTGGTTTCGACCGTGAAACACGAAATTGTTTCGCTTCGTTGTGCAGGGAGACCGGCTCCGTGTACCAATCCCGTATAAGTTCGATGGAGGTAGTCAGGTAGGTGGATTCGTTCTGCTACTGTGTGCTCGCTCCACTCGATGTGACGAAACTGAGATTGTAGTCTTCTTCTACCGTGGAAATGAGAAATAAAGAAAAACTAGTTCTGTCACGACCAGTTTGGTGTCGACGAAGGAGCATAAGGAGCACTAGTTTGTGGCAAAACACGACTGCGGAAATGTACCGTGAGTTGGATGATCGAATAAATTATTGACAGTTCATTGCACATAAATTTACTTTACGAGCGCAAAGGGTACAGCCGGAAAAGAATGTGAAAATCAGGGAAAATCTGCTTGAGATTGCGGAAACTGTGTGGTATTTGCATGACTACAGTGCGGAACGCTACACGGAGCGGAAATGGGAATGGCGGTTACTGGTCAGCTTGGAATCGAATTCGAAGCGACGACGTTGGGTTATGACAAATCAGTGCGATGGAAAACTTTATTCAGGTCGGTCGTTTGAATGGATTTTCAACGGAAATGAACCTTCAAGCCTGGAACAGACAGACAATTTCTAAGAAGATTGAATATACAGAAAGGGGAAATGGAAATCGTGATTATTATTGTGCTATTCTAGAGAGATGAATCCATCGGAGAACTGTATCAGCAAGGTAGTTTATATGACAAAAATAAAAAAAAAAGTATTTAAGTGTCTGCAACAAAATAATGAATCGTTTGATTAACAAATTCATTCGTTGTTCTTTACAACTAGATTCTCACTTAACATGAAGCTAGTTTTCAAGAACTCTGAACTTTTTTTAATTCTTTCTGATAGACGGAAAGTTCGAAAGACTCGTTTGCTCAAAAAGGAAATTTGTGAATTTTATAAAAGGTGCAATGACATACCAAGAAATTTTGGTTACCAAAAATTAGAGTGCCGGGTTTGGCCAAAGTTTCCGATTTTGGCCATATCTCGGAAAAATTATTACAACCTTTGTATATTTTGAGGAAGAAATTAATATCAATCCCCGTTGTAAGGATTTGTATCAACCAAATTAACGAATGTTTCGAAAATAAGCTATTCACGTACATTTGCGTTGTACGCGAGTATTTGTGATGGTTTGATTGTGTTCATCATAGCATGCTGAGCGTTTGACTGTCATCTTTTGCTTGTTTACATGTTTGCACGGTTTAATTTCTCTGTTTTCAAAATGTCACACATTGAAAAGATATGAAAATTACGGTTTTGGACACATGGCTACGTGAAAAGGGTGTAACTATGTGACAATTGGCGAAGTGCTTTGGGATTCATCACACGAGTGTAAAATCCATCATACCCAAGTTTGGGGAACACTGTTCTTTGGATGAACCACCAGAAAGAGGCTGAAAATCCGGATATTCCAATCCTAAACTGAATCAGAAAGTGATAGCTCTAATTCAGAAGAACAAATCAATGCCGATACGTGATTTGGCCAATAATGCGGGAACCAGCGTCGGAATTATACAACGTATCAATAAACGGAACAACCTGAAGACCCACAAAAATCAGAAAATCGCCAAACAAAGTGCAGAACAGAAGCAACAAGGGCCCGGAATTTTGATGCAATAAACTGTGGCCAAATAACATCTACCACCAGGGCAATCTCTTCTGGCGTCTTCAATCAGCAAACTCGTAATCACTTCTTTGGCGTACATTTTCCCATATTTTCAATAAAACAACTCCAATATTCTGATGCAGCACTTGAACGTAAACATAAACAACAACACTATCAACATAAATAAGTGGTTAGTTACACAAATTAACCTAATATTAAAGTTAAAACATTTTCGCATTTTTCCTGCCGCACCATGTAAATTTGCATTTAAGACGTGAATGAAACCAGTTGGGGAATTGAACCATTCATCAATTATGGTATGAATTATCAGTTTAGAAATACTTGTTCACTTATTAAATCGATTAAATAAACTGTAACATTACCGCTGATTTTGCAATTCAATCTTAACATAAAAATGCATGCGCGGTTCAAATATAAGCCTATTGTAGTCGTAATTCGATTTAGATAATATGATGATATGAACAATTCCATATCATTACCTACCTCAAGGAGTGAAAATCTAGGTTGAAAATTTACCGCCAACGTCTAAGCTGTGGTTCAGAACCAGAACAACTGGTTCTACACAATTTTCCAACAAGTGCCACATTTTGTTGAACCACCGTCAAGGTACAATTTCCGTGTGAATTGGCATGAATTTCCACTGGCTGTTCAGAAAACTCCACCGCCTCAAACTTACCGTAATTATATCCTACCAAGCAATTCTATCATTGTGTGCTTTCGGTGAAATGAGCTGTACCATCGTCGGTCTTACTCAACCGGGTGGGATTCCATCTTGATACCTATTCTAGGCAACCAACGACCGACCGACTGATGAAGCAGCGTAACCGAACTTTGTAGGCGTGTAGATATTTGTAGGATGTTAGACACAATCATCATAACCATAATCAGCTAAATTGTAAGCCGTAAATGGGTGCGCTATTCGGGAGCAATTTCTTGGAATAACATATGTATTGATTCATACAACGATAGACCTTGCACCATTTGGTGGAAAACTGAAACCGAACGAGAAATGCCAAGTGGCACTGATGAAATGAGAATTTTTATTTGACTTGCACTTGGATAGGATCATCTGCTCTTCGTTTATTTATATAAACTGTTATGTTCGTGGAGTATTTCAGATCTATTGATCTTGTGTCCGTCAAGGAAGACTTTTGTGTAAGATATGTTGCTGAACTACAGGGTTGACCCAATTAAGTGAAGCAAAAAAAAACGTCAAAGCTACAAATTAAAATGATTTATTTTATTGGTTCTCTTTGGGTTGTCTTTCGAATATAATAATGAAATATAATATGATTACATGCGGCACGCATCTTTTCTTCAGGAATCTATATTTTCTGCAAAGTTGCTTTGAATTTCTCAATGCCCATTGATTTGGGGTTCTTAGACTTTTCCGTCCAATGGGATGGGCCATAATTCTTTAGGTATAAAGTCAGCAAATTGTTCTTGCACCTGGCTTGCGATACTTTTGCTGAATGTAAAGGGGCAGATTCCTGTTGGAAAACCCTTTTGCGGCTTCCAAACATGGTTGTAACATGTTTCGTCAAATGTCCTTTGAAAATATTTTTTGTATAGTAATTGGCATTGATTTTAACACTCTGTTCTATGTCAGGTATAGGTAGTCGACCTTCCGAGAATATTGTTTCCCTAACCATAACGGATGTTTTTTTTTTTTTTGAAATCCTGTTACTGCTCGGACTGTTGAAGGGATCTCCTGGATCCATGCTGCGTTACTATCATTCAGAGGATTAAGACTTAGTTGTAACACGATATTTTTCTCATCTCAAAAAAATAATCAACAAATCACTATTCCGGTGAAGAAGCTCCCGATACCTAATGATCCTTAACTTGTTGTTTGCTTCCGTAAGACTGTGTATTTTGCATTTTTTGTATGCTCTGAATCTCATTTCTTCTATAAGTACGTTTTTGATGGTTCTACGGGATACTTTGAGATCTTTGACAAAATTCGCTGATCAGCAATGATTTCTTTACGTAACATTTTTCACCACCTTTGGAGTTAAAACACTGCTAGGACGTGAAGGTTTTTCTTAATTTAGATTTGACCTTACTCTATTTATCCCCCTAATATACGATCGATTGAAGACCGGCATACCCCTTTTTTCCTTGTAGCCTCTAATATCTGACAAAGTTTCTAATGTTACAATGGCAACTGTTAGATTCGATATCGCTTGTAGTGTATTTTTCCTCCTTGCACTACTTTTTGTTGTCAAACTTTTTCAGCATGAGCAATTATTATATACAAATACAGGGAGTTTAGTTTCTTAGTCCATATATATTAAGGAATGATAGACTATCACATTTTAAAAAAAAAATTGTTTGGGGGGGGGCAAAATTTAAAAGTTAGGGGTTTTTGAAATTTTGGGGGTTTTGTAGGGGGTGGTTTTAAATTGGTTGTTAGGAAAGGGTTTGTTAGAAAAAATTATCCATAAAAAAAAAATTTTAAAGCGCGCAAACTAGAAGATGAGAATTTAACTGAACACTTAGCAGGATTTGTCATCAACTAGCCAAAGAACTAACGACCGTAGTACTGTCCACTTCAACGTTTATTTCGGTACTGATCTATTTACAATTTTTCTATACCTTCTTTCCACAGCGGAGATGATTGATCATCGGCTATCGTATCGGTATCGGTCGTGCGAAAGACTCTCTTACTCTCTATTCCGTTTTAGCCGAGTCATACGAAAAGGGTAGTGTTGGGTCGGATGGGAAAACGAATTCAGTTAAACTTAAACTACTATAAACAACATGATCTTCAACATTCCGGCCACCTCGAAACAGGATTTCAACATCTTAATTCTATTATTTACACACTTTGTCGTAGATGGCATTAAGGGATGTAGTTCGTTGACAATGTTTAATCATAGGTCACGCTGGCGTTGTTACCTAGCCGGTTGGCATTCGACTTCACTGGTTTCCAAGTACCTCAGGTTGATGATGAACGGTGTAGAGTGGACGTCGTAGATTACCGGGAACAAAGAAAAAGACCAGGTAGATCTTACGTGGGAATGGTAAAGTATTGGACCTGCAATTACCTTTGCAGAAACGCAGGTGAGCATCGAGCAAGTTCTCCCACACATTGTTGCTCTACCTGGTTTCTGTTATGTAGTTCTCGGAGTCGGAAGCAGGACAATGCGAGCTACAGCGCGCACCATCTCGTTGGCATTCGCTGTTTTGAGGGTCACCACACGGACGATGCCATCCTTCCCGGGGTGGAGCTTAATGATCTTCCCCAGCGGCCAGTTTGCTGGCGGAACGTTGTCTTCTTTGATGATGACGATGGCACCGACCTCGATGGTGACGGGTGGATTGCAACCCTTCGTTGGATTGCAGCTGTTGCAAGTACTCGGGGTACCAACGGGACCAGATCTGCTGCAGATGCTTCTGAGTGAGATTCCAGTGGTCCAAACGGTTATCGGCGGTTTCCTTCCAGTTGGATTTCGGAACCGCTTGGAGATTGCTTCCAACAAGAAAGTGTCCTGGGGTCAGGACGTCTAGATCGTTTGGGTCCTCAGGTATCGGTGTCAGAGGCCGAGAATTGAGACACATCTCGACTTGAGCCAACAAGGTCAGCAGATCCTCGTAGGCAAGGTTGACATTACCGACTACCTTCAGTAAGTGGTTCTTTGCCGATTTGACTGCGGCCTCCCAGAGGCCTCCGAAGTGTGGTGCTCGCGGTGGAATGAATTTCCAGATAATTTCGTTTCCGGAGCACCAGTCGAAGATTTGGTTTCGATCGGCGGCTTCAGTCTTCAACATGCGGTAGACTCGGTTGAGTGCATGTGAAGCGCCTTTGAAGGTAGTTGCGTTGTCCGAATGGAGTTCGAAGATCTTTCCTATGCGGGCGACTAGACGACGGAGTGCAGCTAGGAACGCTGGAGTCGATAAATCACTCACAAGCTCGATGTAGACTGCCTTGGTCGAAAAACAGACAAATATGGCCACGTAGATTTTCGTGAGACCACGGTTTCTTGCTGCTACTTTACGTAAAAAGGTCCACAATAATCGACACCGCAAACGGAAAACGGACGCGTCGGCGACACTCGCGATACCGGCAGATCGGCTGTACTCTGCTGGACTAGAGTGGGCTTGGATCGGAAACAAGTGTGGCATTGGTGAAAGACGGACTTGACTAGATTTCTGCCGCCAAGGATCCAGAACTTCTGGCGGAGAGTGGCCAGCAGGAGTTGTGGCCCTGTGTGCAGTAGACTAACGTGAAGACTGCTAGCCAGCAGAGCAGACAGCGGATGTTTGGCGGACAGAACGATTGGGTGCTTGTTTGCGACGGATAGTGCAGCGTTATGCAGACGACCACCGACGCAATGAGTAACGTCTTCATCCACGAACGGTTTCAGCCACTTCAGCGATGATGATCTGGCGACACTTTCGCCATTCGTGAGATCCGATAACTCTGTAGCAAATGTTTCCATTTGCGCCAAACGGCAGAGCAAATGTTCAGCGTGTTGGAGCTCGGAAGTAGTAAGTGGTACGATGATCGATAAAATTACTCGGCCACTAATGGCCAATGTAGGGGGAGATGATCCAGAATTGCGCAATTCTCTGCGCTCCTTTAATCGGTAAATGTAGCGGCCGCAGAATGCAACCACACGACGTAACTTGTTGTAGCGAGAGTAACAAGAAAACAGATCTCCGCACAAATCTGCTTGTGCGGTGGTCATTGCCACAATCGGTGCCTTGTGCCCTTCTTCGGACACTGCAGGAGAGTTCTCCTGGTCGATGACAGTCTTGGGCCAACATTCAGGCAATAGTGAGAGCCAGGAAGGGCCATGCCACCAACGGGAACAGTTGATGATGTCCGTTGGGTTGAGGCCGCGCGAAAGCTATGTGCCTCCAGTGGTTTATATTTGTGGTGGTCTGGATCTTCGACACGCGGTTAGTGACGAATGTTTTCCAGCGGGTTGGAGCGACGCGCAGCCATTGAAGCACAGTGCTGGAATCGGACCAAAAATAGGCGGTAATAGTGATCATCAGCGAGACCTGCACTTTCTTGAAGAGCTGAGTTGCCAGATGTGCTGCACAGAGCTCTAGTCTGGCGATGGAGTGGTGCGTGCACAGAGGAGCGACCTTTGACTTCGACGTCAACAGGTGGACTTGTATACCTTCCGCCGATTCCGAGCGGACAAAGCAACAAGCTCCATACGCAACCGAGGATGCATCGGCGAAGAAATGGAGTTGAATAGCAGCACCATCTTGCGAAAACACAAAACGAGGAACTTGGATTTCAGCGAGAATGTGCAGCGTGTTATGAAACTGCTTCCACTCGTGTTGAAGCTGCTCCGGCAGCGGAGAATCCCACTCGCAGAGAATTTCGCCATGCTTCAATCCCCATACACGCTGCATGAAGAGCTTTGCTTTCGTGATGACTGGACCGAGAAGGCCCAGTGGGTCGAAAATCTTGGTGATGTATGACATCACCTTCCGCTTGGTCAAGATGGCGGCTGGGAGAAGCACTTCTACCTTGAATCGGAGGTTGTCGGTCTTCGGATCCCACAACAGACCGAGCGTGGAGATCATCTGCTCATCCTGTAGATTGTAGAGAGGTTGGATGGCCAGATCTTCTGGCGGAACATCCTGGAGAACCTCTTGGGCGTTTGACGCCCACTTTTTCAGCGTAAATCCAGCGGAACGGAGCATGGCAGAGACTTGGATGCAAAGAGTTTTGGCGGACTCTACATTGGACGCGCCGAACAACAGGTCATCGACGTAAAAATCTTCCATCACTGGGTCAACAGCAGCGGGATACAACTCAGCCTGGTCGCTGGAAATCTGCTGGAGTGTCTTCGTTGCCAGGTACGGTGCGCTAGCAGTACCGTATGTGACGGTCTGTATCTCGAACGTAGCGATCGGATCGGACAGACATCTGTGGTAGCGGATACGAAGAAAACGGCGATCGTCGGGATGATGCAATACCTGCCTGTACATCTTCTCGACCCGCTGCTACAATTGCATTGCGTTGAGTCCGGAACCTTGTGTAGATAGAATACAGATCTTGCTGGACGACGGGTCCGACAAGAAGTGTGTCGTTCAATGAATAGCCGGATGAGGTCTTGCATGACCCGTCAAAAACAACCCTGACCTTCGTGGACGTGCTGGATTCATTGAAAACGACGTGGTGAGGAATGTAGGAGTGTTTGATCATCTACCGGGTCTGACACTTCTTGCATTTGACCAAGCTGTAGATACTCCTCCATGAATCAGTGGTATGAGCCCTTGGTGGCTGGGTCTCTATCCAGTCGTCGTTCCAAGCTCAGGAAGCGACGTTCGGCAATCGATCTTGATTCTCCAAGAACCTTTTCGGGATCTTCAGTCCTTGGGAGACGCACAATGTACCGTCCTGCAGAATTGCGCGTCGTGGTAGTGGCGTACAGTTCTTCGCATAGACCTTCTTCGATGGATCGAATTGGAGCCCATGGAATTGTTTCCATGTCCCAGAATTTGCGAAGAGCGGCTTCCAGTCGATCATCTGCGGTAGAGAGGTAGCAAAAACGTGGAATGCAGGTAGCGGAACGAGATGCGGGACCAGTGACCGCCCAACCAAAGAGAGTTTCGACTACCCACGGAAGACCTTCGCCCAGAGAAATCTTCCGTCCCGTGTGGAGTTCCCAGTACGTTTCGCTACCGATGACGAGGTCTACGTTTCCGGGAACATTGAATTGTGGATCTGCTAGATCAACGCTTGGAATTTTCCACGCCGAAATGTCGATCGGCGTAGTTGGCAGCTACGACGATGGCTGCTTCAGCACCAAAAACTGTAACTTCATCGAGATCGTTCACCTATACGCCATCGATGGTTGCTGTAATGGCACTACTGATTTTTTGTGTTCCGATGCCTGCGACGAATACATCCACTGTAGACCGGCGGCTGAAGAGATTCTTTGCCAGCGGTTTCGAAATAAAATTCGGCATCGATGCCGAATCGAGAACAACACGAGCCTTGTGCGTTATACCGTGGTCGTCAACGATATTGAGGATAATCGTTTCGAGCAACGTCATGCCCGAGTAACACATCTTCATCTAGTCATATAAAAGTATTTTCTAACGTTATAAAACATACGTGTTGCTTGGGTGGTGCATGCAGTTTGAGCTGCCATGCTAACTTGGCGGGACGTGTATGGATGAGGTTCCTGAATGGAGGAAACTGTAGAAACTGCGGGTCTCGACGACACGGTCGGCTCTGTTGTGCTAGCTTGAATTGCTGGTGGAGATGATACCTTCGCTGAAGTGAAATCATGTAGAAGCGAGTGGTGCTTCTCATGACACGTACGACAGTTGAATTTGGAACCGCATTTCTTGGACTGATGACCAACGCTTAGGCAGTTCCAACACAGGCGCTTTTGGGATGCCAGTTCTCGACGTTGACTGACGTTCCTCCCGAGAAACACCGGACAAGTTCAAACAGAATGATTGTCCGAACAGAAAAGCGGACACGAGTGGCTTGGAGTGGATGAGGCTGATGCATTGGCCGACATTTTCTGCTTGAAGCCTTTCTGCTGGAAGCCGGCCACCTTCGACGAGGCTGGTTGATGACTGTCTGGCCCGACGGAATTGAGAATCCGAGCCCGCTGATATAGAAAGTCGACCAGTTCATCGTACTTTACATCGTCCTTGTGGCTAGTTTTCTCCTCCCAGGCGCGTAGTGTGGCGTGACCCAGCTTGTACGAGAGCAGGTAGATGAGTAGCAAATCCCAATGTTCCACCGGTTTGGCCAGTTTGGCTAGGGCGCGAACATGACGTTGATAATCGTCGACCAAACCGTAGATGCGTGTTGCACACTCCTGCTTGACTGCTGGAAACTCGTACAGTGCCTTGAAGAATTGCTTCTTGAGGTATTTGCGATTGTCGTACCTCTTCAGAAGAGCGTCCCAAGTTGTAGCGTAACTGTCAGCTGCGATGTCCACCGACTCGAAAGGCTTCTTGGCACTACCTTCGAGAGACTGGAGAAGGTATTAGAGCTTGGCTACTGTGGGAATGTCACCGTTCACGTGGATCATCGAAGTGAACGTATCCCGGAACGCAATCCATCATGAAAAGTCCCCATTGAACTTCGGCAAGTCCATTTTCGGCAGACGAAGGTGGAAGTTTGCTTGATGTTGCTGTAGACCGAGTGCTGAATCATTCAGTGCTGACTGGTTAGGATCCCCGGCACGCTTTGAGAGAAGAAAGCCCTTTGCCATAAAGTATCGTTGCTCGAACTCTACTCGTTCGTCGATGTGTCCATCCAGTGCCTCTGGTGCATCCAGCTTCTCAATCACACTTTGACACTCCGCAAAGTTCTCGTTCATCTTATCCAATCAATCAATCCGCACACACAATTGGTAATTGTCGCGATCATGATCGTAATCACGGATGAACCGCTCAAGCGCATCGAAAATTTTAAGCAGGCACTTGCGTTGAGTTAAGCTACCAGCTAGCTGCTTCTCCTCTTTAGCAGGCATTACGAACGGAACGAACGGAAACGGTAGTTTGATCAAACGATCAGATCCTTCCCGACTCGAAACTAACCGTTTCTACACGAAACCGAACCGGCGAGGGTGATACACAACGAACGAACCCACTTCTACGCGGTATCGCAAATCGAGGGCGCGAACGGTTTTCCACTCGATTCGCGGCCGTCTCAACAAGCCACAATAGCAAATTTAGAAAAAGGCTACCCACTTTCTTACGTACTAAACCACGGCTACTGCTAGCCACATGCAATAAACTAACGTGGAACAGACTCACCGGGGGCTATCCTGGGGAACGGATACCTTTCAAAGTGCTGAAATTGCGCCAATTTGATCCAATGGCACCGAGTGATGGCGCCGAGTCTTGATCCTAATCCACGCTAGCAACAGTGAAGATGGGCGTTTAGGTGAATAGATTGATTCACTTTTCTACAATGGCCACGCAAAGTTCACAATGCGGCCAAGAACAATGTCCGATCTGTTTCTTCACTTCACAAAAGTAACACTCGTCTTATTGCACTCTCAAGCGCAAATTCTTCACGTAAATCACGCACGACTAGTTTGCCGACGGCAGAATGTATTTCGAAAGATTGCTTCTTACACCCGCGATCGAAACACTTGAACGAATAATCAATATTCCGTTCACCCAAATACCGTCACAATGATCGTTCTGCGTGATTTATTGCTCCCATAGCTGCCGAATAGTACCCGTCTTGGTACTATCCCCACGCGCGAAACAGTCACTATGTGCAAATTGAATTTAATTTCTCCCACACGAATGAGGTCTACCCGGCTTGGTAAAACCTCTCAGCGCACTTGCACTATTGTTCGCACACAAAAATGCCAATAATTGAATGGCAGCCACCACCGATAACCAGCGCGCGTTTGGTCAGATTGCCCTTTAATGCACTACCACGGGAAACACTTTTCGGTCGGAACTGCCTTCGATCCGGCTTGAAGGACCAAATGTTGACGATACGTTACCAAATGTCACGACAATATTGCGATGACTGTCGCCTCCTTAATCCCATGACAGCCTCGTAATTGAGTTATCCACGACAGCCCACAGTGAACCAGTCATGCGACATGCAATGTTGCCGTCTTTCACTGTACACAACACGCGTGTTCGTGTGGTGCACAGTGGGCCAGGAGACGAAATTAGCAAGACAAAACCTCTAGCGCTTTGAGCATGCATTTTATCAAGATGATTGCTTCAGCATTGTTGCTCAGTTTTATCTGCGCCACAATTTGGTAATAAAAATTAGTTCCAATTTTCACCGCAAGGGCGGCGCTGCGATACTAACTTTTTTATTTCGCCTTCTAGCGGTTTGATGTCTTGGGCAAAGTTGTAGAGCATAAAATAATAAGAAAGTTTGCCGAAGACATCAAAGTTCTATGTCTACAAATAACAAAGTTACGATTAGTTTTGTAAAATTTAACTGAAATTTACGTTTTTTCTACTAATTTTCATATTTTCGTCAAATATGTTATTTTTGGTACCATTTATGTGTTGAACCTTATAATTTGCGTATGTTTTGGAAATGTTCGCATAGTTTTGGGACATAACAAGCGAAATATTAGCCAAAACTTTGAAAAATATCATGAATTTCAAAATTAATTTTCTCAAAAAATTGCAAGTTGTTGCAAAAAATTACTCATGTTTCAGAAAGTACCATATGTGACCTTTCAATTCTGAAATTATGCCCGATACATATTTTGATATATTTGAGATATCGTATTTTAAACTTTTGATGATTTTAGCCCGAACTCAATGCTATAATTGATTGCTTTTTGCGTATACATACATATGCATTCCATTGTACAAAATCTGATATGTTTTCATGTCAACATGTCAAATGGAATTATTTTTTCACCTCGAATATCTTTATTTTTAATCTGTAAAAGATAGTGTGCTATAAAAGTCAATTGAAAATAAGTATTCCTCTGCACTTGTATTCGTGTGTCGACGAATACGATTGATCGCTGACACACATACTTGTTTACTTCACTGTCAAAACCAAGGGGTCATCATCGAAGCAAATGTTGAAGCATGAGCCTGTGCACGCTGCCATAATTCTATTGCCTTTTTGATATTACTGTTAGCCGTGTTTTGGTGTTGCCTCACTCATTTCCACGAGAATATTGAAAACGTGCCTCACAGTAATTTTTTCTATGTCCATGAGTGCACGGATGTTGATGAAATATCAAAGCAACCACGACTTTCCCCATTACATTTGAATACGCCTCAAAACTTCAAATCTCAAACGTCAAATGTCATAATAATTGTGTAGTTATCAACCGTTTGGAAGCGCTGGTTTACCCTTTTGGTTCTTTCGGCAGATTACTTCTAGTTTGTGGTTGGTGCCTTCTACAGATCACTATGGCTCAAGGTAGGTTATTTTAATTAATCCAGTAGGAATTCATTCAAGTAATTTTATTATTAGCGTGCAGTATTCGCGTACGAGAAATAGTAGAATTATTCCTACAGAATCTTCCACTTGGTGATGTGGCATCGTATGTGAAGAAGAAAATAACATGTCCTGATAATAAAATGTTTTCTGATTCCGTTCAAAACTCACTACGTTTGCTACTATCAAATATTGAATCACGATACGCAAAGTGCCACCGCATAAAGAGTTTGTTTTTCCTGAAACATTCAAAATGGCTGGATTCAAACTTTAAAATTTTGAATAATATTCCGAAGAAAAATGTTGGTGGAAGGAAGAAAATATCTTTTGGTGCAGAAACCCCTAGGACCAGGCTCCGTAAAACCAAAGATTTGCGAGAAAAACACACCACAGCAGAATTGGTTTCAGCCACGGTAACGGCATTAAGGACTGATGGATATCGTTCCGTTGCTTGGGTTGTCGAGCACCTATTTGCATTTCCTGAGAAAGCTTCCCGTTTCAAAAAACTTGCTCTATCTGTTGAACCAGAGATGAAACGTTTTACAGTCGACGATGCATTGAGGTTTTTATGTGAAAACGATCTAACAAAACAACAGTACCAAAACATAAGGAACATGACGCTAAAAAAGGATATGACATTTATCCAGCATACAATGACATCCGCGATAATAAAAGTACTTGTTATCCACGTGGTAAGCACAAATTCATTTAATTATGTTCTTGTCTAAACAGCTTCCAATAGATCGATAATTCTTTCAAGTTTTGGATTTTGTGGTGGTTTTGAGTCGCTTTTTTAATAATTCTAAATTATTTCAAAATTACTTTAACTCTCCAATTGAAAAAAAAAATATTTCCTCAAAAGTTTCGAAATTATTTTTAATAAAACCAAAAAATTTAAAAATTGGAACAATTCCCAATTGATTGGAAGCTGTTTCATGGCGGAATGTGAGCTGTATCAAAGTTTATTTGCAAACTATATTGGGCACGCAAATGATAATAACCTTTACAATAAAGTTTTAAAAGTTTGCATGTTTGAACGTATTTCAGATATTTCCATTCGGCCATCATGCGCAGAAGTTCCTCTTCAAAATCTTGTTGACCATACGGTAGAGCGTCTCTTCATGACACTGAATAAATATATTGAACCGTACATTCATGAACAGGGAAATTTATGTGTTATTTTAAAATGGGGATTGGATGGTTCAAGCAACCACTCACGGTATAAAATGACATTTTTTGAAGAAGTTGGCGATGATGTTATATCATGTAATGACTCGCATATTTTTTTGATTTGCCTGGTTCCTTTGCGAATATATTTCAACGCAGTCTCCGGCGAACGACAAGAAGTTTGGAGCAACAACAGTCCATCATCCATCAATTTGTGCCGCCCCATCAAAATGGTTTTTCAAAAAGAAACTGCTGATCTTATCAAACGAGAAGTGGAGAGTATGATGTTACAAATACAAAATTTGAAAGCAACCACATTGACGATAAATAGGATTTCTGTAGATGTTTCTTCTGAGTTAATTTTGAGTATGGTCGATGGCAAAGTTATTAACAGCTTCACAGGAACAAGTTCCCAGGCGTGCAATCTTTGCGGAGCATCAGGCAAAAAACTCAGTAATCCCATCGAAGCCCAAATATGTGACGATCGCAATAAAATTGAAACCATTCCTGTTTTGCATGCTTACATAAGAAGTATGGAGCTTCTGCTTAATGTTTCGTACAGAATCCCACTCAAAAAATGGCGTATAAATAAAGGAAACGAAACCTTTCTTGAACGGCAACGTGCAATTAGAGAAGAATTTAAGAAGATTGGGCTGAGAATAAGTGAACCTTTGCCATCCGGAGGTAACTGCATTTTTCTTCTTTATCGGGAAGTAGATCCCTTTATCTTTATTTTTTCATCAGGTAACACAAATGATGGCAACACTGCTAGAAGATTCTTTCAAGATCCAGAAACAACGGCAAGAATTACAGGACTTGAGGTGGACATCGTTCGTCGAGTCGCTACACTTCTTTGCGCGCTATCATCGAAATTAGAAATCGACGTCAAATCATTCGAAACCTATGCAGAAGAAACTAGAAAGTTATATGTCCATTATTATGATTATTATCCCCTTTCGCCTTCAGTTCACAGGATCTTGGTACATGGATCTGAAATAATAAGTCATTGCGAAATTCCTATTGGACTATTGTCGGAAGAAGCACAAGAGCGTCGGAACAAATCGATCAGAAAATTTCGGGAGCACCATTCTCGACAATTCAGTCGCCTGGCGAACATCGAAGATGTATTTAGAAGACTTTTGCTAACCTCTGACCCCGTGATGACACTCACAAAACAGTTTCCTCAAACCGATAAAAATCAATTTCCAGAATCCGTACAAAACCTGTTGAAATAATAGTAAATATAAAATAAAAAATAGTTGCTAGATCAAAAATATTAATTATAATTAATCCAGATATCTCAAATATATCAAAATATGTATCGGGCATAATTTCAGAATTGAAAGGTCACATATGGTACTTTCTGAAACATGAGTAATTTTTTGCAACAACTTGCAATTTTTTGAGAAAATTAATTTTGAAATTCATGATATTTTTCAAAGTTTTGGCTAATATTTCGCTTGTTATGTCCCAAAACTATACGAACTCTTCCAAAACATACGCGAATGATAAGGTTCAACACATAAACGGTATCAAAAATAATATATTTGACGAAAATATGAAAATTAGTAGAAAAAACGTAAATTTCAGTTAAATTTTACAAAACTAATCGTAACTTTGTTATTTGTAGACATAGAACTTTGATGTCTTCGGCAAACTTTCTTATTATTTTATGCTCTACAACTTTGCCGAAGACATCAAACCGCTAGAAGGCGAAATAAAAAAGTTAGTATCGCAGCGCCGCCCTTGCGGTGAAAATTGGAACTAATTTTTATTACCAAATTGTGGCGCAGATAAAACTGAGCAACAATGCTGAAGCAATCATCTTGATAAAATGCATGCTCAAAGCGCTAGAGGTTTTGTCTTGCTAATTTCGTCTCCTGGCCCAGTGTGCTCATCGAAGAATCCGGATCAAAAATAAAAGTAAAATTAAAGGGGCTTTTGGAAAATACGGTAAAACGAATCGTTACAATTCCCAATGAATATATGGATTTCAACGAACTGGACTGTGCAGAACTGATTCTTCTAATTAGCTGGGGTATGGTCGGTTCAACTGGGTATTCTCAAAACCACAAATTTTAATATAATTTTAGCCCTTGCCAGAATGACTCAGATGTATTTTCATCAACTTTAACTCCAATTCAGTTGTTTATGTGTAATGACCGAAAACGTATTATGTGGTGTAAGCCGTTACCTCAAATTTTTAGATTCTGTGGGCCATTTTTTCTTGAAATCGTAAAAGAGATCATTCTTGCTACGAAAAAGGAGATAAAGAAAGAGATGAGTGAGTTAACGCCTGTGAAAGTCAAACTTTTGAATGAAAAATTTATACTCGTTGATTTCGATTTTGTTTTAAGCATGATAGATGTAAAAGTCCTTACTTACATAACTGAAAATAAATTCATACAGAATTGTCCAATATGTGGCGCAACCCCAAATGTAATGAATAGTGTAGAAAAATTACAAGAAGAGTTTCAATCAAACGAAGAAGTTCTTCAATACGGTGAATCTCCCCTCCATGCTTGGATACGGTTTTTCGAGTGCCTTGTCCATATTTCATATAGTATGGATGTAAAAAAATGGAAGATAACAAAGCCATTAAACGATTTATATGATCACGACCATGAAAAAAAAAGAAAATTACATCAGCACTTTACGAGAAGTTTGGAATAAGAGTAAATCAACCAAGATCGGGTGAAGCAGGAACCAGTACTACTGGAAAACGTTTGCCGCCGTGCATTCGCAAATCCGCCACTTTTGAGCAGTGTTTTGAACATCGAAGAAGAATTAATTGTGAGGTTCCGAAATATTTTGATCGCTATTGACTGCCAAGAGCCAATCAATCCGGAAAAGCTTGATGAATATTGTAAAGAAACAAACAGACTTTATCTTGCATCGTATGATTGGTATAAGATCCCCGCAACCGTACATAAAGTTCTCGCTCGAGTCGGAGAAATAATTATGCATTCACCAGCACCACTTGGTATATCAGCAGAAGAGGCAGCTGAATGTTAATATAAGCAGTTAAAAAAATGTCGAACCCATCATGCTCGAGAACGATCAAGAGTAGACAACTTACATGATGTCTTCATTCGGGCTCTGAATAAATCTGACCAATACATCAGTTCAATTTGGATTGCAAAAATGCGACAGAAAGAAATATCTCAGGATTATCCAGACACCGTGAAAAGTTTTATAATATTCGAAGAATCTACAGACAGATCAATGGCAGATACTACTAACTGTTATGCATTGGAAGAATTACTGAATGCTGTTGATGAAAGGTAAGAAGAATTTGTTCGTAATTTTAATGAAACAGAATGATGATTGCGAATTGTTTTTCAATATTAATATTTTTTATTATCTTACATAACCATCATTATTAACAAATTTATTTTTAATAAATAAACATAATTCTACAAGAAATTTAAGAACTAACTATTCTTTTAACTTTTAGAAAATGTCCTGTCAAATTAAATAGTATTCTCTTTGTTACAAAATTTGAATGATCTTCAGCATTTTAGATTTTTGAAAAAATGCTCTTACTATGAAAGTAATTTTAAATCAAGATAAAGTAAAGCCTTTTTCAATATCAGACCATGAAATGTCTTAAAATTACATAAAAAATATTACTTTTTACCATATCAACTACAAAATACTATAAAAATCTTGAAAAATCATGGAAGTTTGCAAGATATTATCAGCTATTTTAAATGAATGAGTTAAGCCGTTTTAAAAACTGGTAATTTGATGTCTGTAAAGTTCAATTGACAATAAATTTTAATCAATACATACGTATATATTCGTGTTTGTATATATGTGTATATGGTATGTGTATGAGTAGATGTTTGTATATGTATGAATATGTGTGTATGGGTGTGCATATATGTGCGATAATGAAATCATTGGGTGTAGGACCAGGTGTCCTCCAGTCGGTGCGGAATGGATGACCTTGGAGATCAGTAGAAGTATAGAGTTGCCGGAGGGCATGTGGTGCTTCTGGAGCCTCTAATTTCACCAAATTCTGCAATCGTTATTTTAGGTGGATTTTTATGGATTGCTCTTTAAACAAGGAGCAGCATGACCAGTATTAGCATTTCAGCATAGCGTTTATATTGGAATTGTACTTCTGACCTTCAACTGCTGTTTCCATGGAGGACTGGCTTGCGCTTATAAGAAGTAGGGGATTATATTTGAAATGTTTTGCTCTTGTGATATTGTGATTAGATTTTCCAATAGTTGGTATATATAGAAGTCATCAAGCTGAGCCCCTAATCACTCAAATTGTTATCTTTGAATAGTAACATTTCTGTTAAAGGAGGTTTTTAGAAAACGTGTTTTGTGAAATACCCTAGCAAATGAAAATAACAAGCTGGTATCATATAAGTAACAAGCTCTGTTATCCCAGATATCTTTTTGATTTCCGCTGTTATTGCATAACATATTTAGTTATCACCATTCGCTAGTCATGTTGTCATTTGTAATCATTATCAACATACAATTTTTGACGAACGTAACTAGTTGGATGCCAAACTATAAATTTCACCAGCATATTTGAACAAGAAATGTTACTTTTTTTCAAAAGAGTTATTTCAGATATTAGCGAAAGAATTTGATTTCAAATTGATAACATAATTTGAAACTATGTTAATACATTTGCTAAAAAAACAGGATTTGCTATCAATATGTTCGCAATGAAAATCAAAAAAAGCTGTTATTGTGATATTCAACCAGTATTGTTTTGTAATTTTTTCAGTCATATTGGCTGTTTATTCAGCCTCAATGATTTATTGGTTATATATTTTTTGTTGTTATCTTGGTATAATCCTTTGCTGGGAGTGTCGTTTGGTAAAATTAGATTAGTTGTTATCTTTGGTACATCCTTGTGGGAGACATATAAACGTCATGTCTTTTAATTGAAATTTTATCTTTGATGATTGGAGTAAAGTAGTCTGTTTTTAGCTTTCCTAGGACTATTAAGATATTGATACCTATCTAATTTTTGTTTTCAGTGACCAACGAGTGGATGTAAAATATATTTTATATATACATATATTATATTCTCTGACTATTGTTGTAAACTCAAATACTAATCTTACTCGATCTATGGTAACTCCAACGGCTTAAGTCTTTTGATGATAGGGTGTTGGGTCATCCCTTAGCTCAGTCGATGAAGGTTCTAACTACTTTTCAACACCATGCTGGAGGTGGCTGGTTTCGATTCCCGGTCTGGTATACTAATTCAAAAATGGTACTTGGCAGCGAAAGTTTTCAATTAATAACTGTGGAAGTGCATTTAGAACACTAATTTGAGAGCAAGCAATAAGCTAATTGTAAAAGCAATAAGCTTGAAATGCTTAAGGAAGAAGAAGAAGTGAACAGCTTAGTTGCAGAT
>JAHHFK020001840.1:0-53707 GCA_024533555.2 Aedes koreicus
ATGATGAAACATATACCACAGTACAACCGTGATCAAATTATTTGAATAAAACAGTCCACTGCTATAGGCAGTTGCCTGGCAACATAAGATGGTAGTTCACATCTACATCATAAATTCACGGAAATGATCTTCTGTTCATCCTAAATTGCTTTGAGTTGTAATCTACAAATAGGAAATACGGAAGAAAATAGAATTCTCTTTGGTCCTCTGAAATATCCGAGACTGTGATCTACATTCGAAATTTTGAACTGTTACATAGACATAGAACAAATGAACTCTGAAAGATCCGGATCATTATTTAAAATGGCCAATTCGAACTAGTATCTTCATTTATACGAACAGAAAAGTTTTCTTTCTGTAGAATACTCTGTGTGTGAGATTTTCACTAACGACACAGTAAACTTTAAATTTTTTGAATACTTAAAGACCATTTTTAGGGCCACAATTGATTTTTGTTGCTGGTTGTGTGGTTTATTTTCTTGTCTGACAAATTATAATGAAGCAGTTTTTTTGGCCTTAAATGTTTTGAACTATAAAAGTAATTGAAAGCTAATTTTAAATTATATTGCAAGGATGCCTGAATTACCAATGAACATTCTGGATAATTTAAAACATTCAGTCGAAAGCAGAAAATTGTCTGTTTGCCATAATATTCTGCATTCGAAAAAACCTCTGAAAGCTCCTGATCATTTTAAAAAATTAATCAATCCATGGAAATCATTATTGAATTCTGTGGTTGTTTTCTAAGTCACTGCAGACTTTGATTTACTTAATCAATTTGAATTGTGATTTAATCACGGACCTTAAGGACCATCGAATGGTCCCTAAGAAGATCCGGATCATCCATAAAAGTGGCCAATCAACTAAAGTAAAAAAGATATGTACGTTTATGCCCTTTTTGGCCGTTTTACGTCCCCTTTGAATATTCAGAATATCCGTGTAGTCACTTAACTCAGGAATTCATTCTGGAGTTCCGTGTTTATCATAAATAACATGAAACTATGATCTATATGGGGAAAGTAGCTCATCGAATCTTCCGGTACACTTTTAAGCATCTTGCTATGAGGTACCAGGTGGTTACACACCGAGTGCCTGTCGATTTTCCAAATTTGGAAGACATCTGTTTTAAGTTATCTCGCATTATAATATTCCACCCACTATATCACAAAACATTGCGATTGGTTGAGCGGATTGGAGATAATGACATCATTGGGATAGGACCAAGTCTCCCCTGATTGGTACTAAACAGATGAGCTTGAAAATCATAGCAGCATAAAGTTGACAGAAGCCACGAAATGCATCTAGGGACGCTTATTTCACCAAATTCTTCAATCGTAATTTAAGGTTTCGATTGCTCTTTAGGACGTTCAACTTGCTTATTGCAGATAGTAGCTTAAGTAGTAAAATAGTTTGTAGAATGTAGTTGTACAAATTGAAATTTTACGAAAAACAATGAGCTTGCGTCGGGCGTCAGCTGTGAACGGGTGGGTTGAGGCTTTGTTACGCAATATTTTGCTACCGGACATATCGCGTTTTCTGTTGTTTCAGTTAGCTATTGTTCGGTGGCGCGATTGATCGAGTTAGCACAGAAAAAAAATAATGCTACATCCCGGTGAAATGTGGTGGTTCGCCGTGGGTAGTGGACCGCTGATAGGGATTAACTGTGATCGATATTATTCGTTAGCCATTCTCACCGTGCCGATATAAACCGGCTTCCAAGCTTTAATATAAATTACCTTGTTTTCCTCAAGAAAACCCCGTAAAGCTCTGGATCTCCCGGAGGATCATTCCACTGTCTCTTGTGTTCATATAACATTCATTAAAACATTGGAATGATTTTAGCAAGTTTTCATACGATCACCCTGCCACTGAATCCACTTTTGAATCGCCAATCGCAGCAACCCTTTTATGTACAGAAAAAAACTTACAGTGTTATCTGTTGATTGGCAGAAGTCATGGCAAAAGCAACTACGCTCGATAGTTTGTTCTTACAGCCAGGTCCACCCCGGAGCGAAATACTTGGACATCGCGAGGCACTTCATGTCCGCTGGATGTCTGATCCGGTATTATAGCATCCTCCCGCTTCTGGAGAAAGGCGAGAACGTCGAATGTTCCAGAAGCTCAACTGTGTTGCGTGACCGTAAAATGCACCAGAAGCTGAACAGGAAGACCGATCGTTTCGCGCCTTCGTTCGAGAGGTTGGTGGAACCGACTTAACTGTTGATGACGAACCTGGGCAAGATTGACATTGGTATGCGAAAACATCAGTCGAGGCTGGCCGTATATGAGTAGGCTTGGAATGAAGCATTTTTTTAAAAGGCATAAGCGTTGAACTTGAGGAAGTTATTTTTGTAGCATTATCGGGTTTTCTTCATCAGTAATAACATTATTATTTTTGGATGGTTAAAAGATATTGTATTTTCGACTAAAATTGATATCTAAGCGTACCAAGGTGAATCTGAACGGTTTTTACCCACTGTTATGCTAAAATCTGTGCATTTCCTGTCCTTGTTTCCATAAAAACATTGAATGCCGTCGAATATTATTTATATCGGAAGAACAATCGATTTTTTATGTTCAAAGTATGCATTAATAAAAAAACGACGATTTTTCATGCGATTAGAGCCTCCCAGAAGTTGCCGTCCTCATTAAAAAGTACCACAAGGATAAAGATGTGATGGTTTGGCTGGATCTAGCATCGGTCCCTTACTCGAATTAAATGCAATTTGGTTTGTTCCAATTCTTTAACCATCCATCCGAAAATAGGCGCTTTTTTCAATGCACACATTGCTAGAAGAACAGACAAGCTGATTTTCATAAACCAAGAATATGCTCATTATATCACCGTATAAAAAAATGTTGATCAAGACAAATTTATTATTATAGAAATCAATTACTCTTTTTTTTATTTGAAATATAACAATAAATAATGACAATCCTTGCCAAATCCCATTTTACCAGCCTAATAAACGAACCACTCTTATCGTTCATCACACATTTATGCAAACCTAACCATCCTCCAAAGCACAAACGACCTGAACGCTCACGAAGCGATGAACCTGCTTGCAAAATAGATAGAAGTCACGCACATCTTCTCCACTCCAGGTGAACAGTTCTCAAACCATCAGTCGCAAAAACAACATCAACCGCACTACCAACATCATTTTCTACACAATTTCAGTAACATCTTCGCATTCACGTTATCTCTCTACAAAAAAAAGACTCCACACAAACACCACAACCATCTTCGGGCGAAACGAATGGAGCAGCATAAAATTTCAACGTCACCACCCTCTCTGCCAACTTCACCTGCTCCCATCCCATTAGAGCATGAAACTGTTGTTTTTCGCTTCTTTTTGCCGTTTGCCTTTCTTTCGTCGGACGGTGTCGGGTTGGCTCTTCGATCGATCGCTCTCTCCTAACAACATACTTTTTCTTCCGTCGTCGGTCCGTCCGTCCGTCCGTCCACCCGCCCGTCCGCCCGCCCGTCCATCCGTTCGTCCATCGATTGCGGTCGCTTCTTGCCTGCACTCACATTCTCTCCCTAGTGGAACATCGCTGTCATCGTCACTCTCTCACACAGTCAGCGTGCTGCGGTTCCGGACGGGGTCTCAAAGTGCCGTCCCAGCTAGCACACTAGCACACATAAACAGACATCAGAGTCCACCGAAGACGGGCCAGGTCGCCTCACCGAGGAGCAACCGATCGAGTTCAGTATACATCTAACATCTTCAGTGTCAAGGTCTCTTGGATCTTTCTCCACTGAAGAGCTAGGGCGAGAGACAGCAAAGAAAGAGTGTGTTGTGGTCGGAGCAAAGCGGAAGGTAGTGCTGCAGTTCCAGTTCCAGTTCCAGTTCAGACCCTGTGTTGAAGTGTTCGACCCCGGACCAAGGTCTGCTGACTGGTGGTTAGGATTTTCAGCCCACTGCGCCGACTTGCCCAACGAGTGGATGTTCTTGAACTTGACTCTTGAAGAGTTTGGCTGATTATTGAGTGAGTGATGGATTTGTATTCTGCTGGGAACTTCCCAACTCAAATTTGCGGTTTGAAGTGATTTTCTGTGCGCTCTTTCAATCAATTCAGGACTCACACCTGTTGAAGTGTCAGAGTCATTAGAGCTGAAGACGGACGAAGTCAAGTGTTTGTGTGAGGATTGTGCTTTGATTGACCTTCCTGTGCTCCTGTGAGGCGTTTACTGCGGGTTCAAGATAGGTTCAAGTGAGTGCCAATTTCGTAATATTTCATAGAATTAGAATGTGCAATTGGCAGTTTGAACTTGAAACAGAACACGGTGCTGCGGTTTTCCAATTAAAAAAAAAAGTTCGATACTGGGGGATAAGAGTAGCGAGCTAAAAACGAGCAACAAAGAGTCAAAGTGGCTCGAAAGTCGAAGCGAAGAAAAGATGCAAAACAACTTTCAAGTGGAAATAACTGTGAACTAAATTAAAAACCGCGTTCGACCAGATTCGGAGAAGGGGGACACGCATCCGCGCGATCCGTTGCGAGTGCGAGCTCATACCTACTTTAGAGAGGCTGCTGCTGCTGCTGTTGTTGTTGGTGGTGTTGTCGATGTTGCTGATGATGCCACTTCTGGTGGACCGAGGCCAAAGGAGCTGCTCCGGCTTCGATCCGAGTAAAGAAAACATAAAAATCATCCAGCAAACAAGTTGGTTGACTTTCTTTCTCCTCTCCCGGGAGACCCGGTTGCACGGTTTGTCTCGGGATACCTCAGGATGATCTGCTTTGGTGCTCCGCTGCTCTCAATCCGATAACGGCGACAATGAGGGGGCGGGGTGAATGTGGGAGGGTTGGAATTTCGACCGAGGGGAGAAAATCGGACCATTAATTAAGATAAAAAGGCAGCCATAAATTAATGCGGTGTTCCCGAATCAAGATGGAACGGAGGATTCCGAGAAGATCGCACGTCATTTTTGTTTTTGGAAGGGACATTAGCCAGCAGTAGTGAAAGGACCGGAGTGCGGTGCGAATATGCTGCAATTGCATGATTCGCTGTGAAATGCCGTCCATCAGTCAAAGCATGGGAAAGATCGGATACTCGCGGATACAGTTATTAAGCGTGTGTGCGGTGAGCTATAACTGTACTTTTTGATTCTTGAGGTTTTATTGTCTGAGGTGCATGCGCCGAGGTTCTTGAGAACGGCGAAATGGAGACGTGACAGGGCATGGTTTTGTTTTGATAATGGCTTTTCTTCGTTGTCGTCCGTTGATCATGATGATGTATTGCGTCATGGCTGTTACGGAACGCGTGGTTCACACATAATATGGGCACGGGTTTGGAATTCTGTTAGTCAAAAAGATCTAGTAAAGGGGAGGTTTTTTTTTATAGCCTGAGTAGTGTGGGACAATAGACAAGACGGCACTTTTAGGCCTCGTGTAATTTTATGATGCTTTTCATCTAAGGTTCATAGAGTTTATGTTCCGGAATTCTTTGTTATTCCTTCAAGATTTCACCTGAAAAAAATTCGACAAGCTAGATACGAAATTCATTCCGGCTTAAAAGTTCAGCTGGTTTTTTTTCTTGACCAAAGCAAAGTAATAGAGGGGTTGTTTAAAAACTTTGAGGATTGCATTGAAAAGGTCAAGGATCCCCCGATCAAATCTTGTGGACAATCAATCAAACAATATTTCTTTTAAAGCCGTCAATGATACAATGACTTATAAGTAATACTGGCAAATATTGAGATTGGAATCTTCAAAACATCAACCTACAAAATTGGATTACTGTTGAGAAGTGTTAGACGTGACGTGACGTGAGTTATAAAGTAGCAACATGCTGGAGATGGCTGATTTTGATTCCCGGTTTTGACTAGAATTTTTTTGGATAGGAATGATTCTCGTTGCTCTGGATATAGGGTATGGTTTCGCTTGCCACATTATCATATTTATGCCAAAATGATACAGGAACCTTTAAATAAGAACGTGCACACACGTTCTGGTGGTTTCGGGAGTGGCCAATATGGTCAAGGATCCACTTTAAGTTTATAATAAGGTTTGTGGTGAAAAACCAAGAAGAAAGAGCTGTCACATGGCATGTCATGAGTAAAATAAAGAGTTAACCGCATTCAGGACCCTTAATCAGAACCTGTTTCACGGAAATGGCCATATCTCGGTAAATTCAAGGCCAATTCCTGTAATCGACATTTCATTCGCTTCAAAAATATGTTGTCTTTACGTGTGTTTACTAAACTTGTTTGACAACGGCATCTTGTACAAAATCTCGTCACAAATTCAACATGTGAGATAGCCCCTCCGGAAGCCCGGAACAACTCCGGTGTCCGGTTGCCATGGTCAATTTTGAGATATAAAATGATATTAGTTTCCCAGTCGAATGCTTTTTAGTGAAATTAAATAGGATAATATTTCATGAAGTTAGAGCACTAGAAAGTTGATCAAAAATGTGCCTGTCCCGATCATTTTGTCGATCCCCTGTATGTTATGCTTAGTTTTGCTTGGCTATGCTATGCTAAGGTGCTATGCTTCATTTAGAATTGGAACAAACTTTTGCTCATATTGTGGCGCTCTTGGTGGACGGATTTGGAAGTTCTTGGCGCCCACGTGTCGGGAATTTTGTCAGCTTCACGTATGTATTTTTGACATTCCGCAAATCGACTGTACTTTGTAAACAATCAACATGGGAGCCGAAAGAAGGGAAAAAATTGTCAAGCCAATCGTCGGAGTGGAACTGTTGACCGGAAACTGCGTGGTAAGATTTTGAAGACGATTAAGAGGAATCCCAATCTGTCGGACTGTGATTTGGCCAGAAAATTCGGTGCTGCCCATAGTACCGTGAGGAGAACTCGACTCCGGGAAGGAATCAAGTCGTATCTAGCTAGCAAACAGCCAAATCGGACCATAAAACAGAATAGTGTGGCCAAAATCCGTGCTCGGAAGCTATACGACCAGGTGCTGACCAAGTTCGACGGGTGTCTTCTGATGGACGATGAAACCTATGTCAAGGCTGACTTCGGGCAAATCCCAGGTCAAAAATTTTACTTGGCAACGGCTCGGGGGGATGTTCCAGCCAAATTTAAATTTGTTTTTGCCGACAAATTTGTACGAAAATTCATGATTTGGCAGGCCATTTGCAGCTGTGGCAAAAAAACGAAAGTTTTCGTTACAAGTATGACAATGACGTCGGAACTATACCAAAAAGAGTGTCTCCAAAAACGAATTTTGCCGTTCATTCGATCCCACGACTATCCCGTAATGTTTTGGCCAGATTTGGCAAGCTGTCATTACAGCAAAGTCGTTCAAGAATGGTATGCAGAGAAAGGGGTCCAGGTTGTTCCGAAAAACCTTAACCCACCCAACTGCCCCCAGTTCCGCCCTATTGAGAAATACTGGGCAATCATGAAGAGGAGACTCAAGGCAAAGGGAAAGGTTGTCAAAGACATCAATCAGATGAAGACCTGGTGGAATAAGGTAGCTAAAACGATGGACGAAGAAGGTGTGTGCCGCCTAATGAGCCGTGTTACAGGAAAAATTCGAGAATTCCTTCGAAACCGTGACGAATAATTTTATCCGTATTTTTTCTTAAAAGTATGAAGAAAACGCTACATTTGTATAAAAAAAAATCTTGAATTCAATAATAAATAACTGAAATACAGGCAATTGTTTTTGTTCCAATTCTATCTGAAGCAAGCTTTATATTAATGGAGTACTTTTAGAGGCAGTCCCATAAACGAGGAATGACCCAAACAGAATAATCATTATCATAGTCAAAAATTCACAAAAGATTGTGCTGACCAAGATATTAACCATAGAGAAAATAAATGAAGATATACCAAGCAATGCATTCAGGTTTAAAAATACCAATCGTGAGAGAAAATTCATAAAAAAATCAAATGCAACGCTTGGTAAATAAAGCAATGCATCAAAATGGAGATATTTTGAAATGACAACGACAACGCAAATGACAACGGAGTCCAGATTGTTTAAAAAAAACCCCAATCCACCCAAATATCCCCAGTTCAGGCCAACTGAGAACTATTGGACAATTATAAGAGGTAATTGAAGGTAAAAGGCATAGTCACACGGATGAAATCGCCAAAACAGTAGACAAGACCATTGTGCGCCGCTTGATGGGTCTTTTTAAGGGAAAAGTTTGAGAATTCCTTCGAAACCGTGACGAATAATTTGTTTCGTATGGTTTTTTTTATGGTTGAATACATGGAATAGTTTGCAATTAAGTGAAAATGGTTTTCAAATGCGATAATTTAAAACAGAAAAAGACCGAAATGATGTTGTTTAATTGCTTAGTGGCCATGCTTAACGATGCTTTCAAACTGTTGACTCAAGTCCCAATAAAAGGAATAAACAATTCTTGAGTAAAATGCCTGAAGTTGGTTATTTATACGTTTTTCTGAGTGGAGGCCAAAATAACTAATTATGGCTAAAACTGGTACAGTCACCCTGGAATTTTTGGCACATATTTTAATATGGTTGTCTTAACACGTAAAAAAATATCAGAAAAAAAATCGTTTGGAATGTTTCGCAACGCAGAGAACAATCCAATTAAACACAACGGCAACTTGTCTATACTTACTGTATATCTGAAAATTTTTGGCCATTTGACAAGAAAAAAGGTTTTTTATATCTAGTCCTAATTATCCATCTACAAAAATAAATGTTTCAAAACTAGCATAAGCATTAGCATTGACGTTTGCGCAGCTCGTGGATGGAGCTACTAAAGACTGTATTCGATGAAATTTGGACACACAAAATAGGTCACCAAAAATGTTCCTTGAGCCCGATTCTTTTCAAACTTTCTGGAAATAAAGTACTACTAAATGGTTAAGTTTTGACATCATTGGTTTATTGAACCTCTTCTCCCAACCTAAATGCCCTCACCTTTGCCTTGACCCCTTTCATCCAATTTTGGGCAATGATAGGACCGACTTGCTTACTTACTTTTAACCACACTTTCTTTAGTTCAAGTTCATTTTCTATCAGTTTTGGAGTTTTAACGAGCTTTGCCTTCATGATTGCCCAAATTTTTTCAATTGGGCGAAGTTCCGGAGTGTTTGGAGGGTTGACGTCTTTTGGTACAAAAACTACATTATTATCTTTGTACCAGTCTAAGACGGGCCGGGCATAGTGGCAAGATGCCAAATCCGGCCAAAACAGCGTCGGGCCATCGTGAGATCTCAAGAAGGGCAGAAGTCGTTTTTCGATGCATTCGTCCTTGTAGAATTGTCCGTTGACGGTTCCAGAGGTGATGAAGGGCTGACTCATTTTGCCACATCCGCAGATCGCTTGCCAGACAAGGAATTTTTTTGGCAAATTTCGACAGTTTCTTCTTCCGTACACTCTCCGGAACGGCCAACTTAGAGGTGGCGACGTAGTGTTCCTGTCCTGGCATTTGTTAAATTGGTTCAATTGGTTCAATACCATCCTGGCCTTCTCCGGATTTGATGTGCCACGTTTTTTGCCACTACCATTTTTCCGCTTGGTTGTCTTACGGTCCTTGAACGTTTTGATCACATGAGATACGGTTGAATGTGCGATTCCGAGCTGTTTTCCGATCCATCGATGAGAAGCGTTTGGGTTTTCGAAGTGAGTGCCCAAAATTTGTTGGCGCACTATTTCTTCATTCGAAGCCATCACTGAAATCACTCGACCGATTTTCACGAAACTCATTACACAATTGACACAACACAATGAAATACATTCAGTTAAAATTCCAATAATTTTTACCCACACGCTAAAAAGTTACGAACAATTGCGTGTGTCCAAATTTCATCGAATACAGTCTTTATGAGGAACAATTCGTTGAAAACATTGCATGCCACGATGAAACGAAACCAGTTATTGATACATTTCTTCAAGCATTAATCTCCACGAAGACACTCCTGGATCGCTCACCTGGCCACGTCCTTGAAACCGTTGGTGATGGGGAGGATTTGGTATCTACCTTAAAAAGACACGGGGAACCCACGTGGCCTTCAGTAGATATCATTGGAAAATGGAAATGAATAGTCGGAGAGAATAGTTGAACAGAATTCCCTGTTCGGTGTACAGAAAACAAAATTATCAAAAAATGAACGTTGGGAGCATCTAGTCTAAGAAGGTTATATGATGCTCCATTTCTCTTCAAACGGAACGTGGGGTGAAAGACAACTTGTCAGACCTTGGATTCCAGCAACAACATTGCGTTAATTTAACATACAACTTTATGTATCATTGTTTATTTCTAGTTTCCGTTATCTGAATCAATAAATTGCCAGTTTAGAATGAACCATGGACGAAATAAATGATATATAAATAAATGAAGCCTTTATCTATACACATTACAGGTCTGTAGCTTATTTGTTTCCGTATGGGAATTTAGCAGTTAATGTTAAAGCTATGTCCATTTAGAATCCGGAATAATAAAATCATCTGTATCTCGATAACGGATTGACGTAAAAATAAGTTTAATACATCAAAACAAAGGTACTGTACTTTAAGGGAAAAATATCAATATAAATTGATTTATTTCTAATGAAAATTTGCACTTTCTTTTTTATTCCTCCCACTAAACGCTGCATACCTCCGGAGTCAACTTCCTTGGCACATTTGTTCCACATTTTGGTCATCTGAGTCGCGTCCCGAGCCGTTTTTCCACTTTTCTTAAGCTTCCGCTTCATTATTGCCCAAAATCTCTCGATGGACCGGAACTGCGGGCAGTTGGGTGGATTTATGTTTTTATCGTTTTGTTAGCAGAAACTCACATTGTTGAAATTGAAGCCTTTGATCAATATTGCATTCCGGGATATAATGTTGCTGCTTGTTTATCACATTCTAGACATACTGGCGGTGTTGCTATTTATGTCAAAGAATCAGTTCAATTCAATCTTCGCCACAACGAAATGGTTGATGGTAACTGGTTCTTGGGCATAACAGTTGTACGTGGCATGATGATGGGTAACTATGGTGTTTTATATCACTCTCCCAGTTCTAGTGACCAGCGTTTTATTGAAATTTTAGAGAACTGGCTTGAGGTATTTCTTGATTCGAGTAAATTAAATATAATAGCTGTTGACTTCAATATAAATTGGCGTGATAATAATAATTCGAATCATTTGAAGCATTTAGCTAACTTTTTCAATTTAAGACAAACGGTAGATGAATATCCAGCGAATTCCCAGGCACAGTAGAACTTTGATTGATCATGTTTATAATAATTTTGATTCTTTTTGTTCAGTTGTCGATACTGATTTGAAAATAACCGATCATGCGACAGTAGGTATTAACGTAATTGAGAATAACTTGAATAATAGCGATGATTTTGTGAAATTGAAATGCTGGAGGAAATATTCAAAACAGGCTGTTTCTAACCTTGTTCAGAGAAGCGTGGATTTTCCAATCGCGAGCGGTAGTTTAGATGAGTCTGCTGCTGTTCTTACTAATACCATAAGAACGTGTACAAATAAGCTAGTTGAACAAAAATTTGTTTCTTTGAAGAACTCGAACAGCTGGTACAATTTGGATCATTTGCGTCTTAAACGCAAGAGGGATAAATTGCACAAAAATTTTTGTAGATCTAATAGTGATAATCATTTGAATAAATACACAATCGCGCGGAATAAATATTCACAATCCATTAAAAAAACTCGTTGTGAATTTATACAGAGGAAAATTGATCAACATCAAAACAACAACAGAGAGTTATGGAAAATTTTGAAATCATTATTGAAACCTAGCAATTGCAGACCGCGCTCAATAACTTTTGAAGACACAATAGAACAGTCTGAACAAGCAATTGCATCTAAGTTTAATGATTATTTTGTCAATAGCGTTTCATTGATCAACCAATCAACGATGAACCTGATGAATTAAACCAGCCAGTTAATATTAATTGCAGATTTGAAAGTTTTCACCCGATCACAATAGATGAGCTTACAAATATTTGCTTTTCCTTAGGAAAAACGGCTGGAGTAGATAATGTTAATGCTAGAGTTATTCAAGATTGCTTTCATGGCATTGGTCACACTTTACTGGACCTTATTATTGAATCATTTCAAACTGGGCACGTGCCTGAAGTGTTGAAAGAATCATTGGTTGTTCCGATTCAAAAGGTTGCTGGGACGATTAAAGCCGAAGAGTTTCGTCCTATCAACATGTTGCACACATTAGAGAAAATTTTAGAGCTTGTTGTGGAAGGCCAGTTGTGAGAATATTTGAATAGTAATTCTTTGTTGATCTCGGAACAATCTGGCTACCGGGAAGGCCATTCTTGTGAAACCGCGTTAAATTTAGTATTAGCAAAATGGAAAGATAACTTAGAGAGAAAACATACAATTTTTGCTGTTTTTTGGATCTGAAACGCGCTTTTGAAACAATTTCTAGGCCCTTGTTGTTGAAAGCATTAAAGCGCTTTGGAATTTCGAGTACTGCATACAGATGGTTTGAAAGCTATTTGTCTAACAGAACTCAAAGGACTGTTTTTAATGATTCTGTTTCCAGTCCCGTGGGGAATAACCTTGGTGTGCCCCAGGGAAGTGTATTAGAGCCCCTTTTGTTTGTTATGTATATTAATGACATGCGACGTGTTTTACGATTTTGTGATATTAATCTGTTTGCAGATGACACTGTGTTATTCATTGCAGCTAAAGATTTAAATGAAGCCGTTACCCATTTGAACGAAGATTTGCGTTTTCTAAGTAGATTGTTGAAATGTTAGCAATTGAAATTGAATATAAGTAAAACTAAATTTATGGTAATTTCAAAGAATCGAGTAAATGAGAATGTCTCAGTTACGATTGCTGGTGAGACAATTGATCGCGTTCGGGAGATTAAATATCTTGGCGTGATTATTGATGACAAGCTAAAGTTCAACGCTCACATTGACAATGTCATCAAGAAAATTGCCAAGAAGTATGAAATTCTATGCCGATTAAGAAACGATTTAACTACTTGCAGTAAAATACAGCTATACAAATCAATCATCTCCCCTCATTTAGAGTTTTGCCCTTCCATTTTATTCTTGGCCAACCAAACACAAATATTGAGGTTACAGCGTTTGCAGAATAAAATAATGCGCTTGATTTTAAGATGTAACAGATTCACTTCCTCGACTTTTATGTTAGACGCTTTACAATGGCTATCAGTGAAGCAAAGAATTGTGTATTTAACTATGGTGTTCATTTTTAAAGTAGTTAATGGTTTGCTTCCTCGATATTTGTGTGATCGAATTGATAGAGGAAGTGATTTCCATAGATATAATACTAGAAACGCGGATGAAAGAAGAACACCGAATTTCTTGACATGTGCTTCACAAAACTCATTATATTTTAAAGGAATAAATGTTTTCAATTTGATGCCAAGACACATTAAACGTGCACCAACACTTTCAGAATTTAAAAGACTATGTATTTTACACGTTAAAACTGTATTCTGAGCAGCAAGCGAAATTTTGTTTTCAAATATTTATGAAGATTGTACCTGACGATGTTTTACTATTCTAAAACGGATTACTTTGTGTAGACCATTTCTTGTACATTTATGTTGCTTTTTTTTTGTGAAAAAAAAAAATGTGGGAATTTACAAAGGATGATAATGAGGGCTATTTTATTTTTAAATTTTTTTTCACGTAAATACAAATACACAGTCGGACAGGAGGGGGAATGTGATTGTGGGGGTAGAAAAAAAAAAAAAAAGAGTGCCGCGTGGGGGGATGAGAGGGGGTTGAATCCGTTAAAAAAAAAAATCCTTGGAGGGGATAAAAAAGGGGGGGGGATGGGGGGGAAAAAAGAGCGGCGGGGCGGGGAAAGAACCGGGAGGAAAAGGGGTGGGGGGGGGGGGGGGGGGGGTGGGGGGTGGGAGTGGGGGGGGGGGAGGGGGGGAGCGTCCAGAAACAGCAGTTGATTTTATGGTGCGTATATTCACAGTTCATTTTGCAATTTTAAAACAAAAATGAAGTTTAGTACTGATGCCACTGTATTCTGACAAATTTCAGAAACTTATCACTTTTTAGGTTGTTTCGGAGAGATAATTGATTGCCAATGTATTCTAATCTTGCTCTTAGAATAAATTAAGAAAAAGATTCTGAGACTGATTTCATAGCTGAAACATGAATAGGGCTTTTACCTGATCATCCAAATGCCAGCAGATGGCGCTGAAAGTAATTGTTTAGATCACGGATGCAAATTTATTCAAATTTAAGAAGTAATTTAGAGAAACTGCTTACTTTTACGGTTTTACTCCGGATTGTACAATATTATCTCCAAGGACTACTTGATGTCTAATTGGATATTATATCTCACCATTGAGATGGTCATTAATCTGCTGATCCAATTTCCAAGTGACAACATTTTGTTACTTTATCAATCCATCCACTTCTTATTCGATCACATTGGAACGAACGATACTGTAGTAAAGCAAGAATAGTAAACAAGCAACTCGCTCACTATTCGCACTTATGCTTCGGCTCATTCGGAATTGCTTGCTATGATTTCCTCTTGCGAATGCATTCAAAATAGATGGAAGAATTCAACTTACGAGGCGAATTATCAGTGCTAATCATGATCAGCATCTATGATCCGTCTTTTTCAGGGCGATCAATCCGATTTTCAAAGCTGAAGATTCTGATTTATAGGAATTTCTTTAAAATAGTTGTAGATTCTCATGCGTTGAAAGCCAGTAAGAGGCACTGAATAAACTGAGGCTATAAAAGAGAATGCTACGAATTAGATGATGGCCATCCCTGCGGCGGCCTTTGAAAAGTGCATGAATGACTGGGTCAAGCGTTCGTTGTCACATGTGCGTCGATTTAAATGAGTGTTATTTTGAAGGAGATAAAATAACACACAGTGTATTACTTAAGCAAATCCAACGTCCCATTATAACAGCACCTGTGTTACAATGTTCCACTACGAAACTCGGTTGAGAGTTTTCCATTCTAACATACAAATGCATCGAGCGATTTAACACAGTCTGTGTCAACCAGTCGTGTTTTATACACAACGCCACTGATTTTTTCATCCAAAACATGCGTTATATCTCGACTTAAAGCAAAGTATAAATAATTTCATCACGAGCCGTATTCCCGATCGTTTCTGGGCATTTGACGGGACAACACTAGCAAGGCAGGCGTTTCAAATTGAAAATCCAAATACCGTGTTTTCCTTCAATCAATGAAGGTCACCGCAATTGAAATACATAGATGTTCATAGCTCCAATCCGAAACAGTATTTCATTGCGCCTGGGTACATTTACACCAAAGCGGCTCAACTTGTGGTCTCGAATGTTACCGACGCTGTAAGCTGCTTGTGGGACTGCTTCTTTTCCATCTCCAAACCGTGTGTTGATCTCCACCTTCTCTCCCCAATCCCAGCTTCATCCTGTCTCACCGTGGCCGACTGTCGTCTACATCGAATACACATAATTCAATATTATTTACACATTGTGAGAGTGTTGAAAGCACTTTTTCTGATTTATCTCGACAGAAAATCTGTTTCTCGAACCAAAGAGCGGAGCTCTTGATTCTTGTTGGGAATGGCTTTTATTATACTTGGCGATAGCCGCAACTGGGACCGTAATATTGTAAACGACAACCAAGAGCGAGAAGAGATATACGATAATTTCAAAAGCGTATCAAGGTGAGCTACAAGGTGCGAAAAATGCAAACGGTTCGGAAAGTTATGTGTACTTGAGCTTGTCAGAAAGAACAACTTTTCGCTGTCAGACTCGAAGTGAATGAACGGTTCTTTTCATCCAGCAGTTACGGCAGCAGCTTAAACAAACAACTTCTAATGATCCACAGCGGACCGATATCGGGTTTTGTGTTTGTTCAAATATTTGCACTTGTTTCGTTTGCCACAGTGCAGTCTCGAACCGCGAGAGCAGCACCACTCATTAGCGGCTTATGCAATATACTCTAAGACCTACGTTGTAAAGCGACTGGTTTTACTTTTCTTGCTGAGAAGGGTAAACATATCTCTCTGACATCAACCTTTCTTCTATTTTCCCTTTTTGGTGGCGAAATCATAGATGGTCGCGATCTCTCGACTTATCTTATAAACAATTTATAGTAATGGCAAGCAAAGAACAGTGTCCATCATTAAGCCAATTCCGTCACATTTTATCACAGCCAAAACATATGAAAATTACAAGTGATTGAAACCGTAATCTATTGAAAAATACATTAATGTTCTTCCTAAAAGAGATTGAACTCTGATTTCAAATTCGGCACGTACATCGAGCACTGAAAAGCATTTAACGATGCATGCATTTTCAGTAAAATATGTACTGTGGTTCTAACGAAATATCCGTTCACACTGCCAACACTGCCACTCTCGAAAACTCATATTAAGAATGAATGGGGCAAAATGAACGAATTCTCGATCACGACACAGCACAAAACTAGCACAATTGAATTTTCTAGACCTTTTCATGTAAGTTACGCTCCTTTTCAGGCAAATAATATAACAGCAATTGTAGTTCTAGGGGTAAAAACTAAAAAACGCATATTTAGGGAGAAATGGAGCAAAATGAAAAATGTTTCGACCCCAGCACAGCATGAAAGGAGCCTCATTCGATGCCTTAGAGACTTTCACGTAAGATAAGCCTATTTTCAAGCAAGATATGCAACGGAGATTGTAGTTATACAGATAAAAGTTAGGGGGGGTTTATATGTGGTATATCCCCGGGGGGTACATGGGACCGCGTTGGTGTAAAGTAATAATGGTATCATCATGGTATTTATACATATCATAACACATATGGTTGATTAATATTAAAATGTTTTTATTATTTTGCTTGACTCGTCCCTTCTTATGAAATTTTCTACAAACCGAGCCATTGCTCTTTCGGTGCAGTTTAATGAAAAAAACTAATTCAGTTCGGGTTTAATGAAAAATCTCTGTCGGATTTACCACTTGACTGAATGCATCAGACAATCCAAAATGTATTATTTTTGATAATATGCAAAGGTATAAATCACGAACATTTTACTTTAACACAAACTCTATTACTGCAAAATTAAATTGGCCGTCCCGAAAAGGATGATGGTTATGAACCGTCTAAGAAATTAAATTATATTTTCGATTTATTTGGCCAGCAGAAAACCATAATGTGCTGTATTCAATCCGGATAGTAGTTTACTAAACTGCTCGTCGCTGTGAATGGCCGACGGCAAGATAGTTGGGATGATTCTATTAATCTAGTTGCAACAAACATCGTTTTCCGCTGGGGGGTGCCCGCCTCCTGTAAGGTTTCGGAAGCGGATGCCGCCCACGTGGATTATCGATTTTAACGACCCATTGCCATAGCAATTGGTCGAACGGGGAAACTTGCCAAACTTTGCAGCGCTTCCTTCTGATTTGTAGATGAGAATGCGCAGGCGATAATTTGCGAGCCAGACACGCAATCGCAAGAAAACGGATGAGATAAAGAAAAACCGAGAAAAATTCTTCGTACCAAGAAAGCAAAAACAACTGTACGTGCAGCTCAATTGAACTTGAATATCCCAATGAAATCAGTTTGGTTCAAATTGTGTGCTTTATACTGGTGTTGATAGCATTGCCTACAAAGAAAAGATGCACGAGAATACAGTACGAAGCAAATTTTATAAGAGGGGACGGGCCTCAGTTGTAAAACCAGACACCGGCAACAAAGCAAAATAATTTTGCAGCTGAGGGGTGTGGCTATTGCTGTATTAACATGGAATGGAAAGAAATGAAATAAAATGAAGAAGACATTTGGAACCATTTGTTACTCGTTTTTGAAGACCCGAATAGGGAATACCATATTTTCATCCCGTTCAGATGCTGAGTTGTATGGGAGCAAAAGTAGATAATTTTTTAAGTAAAAAATTGAACCTTTTATACTAAGGTCACTCAATTGAAATTTTAATCCGAGGGGAGATGAAGTGTGGCTTTGCTGCTTGTTATTTTTTTGAATGGGGGGGGGTTGGGGGGGGGGAGGGGGGGGGGGGGGGGGGGGAGGGGGGGGGTTTTTTTTTTTTTTTTTTTTTTTTTTTTTTTTTTTTTTTTTTTTTGAAAATTAGATTTTTGGTGTGCTTCAAATGGTGAGTTGATAATATGGAAGGAGTGTGTGACTTCCGGTCCTCACAGGTTCCTATCTCACGCCTCTGTGAGTTGTGCGATCGCAGAGGATTGCCAGCTGAAACGTGACGACGCTGGTTGGCGTGGCATGGGCAAGGTTGCTAATTTGACAGTATGGAGGTGAGAGGAGGCGACTGAGGATCGTTTTCCTCTTAATAATATTGTATATTTTTCATTCTCGTTTGGTTGATGGTTTCGGCACGCTTTGGAATCATCTTTGCATTCCAAAACCATTTAGTTTGAGAACAAATGGATCAGTTAAAGGCTCCATTTGTTTTTGAGTATTTCAGCGTTTCTGAATTTCAACTGCTATTTTCATAGGGGACTGGCATGTGACGGTTAGCAGTAGAAGACTCTATTTTGATCAATTTGGTTATTAGTTTTGTGATTGGATAAGCCATTTGTTTCAGAAGTTGTCACGACGGGCTCTTCGATAACTTATACTGCTGTCCTTGGAAGGTTACAGGAGGAGTATACGGAAGGCTTTTTAAGAGCTGTCTTTTGGAGTTGTCTGTTGTTTTTCAGAAGAAAAAAGCATCAATGCATCTTTTGATTGAGGTTTTATCTGTGACAGTTGTAATGTTCTACTCTGTTTTTCAGCTTTTCCGGGACCTTCGGGATATAAAACATACCTTTTTCAGTCACAGACTAGTGTATGTCAGATGTATTTTGTACACACATGATCTTTATTTTAAAAAAAATTGATGTTATTTAATATTTCATTATATCATTGTGTATTATTTGAAATCATATTAGTCATATTAATTTTTCAGGATGAAAAATTTCAACTGTTATAAACATGTTAATATATCTCGTTTTAAATATCTAAACATTATAATTATTAATTGATATAATTAATAGAATACATACTACGCCAAGGTTTCAAAGAAGGTGTTTCCAGGTTTTATAGATATTTTATTGCCTCGTATCATTAAGTATTTTTCTAATAATTTAGATCAGCAAATATTATTTTATTTAATTTTTATATTCATAAATGCTGTTCTATTTTGCTACGTTTGTATTGAATTAGATTAGATTAGATCAGTGACCAACCAGTGGATGTCATCATTTAAAACTATGAGATCCACTACAAATAAGTAAAATGGTGCAAGGAATCGGAACAGCACATTGACATTTTAGATGAACTATTCTGTATGTATAATTTCAGGTCATCCATGAAGTTTTCAAGTTTTGTTAAATAACTTTCAACTCTTTTCTCGTAGCTATGATATATTGTATAAACTTTTAGGTTCATAACAAATACGCAAATCCTTCTATTTTTGCAGCAGGAGAACAATGTGCAGACATGTTTAATTATTATTATCATATTACGTTATTACGTTACGTTACGAAGGGATATTCCCTTCACTATGTATTATATACTATTATATATGACATTTTACATTTTTATTATAATCATTACCATATTTTTCATTGCTCGGATTTTCATTATTTATTTAAATATGATTTTATTATTCCTACCTCGGAGCGTATGGTACGGTATGTCCACGCATCCTTCCTCCCCTGTAGATTCACAAATTGCGTTGTGGTTCAAATCTATTCTTTTGAATCCAACTCATCTTACAGAATCATCTTTTGCGGTTAACACGACGCAGTAGGCCTGGCCGCTTTGACGCTTTTATCATTTTTTTGATGTGCTGCAAGCATCAATGACAAAAAAAAATAATTGGGCGTCATCTAACCCAATTATTTCCAAAATGCTTTCTCGTACTGGCTGCGTTTGTATTAGATTAGATTAGATTAGATTAATGTCACTTGATTGAAATTTAATCCAAAACATTTGTGAGTTTTTCTGATCAAATGGTGAATAAATGAAGTCATTCTGTTCAGTCAAACGAGAGTAATTAGTGTTCAAAAACCTTTCACTTTTGCGTAGTGCTCTCATTTTTTTTAAATTTTGAAATGACACCCGGTATAGAAAAGAGAAACGTAGTCCTACGTTAAAACCTGAAAAACACACTGATGTAGGGTGAAATAGGGCGGAATGAGTCACTTACCATGCCCTGCACAGGATGAGAGCAGTGCCAATCGATTTATTAGCATTTTTTCCTATAGAAAAGCAATAAGTCCGATTACAGCCTCGATTATGCCCACTGTGCAATAAATTTATATGTTTGAATTATAAACCCAATAAACAAAAGCGCTTGCCTCTTTTGTAACCTCGTTCGATGGATGTCATTCATTGACCAACAGCGAAGAAAGTGAGCCGAAATCTCTGGTTAGATGATAAATTTCAATTTTTTCAGATAAAAATCTGGTTGATTTACCTGAGAGGAAATCAAAATCTAATTACGATGTGAAACTGCCGTTGTTTTCAGAGAGATTATTTCCTCCTGCAGATCATGATTTCAATCCAATGCATGCGGTTATCAGGAATTAAATCAGGACGGGATTCATCGATCATATGGTTTATGGAAATTTGTAAGAATGATCAAAGACCATTCCATAGGTGGATTAGTTTAGGGATTTTTTATTTACAATTCAAGCGCTGTTTCAAGCGACAAATACATTCATCCAACGAAAGACAAACGATAACATAAACAATAATATTTATTTTCTTACATGCTTCCGTGGTGGACAGCGACACTCCTTTTTGTTATGCTCTGTCCATCGCGAATGCTCTGAATTTAGACACAGTGTGCTGGAGAAGACAGCATTTTCGATGACCAACCCTTTGTCATTATTTTTAGGGTTTTGCGATTGAAGGAGAAAGGATTTTAAAGGGAAGTGGTTGCCGAAGTCGGGATAGTCTTGTCCAATCTAAACAGAAATATAATAAGTACATTCTGGTAGTGCGTTTGATTAGAAGTAATTAGACTTGTATGGAAAAACTACCATCTGATCGAATCGAATACTATAATTATATCGAATAATTATATTCGGTATATTTAGATAAACCATTCCCACCGTGCAACGGTTGCACCATTTAGCGAAGAAGATGACAATAGCCTCGAAAACTTAACCAACAGCCTCAAAGAAGCGTGTCATCGTGCATTCCAAATTGTTGTTGATGTTGAGGGAGCTTGCGGGTACACAGTAGAAGGTAGAAGATCGCCTAATGCACACCCATGAAAAGGAAGTCGACCGAGAAGTGCACTCTCGCCGGTTGCAACTACAAGTGAGTCGTGTCGAAGCAATAATATGGTAATTGTAGGAAATGTAAATATGAATTTGTTTTTATTGCATTAAGTTACGACTGGTTTTCGAACCGAATGGCGCCCTCGTCATCCAAGTGTGCGGGTGTCGCCTGAGAAACAAGCTGAAACCAAATCAACGAATCTCAAGTCACATGAGCGAAATACTGTAGCAGAAAGAAGGTGAGGCAAATGTGATCCCATTTTATTTATAACCATAAAATATTTATGCAGTTTGTCCTCATTTTGCCTATTGTTTCACTTTGCATCGGTTTGTTCCATGCCATTTGGTTTAAACAATGCAATCCTAGTGAGCGAAGTTCCTACGGGAGGTTTTTTTTGGCTGAAAAATTTTACAACAAAAAAACATTGGCACGGCACTGGGCGTCTGCCGTTGGAAAAAGCGCCACACCAATTAGCTTGGCTGAGACAGTTGGTAGAATGCTGAAATTGCAATGGGTTTAGTGGTGATGGATGGAACACGCTGTTAAATTTGGTATTGAGCTTTTTATTGAAGGGAAGGAAGTTATGGCAGGAAAAGAGTTTTTACCAGCTGGTAGAGGGAGTGTTCTTAATTCTTGTTTACGTTAGTGCTGATGCAACTGCTACACAATAGTTGGAGTTATCATTTTAAGGAGCTTAATTAATTGGACCTCAGCAAAACATTTTAGGACTACACGCAAACCAAAAGTTTATTACATTGCATGTGAGGTACACTTCCCATCATTCTCAGTTAGCGAATTCAACAGAGAGGGGTAAACATTGAGCATCGAGACGTTATAATAACTTGATTTCTTTTTTTTTTGACTGTCTTCTTTTTCGCCTATACAGGGATGCTTTTTATTTCATACGTAACACGTGGCGTGTATTTGAGATGGTGGAACAGGAATCGGGTCCTCGTACCCAAAGGTAACAGCTGAGGTTCAGGGTTCTCAAGGTTCTTGATTAAGAATCTCCGGCGGTTGTGTTTTTATTTTTATTCGTCTTGTAAACACATCAAATTTCTCCAAATCACGGCTTTCCTCTATCTTACATTGGACCGCAGACTTTTTTCGCATTCTCTGTTCATGCAGTCTCCAATAAGATCCACTAGTTTAATAGCTATCAAAACTGTTATAGAATCTTTCATCCACCGGTTGGGTAAAAGGTTTTTTAAATCACTGTGCAACCAAAGAAAAAAAAAATTTCCCTGAACTGCGGAATGTTATAGTAACATTAATAGCATGCATTGTAACAATAATAAAAATAATAGTTGGAGAGACTTTTTGTTGAACTTTCATCTGAGTGTGGTTTCATCTGCCGGATTTTGCCGGAATTTTGTCAGTGATTTCTCAAAATTGACAAATTTTTTATTCAGTTTATCAATAATTCCTCCTGTATGATATCTCTTTAAAATCTTCTACTAAGTTGTGTGTTTTTATTTCATACAAATTCTTGTAGAACCTTGTACCCTTCTATAACATTCAGTTGTTGAAAAGCCGAATTTTCAGGGTTTTTCATATTAGAAATCTTTTCTCTTAAAATTAAGACACCTACAATGTGTCTCACAATAGGTGTCACCTTTTTTCAGTCTTGGTTTATTTCAGCTGGGTAATTTTAACAGCGGAATTGATTAAAGGGTGTTCTGATCAAAATTTGGTCAAACAGTAATGTGTGTGAGTCGATCGGAGTTTTTATTAATAAGTCAAATTCTTTTTCTTTTTCAAGTTCAGTTAATACAGAATACAGGAGAAATATTCAGCTAAACTTCCTTTTTACCGAATGCGACTTGTAGGGTCTTTCGTTTAACAGCTGCCATAAGATTTTGAACAGTCTCCTTGTCCACTTTATTCACAGCAGAACGCCAGTTTGCCTTGAACTGTTTCTCGCTCACAACAGCTTTTTGAGTCTTCTTAAGGGTCCGCTTGACGATGGCCCAATATTGTTCGATTGGGCGGAGCTCTGGCGTGTTTGGAGGGTTCTTGTCCTTGGGCACCACTTGAACGTTGTTGGCAGCATACCACTCCATGGCCTTTTTCTGTAATGGCAAGATGCCAAATCCGGCCAAAATAGAACGGAACAATTGTGTCGCTTCAGGAAAGGCAGTAGACATTTTTGTAGGCACTCGCTCAGATAAATTTCCTGGTTGACGGTTCCGGTCGCAATGTAAACGTTGCTCTTCACGCCACAGGTACACATGGCCTGCCACACCAGATATTTCTTCGCGAACTTTGACAGTTTAATGTGCTTGAAAATATCTGCCACCTTTCCCCGTCCGGTTTCCGTATAAAATTCCTGTCCAGGAAGCTGTTTAAAGTCTGCCTTGACGTAAGTTTCATCGTCCTGTACCACGCAATTAAACTTCGTCAGCATCGTCGTGTACAACTTTCGCGATCGTGCTTTGGCCGACGTGTTTTGTTTATCGTCGCGATTTGGAGTCACCACTTTCTTGTAAGTCGACAGTCCAGCTCGTTTTTTAGCTCTATCCACGGTTGAAGGCGCCACTCCCAGCTTCTTTGCGACATCTCGGACGGAGAGGTTGGGGTTCCGCTCGAAACAGCGGGCAACTCTTTTTGTCGTCGCTGTGGCCTCCGGCTTTCGATTTCCCCCCGATCCAGCTTTCCTGGCTGTCGACAAACGTTCACCGAACACTTTTAATACGTTGGTAACAGTTGATTTAGCCACATTCAACAATTTTGCCAACTTGGCGTGAGAGTAGTTTGGACTTTTGCCATGCAAGTGCATAATTTTGATGTGTTGCTTCTCTTCCTTCGACGATATTTTGATAGCTGAAGTGCTAATCTCAAAATCAAAATAAAGGCATGATGCTACACGCACACATCTTAAAAATGAGGGGTGTGCAAATTTCTTTAATGCACGATGAAAAGAAATACGTCAAGTTTAAGTCGACCAAATTTTGATCGAAACACCCTCTTTACCCGTTTTGAGTGTATTCTTTTGACAGCTTTTTGCTGAAGATAAATAAGCGATTCCGTTTGTTTATATTTATCAGCTACCATGGAAGCCATACGGGAGCAAGTTTTAAAATTACATTTGAAAAAGCTTAGACCGTGTCAGATATTCAATAGCCTTAAGCAGTTCGGAGTGAGTAAGCGTTTTGTTTTTCGTACCACGAAACGATTCAAGGAAACTGGAAATGTGCATATTCAACACAAAGGAGGTGCCAGACGAACTGCCAGAACGAAGAAAAAGATCAAATGTGTGAGGGAGCGAATAAGACGTAATCCGGCCGTATCTGGCCCTTAAATTGAGCAAACAATGTCCAAACAATGCTTCAATGAACAGGCTCCTTAAACATGACCTGGAATGCAAACCGTACAAGAAACAACGGGTTCACGGGTTGACGGAGCGTCAAAAGCAAGCCAGGGTCCAAAGAAGCAGAAATCTTTTAGTTCAGCACGTTGACAGCGAGATTTTATCTATAAAATAAATCTATAAAATGGAACACTTAACGAGCCTTTCAATGTATTGGACGCTTTATCCAGCACCTGTAGAAAGGGTCGAAAAACTGTTTGATTTTCAGGGGTGGAAAAAATTCGACGCGGAAAATTTTACAGTATCCGGTCATTTTTTACCGAACTTTCAACAGCTGAACGTTCGATTATCTGATTTACCGGATTTCTGTGGAATTTTACAGTATTCCGGTGAAAAAATTACCGGAACCTGTCAAATTTTACCGAAATCCGTTAAATCGGATTACCGAACGTTCAGCTGTCGAAAGTTCGGTAAAAAATTACCGAATACTGTAAAATTTTCTAGGTTATTTCAATTTATTTTTAATAAAACATTTAATTTTATTCTTCAGTTCAAAGTTAAAAATTTATCTTAATTATTTGATTTAAAGTTGAGTGTATTAATAAGTGTTTTCAAATAACAAAAATGAACAATTTATTCATAAAATGGCTGGGAAACAAGATTGAACTTGAAAAAAAAAATGTAAGAGACAAAAATGATCATCAAAAATTCATTATAAGTCGGGAATAAATAAACATATATTAGCTATAATTTTGAAAAATTGATAATGCAACGCCCCCTCCTAGGCTTAATGCCCACTCCTTAATTTTAAGTCCACCCATCAAATCCTGTGCAACACGTGCGCCATCTTTTTACACACTTTTATCTACACTTTCTTTAAATCCTTGTCGTTTTTGAGGAACTTCCCTTCTTTCCAAGGTTTGCTCTCCATAATCGCCCAGAATTTTTCTATAGGGCGAAGTTCTGGCAAGATTGGAGGACTTTCCTCCTTTGGTACAAAAACAACATCGTTGACTGCGTACCACTCAATCATCGGTATCGCGTAGTGGCCAAAACAGAGTTTTCACTTCGTGGGACCGGAGGAAGGGCAGCAAGCGCTTTTGGAGTCATTCATCTTTATATATTTGGCCGTTGATGGTGCCGGTCATTTTGTACAGCTTGCTGAATTCGCCGCACTCACAAATCACATACCACACCAAGTACTTCTTGGTTAAATTGTCGACCTTCTTCTTCCGAAACTTCTCCGGAACATCCAGGCGGAACTTGCCAACGAAAAATGCCAGGCCAGAGATCGACTTGGCGTCCGCTTTAATTCCTGGTGAGGTATTTGGCCACCGCATTCTGATTATAGGTTCGGTTAAGCACCTTCTTTGCCTTGAAGACATGAAGGCCGGCCCGTTTCATTGTCTGCTGGACGAACCAGACGGAAGAGTTGACCTTTTTGGCCACGCCCTAAATCGAATGGCTTGGATTGCGCTTGAATTAAACTCTCACCTTCCTTGCGCTTACGGAGTTGGTCATTTTCGCCATTCTTCCGCTGTCAGCTCGCCGCTGGGTCCTCTGGGTCTCCTTGAACGATTTTACCACACGGGATACGGTCAAATTGTTAATTCCCAACTATTTCGCGATCCACCTGTGGGACTGCCTTAGATTTTCCACGACCCCACCTATAATTTGATGTCATAGCACATCTTACACTCTAAACTGGTTTTAGGCAAATTTTAATAAAAAAATATCATGCAATGAAAAGTTATACGCAAAAGAAAGTGTTGCATTTTTTTCGAGTACAATCTTTATTCGCGGATGAGCATACTACTCCTTATTTTGTTTTGAAAACTTGTTGTATTGTTCTTTGTATGAAATCCTTCAACTTAAGATTGGAAATAGAATGCTGTGTTTTCCGGTGATTTTTCATATTTACGAATGTGAAAAGTCACCGGAAAACACAGCATTTCAAGTTTACGAATCCGTTTCTTCAGATCATTCAGATATTTTGAATGAGATTGAGATCCGGAGACTGTGGTGGAGTGTAAAGCCTATGGGGTACGTTTTAAAAGATTCAATCCCTTACCAGATGGACGGTATGTTTTAGATCATTGTCTAGCTAGAAATATAAATCTTTTCCTAGGTTGAGTCTTTCAGCGCAGTTTTTACCATTTTCTTTCAAAATTTGTGTGTAAAATTTATTATCCATTATCTTATCTATAAACACCAGGTTTCCAACTGCAAATGACACCATAACACTATGATCAACGTGCTTATCAGAAGGTTTAATGTGTTTCAACTCCAGTTCTGTATTTGAATTGCCCCCCACCAAACCAGGACCATCCGAAACGAAAATGATGTATTTGCTTTTGTCGGAAAACATAACTTTGTCCCAAAATGAGGTATCCTTATTGATGAAATCACTTACAAAGACCTTTCGTTTTAGCTGATTGCGTTTTCTTCGAATAACTATTGCATTGTTTCCAGCAGGTTTTTTTTAAGAACATTACGTATGTTTCTGTTGCACAACGGTTCAGAAGATGTTGTATGGGAATTTTTGGCGACGTAACTCAAAATTTTTCTTCCTTTTAGTAAGATTTTCTGCATCGTTATATCTCTGATATTCGATTCGTATTGTTGATTGATTTCTGCCAAACAATCGTGATATTTCCAGAAATGTTTTACCTCCATTAGGTATAGAGTATCAATGTCCGTTCTTCAAGTGTTATTTCATTGCCTTTTCTAGCAATTTTGAACAAATCAAGGAACTTCCTAACAAAAGAAAACGTACACTAAGTACGCAAGTAGCATTTTAAAATTATTTTGCCTTCATTAAATGCATTAAACGGTAAACTGGCATTGAGGGAAGGTAAAAAATGACCAAATAGTTTTATAGTAGCCATTGCGAAGATAACTTGGCTTTTTGTCAAAACCGTGATTTTTTCCAATCGCCATATTGAAATATAAGAAATAATTGAAATGTGGAATAATAAATGCACCAAATTTTAAATGTTATCCTAATTAACTATAGATCGGAGACCAATTTCATTATTCTTTTAGATAACATTTTTGAATTCCATAAATTTTCAAGAAATTCATGACTAATTTATCGAACATATTTGTTTTAATTTTGTTTTTGTTGTTGTAAATTCGCATAATTTCCGAGGCGCATTAATTTTTGGCTCTTATCATGCCAATATTCACCATCAAATTAAATGCGCATATGATTTGGAGCATGACAAGCTGTAAAAAACTCAATTTGTTCTAGATATTTTGGTATCAAACAAAACAAGAACGTTTTTCTTTGATACTATTTACTGCGAAATAAATCATCAGAGCCAAAGAATCGAACAAAGCAAAACAACAAAAACCAACCACGAAATCACAAAAGTTTTACAGTTGTGGCCATCTGGCCGTATGCTGGTTTTCATGGCAGCCAATAGGTTTTATGAAGGTTCTCAAGTGGTTAGAACATCTTTCGCTGGAACATTTTCAAAATCTTTTTGGTTTTATAAAGGTTTTATTAACTTGTTTTCACAACCGTCTATGAAATGGGCCACTTCGTACAAATTTCGGATTTAAAGAAGCATAGAGGAGGTGTAGACAAAACAGTTTTGAATATAGTTTTATCAACAAAGCCGGGAGGAGTTCTATACGGCTGGATTAAAACTAAAATACTTTTTAGATAACTTTCGACCACTGTTTGGCTTTGAAATGATCGTGAAGTTTGCCACGTTATAATACGGACCAGGAAGCTGCTTGAAGTCTTTTGACGTTTGTCCATAACCACGCAGTCAAATTTTGTTAGCAATTTGTCATACAACTTACGCGCTCTTGTTTTCGAACAGGTTTCCTGCTTCTCGTTCATGTTTGGGGTTTTTATAACCTTTAACGATCTATATCCTGCCGCTTTCTTCACTTTTTTAACGAAAGAATACGATTTTTTGACCTTTCAGCCACATCTCGGATGGAATGGTTCTGATTTTGCTTAATCATCCTGCTGGGATTAGAAGTTGTCGTTCCACTTGCCGCCAAATCTTGGTTTCCGATCGAGAATCAACCGATCCCGGAAGCGTTTCAAAACGCTACTTGCTGTACTGTGATGCGACATAGACGGATTTTCCACACTTTTTCGAGCACTTTTTCAAATAGACGTATCTGATTTTGTAAACAAAGAGGGGAAGTTAAATTCAAACGTTAAATTCTTGAAACCCTTAGCACTTTCATGCAAACTAGGACCACCAACACAAGAAATAACATTTCCCAATATGATGGTGATGAATATGATGGTGATGGTTGAGAAATTTACGTTTGAATCTGACTTCCCCTCTTTGTTTACAAAATCAGAAACGTCGGTTTGAAAAAGTACTCGAGATTTTCTCACGCACTTGTTGTTCTGCCGACTCTATTTTCAGTACAATGCTTTTGTGACAGCAAACCGTATGTCAAAACGTTCACACACACAATGACATTGCGTTAACGGTATTTTTGACATCTTTATATTGACAAATAAAAAAGATGTGGCTAATAAACTATGGCTAGATTTTGCTGTGCTCATAGCTTATCAGTCAGTATACGCCATTGACCAGTTGAACTTGTGAGTACATAGCGTATTGGCAGACTATAGGCAGGATAGATGCAAATTTTAAAAAAAAAAAACAACGAAAGTAACAACAAAATAATTTCCTTTACAGAAATAAAATAAGAATCCGGTACAGCTTTACCCTTTGACCAGTTATCAAAAAAAGAAACTAGTTGGTATAAGTCATAATTTACACTTTGTTCGGATTCAAAACGTCTTCCTCCCGGTGGTGGCATTGCCTGATTATGCATATAATGTAACCAAAGTTGCATAACACCAAAAAAAAGCAGCAATAAAGGAATTCTCTGCAGTACATACATACAAATGCAACGATGAAGAATGCTGAACGGTTAATGGAAACTCGACAGCAGAAAGGCAGCAAACTCGTGTTCATACACACGTTGACTCCCATGCCGGAAACTACCGTACAAAAGCCGTTTGCTGTTGTAAGGGAACCCGAACGTGCCACCCAGCACATCTTCCAGCTCGGAAGTAATCCCTTAGCACTTTTCAAAAGTCATGTTTCCATTTCGGTTTAGCTTTGGACCCTACCAGCCAGCTGAGTGAGCTCACAAAGGGTACTCTGTCGTGCATGATGCATAAAGTAGTAAGAGTTTCATACGGAGCAAGGCACGGGCATCACTGTACACATGCAAGTCTCAATAATAAATTTATGATCACGTTTCCGAAGTAAAATCAAATTCCACCGAATAATACATCGCAAGCAGAAACGCAGCTTTCTTCGGAGCCAGATGGGAGAACTTTCTCAGCAGCATGAATAGAGCCCGACTGTTTCACATGGCAGCTATGTCTGTATTCAGCAGCCACGGTTGAAAACGCACGTTTCCGCTTGATTCAGCGCGTATTGCTCCAAAGCTCTACCATTGGCTTGTTGGTTATGTAGAATTACTCCCACATATAGATGCATACACATACCCACACGCGCTTACATTTGCTCAATGCTCCATTGAACTCGTCACGTAAAATCAATTTATAGAAGAACCGGGAGCGGGACGAGATTTCCCCCCGCATTTTATAGCTTTGTTCCTTTAGATTTTTCCTTGCCCAAGGCAGCTCACAATCGACAGAAACCGTTCAGCGAGTGGTCGAATAAAAGTCATGGGAGTGTTTTGTCGGAACGTGCTCTATGTGTTCGCTTCTGATAGAATTTCTGTTATTACCTGTTTGAAGAATTAATGGGTCTGTTTAGGATATTTTTTCTTGCGTATGACTAATTGGAAAGGAATTTTTCTTGGCTGACAGCTTCATTCGGGCGTCATAATTGAATATGGGTGGTGACGTCTCTGAAGCCGTAAAATGTTGACTATAGTTCAATGTACATAACCCACGACTGAATATTCCGTTTTTCCCCATTTATGAAAAAGAGATATCCTCTTTCGAAACTGATTTGGTAATCTTGTACAAACGACTCTTCAAAATGGGATCCATTTCAACCGATTAAAATTTTTTCGTTCAAAAGGCAAACCGAGGAAGAGTTTTCGTTTCACCATCGCTCGAAGAAGCGCATTACATAGATTATTATTTTAAAAAATGCGGACCCCTGCCATAACCCCTAAATAGAAGAATGAAGGAAAAGGAGCAAAACACTCGTAAAAAAGGGAGAATGAAGAACAAATTGAGCCTGGGTCGTTAGATTTGAAAATGAGATAGGAACTGTTTGAGGATTCCCTTTTCAAAGTCCCAGAACTCAAGCAGGCGCTAAGACGCTGCACAGCAGGTGATTATAGTCGTTGATCCTTTGTGCTGAGTTGTAAGTGGTCACTTAGCAGTGAGTAACGATACAATGGCAACCTAATCTTAGCTGAAACCAATACTTTTCTTTGTTGACGAAATGGGTAACTGGGTATGATGTATGAAATATGAGGATGTTTCCTCAAGGTTGATGCTATTCATCAGCCGTCTTGTTGTTTGTGTGACTCATCAGATAACGATTTCAGCTGTCAATCGGAATGTTTCGGGTTTATGTTTATCACTATAATTCCATGAACTCGATTATATCCAACCAACCATGGTCGTACTTGACGGCCCGGCTAACACTTTCCTTTTCGCGTAGCGGAAGTTGATCAGTTCATCGTATATTTGCATAAAAGCACAAGCATCCAGTTTGGCAGGATTAGTCGTGTCTGATTATCAGTCATCCGGGCAACTTTTCTTCGCTTGTGCTTGCACGTAGGACAAACACCCCCAAACGGAAAACAGAAACGTGAATATGATGGATCGATCATTGCCGGAATATCATTGCATGTGCGAATCCGCTTTGCCGGTTTTAGTTAATGGATACAAAACGACGTGGTTGAACGTAGCTCAGCTCAGCATCATTTATGTCACATTCAAAGTCAGTAAGCATTTTTCACACTGTATATCCGAGACGCAATACACGTGCTCGTACGCTTGACCGCCATGTGCCGTGATCCGAGTAACCAGTTTTGCTGGCTACGGCTGGATCTGATCCGTTATGAGGATTGATTTCTGAGTCTTGGAACATCGATGCGGTTGCTGGTGTCAGCAAAATATTACATTTAATCATATGGATACATTTCAGCAATTACTTGTTCCCGGTGTGCTTCAATCCAGAAAATTGTGGTTCAATGGGACCAATCCAAAAACAAAAAATCAGCAAGAGCCTTGGTCAATGTATGCGAATGGGTTGTTCAAAGCATCTCGAATCCCGTTCACTTTGTACGCCCACCCGTCGCGATATGAGCACTAGGCTGCTCACAAGCGTATCATAGGGTAGGACTTATTAACCAAAGTCGTGTTCTGCTGTGTCGATTTTTATTCTTAAAAAAGACAGTCTGACCTATTACCACATGTTAATCGGTGTTAAGGATAGGTAAGTCAACTTCAAATTCAATTTTTATATTTTAAGAGATACCTTCTACTCAAATATGAACGAGACTGGTTAAATAAAACACAAACGGTTAATGATTCTTCAATATTTATTTGTCTCCTTCAAAATAATCACCATCGGAGGCGATACACATATGCCAACGTTTTTTTCCATTCCTTACAGCACTTTTCATACGCCTCTTTTTGTATCGCCTTAAGCTCCCTCTTCTTTTTTTTTTAATGACTTCAATTGTCTGAAAATGTTTACCACGAAGCGGCAATTTGAGTTTTGGGAAGAGGAAAAAGTGGCATCGTGCCATATCAAGCGAATACGGCGCTTGAGGAACGATGTTAACGTTGTTTTTGGTCAAATAATCGCGAACTGATGTGTGAGCTGGTGCTTTATCGTGATGCAAAAACCATGACTTGTTATTCCACAATTCTTTCCTTTTGAGACGAATATTCGCACGCAAACGCTTTATAACGCCCAAATAATATTCAGCATTGACCAATTTACCTTCCGGAAGGAATTCCGAGTGCACCACACCTGGGCTATCGAAGACAACAGCATAACCTTAATTTTCGATCGACTTTGACGCGTTTTTTTGGGTTTCGGCTAATTATGGAAGCGCCATTCCGATGATTGCTGGGCTGTTTCGACGTCGTACTCGTAGACCCAAGTCTCGTCACCAGTTATGATGTACTGGATGTCCGAATTCAAAAATGTTGGAACAGGACGCGCGGACACACGTCTTATGCCCAAAACATCGTCTAAGGAGTGTATCGAATATAAGCTATCCACATACATTTGCGTTGTACGCATGTATTTGTGATGGTTTTTTATGCTCTGAACACTGCATGCTGTGCGTTTGACTGTCAGCTTTCTTTTGTTTACTTGTTTGTGCGGTTCAAATTCTGCGTTTTCAAAATGTCGCGTATTGAAAAGGAAGTGAAAATTAAGGTTCTGGACACATGGCTAAGTGAGAAGGGTATTACTATGCGAAAATTGGCGAAGCGGTTTGGAATTCATCATGCGAGTGTTAAAACCATCATTAATAAGTTTGGGGAACACTATTCTTTGGATGAGCTACCAGGAAGAGGCAGAAAACCCGGTTCTTCCAACCCGAAACTGGAGCAGAAAGTGGTATCTCTAATCATGAAGAACAAATCAATGTCAATACGTGATTTGGCAAAAAAAGCAGGAACGAGTGTCGGAATGATCCAGCGTATCAAGAGGCGAAACCACTTGAAGACCTACAAGAAGGCAGAAAATCTCGAAACAAAGTGCAGAAAAGAAGAAACGAGCAGCAATAAGGGCCCGGAAATTGTATTCGCGTCTTTTGCAGCGTCCGGATGCATGCGTTTTGATGGACGATGAGACCTATGTAAAGGAGGACTCAAAAACCCTTCCAGGTCCACAATACTTTACTGCCGTTGTTGGGGAGGATGTGAGCGATGCGGACAGGTCGATTCAAGTGGAGAAATTCGGTCGAAAGGTACTGGTATGTCAAGCAATATGTTCCTGTGGTTTGAAGTCAACAATTTTTTACACTACCGGAACTATAAATGCGGAAATCTATCGATCTGAGTGTCTCCAGAAGAGATTGTTGCCTTTATATAAGAAGCATAGTACACCTCCACTGTTTTGGCCGGATTTAGCGTCGGCTCACTATGCCAAAACCACTCTCAATTGGCTTGCGGAAAAGGGTAAAGATTTCGTTGAGAAAAATATCAATCCACCAAATTGCCCTCAGCCTCGACCCATCGAACGTTACTGGGCAATCGTGAAGAGGGTCTTCAAGAAGACTGGTAAGGCAGCTGGGAACATGCAGGAGTTCAAGCTCAAGCGTCCAAAAAATGCGATGCAACACTTGATGAAGAGCATTCGATCCAAAGTTCAAAAATTCGTGAAGGAATAACTTAAATTTCATCCGGTCTTCATTATGTTCAAGTTTAACCTCGTACAATAAAGGATCAATTTTTTGTAGGAATAAAATATCGGTTTTCAACAAAATTTGAAAGAAAGTTTGTGGATAGCTGGATCCATTTGATTTGCTATTTCTCTCTTGGCCACACGGCGATTTTGCAGCACAAATTTCTTCACTTTTTCGATGTTTTCTTCGTTTATTGATGTTGCTGGACGACGATCATGAGGCAGATTTTCAACTGATGTACGACCCTCTTTGAAAGACTTATACCAATCAAACACACGTGCACGCGATAGAGCAGATTCCTGCAACATTTTCAATGCATCCGAAGCTCTTAGTCCGTTGGAATAACAAAATTCCAAACTAATTCTTTGCTCAACGTTTAATTCCATAGTTAAATTCGAAAAACACACTGGAGGTTGACTTATTGATAGTGCCGTAAAAAAAAGCTTCGAGATAGATCGTGCTCAAATTTGATATGTAAACGTATAACAGTTCTACCAATCTAGATAAAAAAAAATTTGATGATACTGTCATCCACGGACCGTTTTATTCATAATGGCTCGTTCATATTTGAGCAGAATAAGGCCTGTACTCGAAAAAATGCACCAGACAAAAGTGTTCGCCAAAAATTTATTTTAAGTCGGATTTTCTTGAAACTTTCAGGGAATAAACAAATACATATGGATTATGTTTCAACATAATTACTTTATTCAATTTCTTTTCCATCGCTGAAAGTGTCTTCCGGAACATCAAACCGTGATTTGGCAACGTAGAACTCCAGCCCCGGTATCTGCTTTGCGTCTGCCTTGATGTAGGTCATCCATAACCACACACATCGGTTTCGTTAACCACTCTCGATACAGCTTCCTTGCGCGGGATTTGGCCGCCGTGTTTTGTTGATCATGCCGGTTCGGTGCCTTGCGGACCTTGAATACACGAAGCCCAGCTCGTTTCATGGTTTGCTGAACGAACCAGGCGGAACACTTTGCCTTCAGAGCCGCGTCGCGAATCGAAAGGTTCGGATTACACTTGAAATAATCCAACACCTTCCGGGCCTTCACAGGGTCAGCTGTCTTCGATTTTCTTCCACTTCCAGCCCGCCGCTCGGTCGTCTGGGACTCCTTAAACGATTTTACCACCCGAAACACAGTTGTATGGGTGATTCCCAGTTGTCTTCCGATCCATCTCATGGTCGCAGTCGGATTTTCCATGACGGCGCGCAAAATTCTCCGGCGATTTTCTTCTTGTTTCGATGACATCTCAATAACCACTGAACCGATTGTTATGAAATTTTGCACATGTAAACAATTTACTCCAAACTAGTAATACTCAGATTTTCATCAATTTTTACTCACGGACAAAAAAGTAACACACGGATAAAAATTATGCATTTTTTCGAGTACAGGCCTTAAAAATAAAACACTTGACAGCGGAATTTTTCCGGCATTCTGTGGTATTGTCTCACCCATATTGACAAGTTGTTGACGGTTGAACAAAGATCCAACGGTTGCTTCGACTGTTGAGGCACTAATCTGTGTGCTGCCAACCACTTGCACACACTTGCATGGCTGCGTTTATACCATAAAACGCTTTGTGGATCATGGTGGGCAAAACTGCCTTTTCTTAATCATGCGAATTTCTCGAGATTTGATTGCAAGAACCGCAATTGCATTTTTTGCTAACACCGAACTATACACTTACTGAACAACCATTAAGCTACTGTACCAAACATTTCGAGAGTCTCTCCAGTTCATCTGTCTCAGTCCATTCCTTTTGATGTCAATGTTCTTCAAAGTCATCCTGGCCACTGAGCTCGAAAGTAGATTGAAGGTCTCCCAACTTGCTATATCCAGGCAAGTACAATTCAAATCAATTACTCGTTCCGTCACTGCCTTATGGTGCTCAAAGTTTCAGCACTAAATCTCCACAAAACCTGTTGGTACCTAGGGCTTATTTACGGGTTCAAGGGAAATATTCGACTCACAGTAAATGCATACAAAAATTTTCAAAGAGGACTGAAATTTGAAAATCTGAAAATCTGAAAGCCACCAAAATCCTTTTGGAAATATGTCAATCAACAGCGTATGGAGTCAAGCCAACCTTAGTTCTTGGTATTGAACGACGAAACCTTATCAACACCTCCGGAGATCTTTCGCCTATTCTTGATCAAGCTCAACTGTCGACTAAAAGTTCTAAGACCCGACAATTAAACGTTCAACTTACGGAAAACACCTTGGAGTTATTCAACAAGGTAAGCAAGGCCTCTCAAGGCTCTACGCTTTATATTTTGGATGAGCAAAAAACTTCTCCGATATTTCTTGTTTGAAGTCTTTGTATTGCTCTCTGGTGTGGTTGATTCTGGACTATTGCTCTACCGTCTGGAATCCACCCTACAACAACGGCGCCGGAGAGTCGATTTTACCGGTCATAGGAATCACCCCAAGACAGTTAACGGAGCGTACAGTGAACAAACTTCTTCTGCACATTTTCAAACCTGGCTAGCCAGCAGGCCTGAAATGGGTACCAAACGACAGTACTATACTCCAAAATAGAACGAACCAACTAGCAATACAATGTTCGCAGACAAAGCGGGTCGCGGAAGTCTTCGGAGATTTTGAACATAAAGCCAAGCTGTTCGTTAGCTTTCAAGATGTCGTTTTAATGCGGCTTGAAAGTCAATGCACAATCAAGAGTAACTACAAAATCTCTGACCTGACTCAGTCTCTCCAAAGGGGGGGCGGGAAAGGGAAAATCAAAGGTGTTCGTTTTTTGGTCCGGGGGGAATGTTGACACTGTACGGTGTGTGGGGGTAAGTGCAAGGTGTGGAGCGTACTATATATGTGCAAGTGTGCCTTTATTCTTGGTGGGCGGGGTGTGGTGGGACGTTGTACTTTTTATCGTCGGAGTGGATAGTGCACGGGGGGGCAGTGGAGGAGGGTGGTTGGTGAGGAAGAGGAAAAAGGGTAGGGTGAAGCGGAGGAATATATGTTAATATTCCGGATTGCGAATCAATTTAACACAGAGCGAGTGATCCGTGAGGTAAGATGCAAACCATGAGACCATGGAACTAGAAACTCCAAGTTTGTCACGTTTACCTAGTAGAATGCCGTGGTCCACTCGGTTGAATGCAGCCTTGAGATCAGTATAAACGGTATCGACTTGTCCTACAAAATCCATGGTACGAATACAGAGCGATACGAATTCAGTTAAATTCGACATGACAGACCGTTTTGAATAGAATCCATGTTGAGACGTGGAAATGTAGTTTTTGCAGGAACTAAAACGCGCATCATTGATGACGATCTCAAAAACTCGAGAGCAACAACTTAAAGATGTGATCCCTCTGTAGTTTTGGACATTCCTTTTATCGCCTTTTTTACGCACTGGAAACATAAACGAGAATCTCCATTCCTCAGGAAACTTACTCTCCTGCAATGACAAATCGAATAACTTTTTCAAGGGAACAAGCAGCGATTCAGAACAAAGCTTGAGGATAGATGCGGGGATCTTACCTGGACCAGCAGCATATGAAAGTTTTAGCTTTTGAAGTGCCTGTTGGACTGAATGTTCACTGATGTGGAACGACCCAAAGCCGAATGAATATCTTAGTGTGTCGTTTGAAGCAATCCCAACTTTATGTGATGATGCCGAGTTGTCATTGAACGAATTTATAAAATGCTGCGCGAAAACACGACATTTCTCGATTTCGGAGCTGGCAGATTGATTGCCGAGATTGACCGTTAAAGGCAAGCCGGTTTCTTTCTTTTTTGAAATGCCCAGAAACGCTTAGTATTTCTTCGAAGAGCTGCGGAAATAGTGCAGAGAACATATCGGCGATACAAAAAGCGGTTGTATTTTCTATAGTTTTTGCTGGTACGATTGAACTCTTGTTTCGTGGCGTATGACTGGTTTCGGCAATATCTTCGTAGTGCTTTAGCTCTGTATCGTTTCAGGCGTTGCAGATGAGGCACACCATTGAGTTGAGTGAGACCTTGGGGGGAAAGGGGAAAGTGGGGGAAGCGGGAGGGGCGGTGTCCGGGGGGCGTGATGATGCTAGGGGGGATCAGCGATGGTGGGGGGGGGGGGATGGGGTGGTTGGGGGGTAGAGGGGGGGGGGTGGGAGTGGGGTCCGGAGGGGGGGAATATATAGTTGGGTGTGTTCGAGTTGCCGTGGGGCAGAGGAGGAGAGAGTGAAAAGGAAAATAAGGGGAGAGAAATAAGAGTAGAGGGAATTGTTAAAGGAAATCCCATTGGAGGAGCGATATGACCAATGTAGTGATAATAAAGCAAGTTAATAGTTGAAGGGGAGATGGATGGAATTTGGGGAATTAGAGAGAGGGGGAGGCGTGGGGAGAGCAGAAGATGGGGTAATAAATTATAAAATTAGGCGTGTGGGGTATTTCTCTAGTGCAGTTTGTTTTTCAATAACTTGAAGAAACGAAGAATTGTGCTACTGTTTCCGCATGAAGTGCCTGTAACACATTTTCAGCAGTACTAGAGATGTATCTTTTTTGGCATGTGAGTCAAAATCATGATGCTGGTAGACTTTGTACGGTCGGATTTCCATACAATTCCGAAACAGGATGAGGACCAACGAAACGTCATCAAGATAAGTAAACGTTCATTAAGTGTTTAACATTATATTTAATATTCTTGCCCATTACTTCATTATTTTTCCATCGTTGCCATGAATATGCATTGCGTTTTTTTCCTCGCTTCGCGGGATATTTACTAAAATCTCGAGTAATTTTTGGGCCGGACGTGTCTGCTTTTGTGGACGATGAGGGGACGTGGGATTCAATCATTGGATTCTTGAAACCCTTAGCACTTTCATGTAAACTAGGGCCACCTACACAAGGAATAACATTTCCCTAACATGATGGTGATGCTATTTTCCGGGAGGGTGTGGAGGGTCTTGAGAGATTTGCGTTCGAATCTTACTACCCCTCTTTGTTTGCAGGATCAGGTGCGTCTGTTTGGAGAAGTTCTCGAGATATATTCCTTTTTGCAATAAGCTTTGATGAGCCAGTAGTATAGCTTTACGCTCAATCCTTGCTTCATTCAAAAAATTGAGAGAACATTTTTTGTTTTCCTTTTCTCAAAAATGTGTCTCCTTTTCGGTTAAGCTGCTTAGTGACATTGGTGAGGACGGGTGTTTCTTAGCCGGGAGACTCTTCACGCCAGCCAAATATGTGAAAGAAACCTAGCAGAAATCTCATGTTTCCAGCTGGCTTTATAAGCATGAAGAAGTGTTCTCTTTGCATCGTGATGTGTCCGGTACGGGCCTATTTTTGGGCGGAAACGAAATAGTCAGTTATAAGTACAAGCAAAGGTTCCCGCACCGTTGATTCATGCGCTGCCGGACGAGTGCGGTGCAGGTGTGTGCACGTCGCTGAAGATCGGTTTCCTCCCAATGATCGGATCATGGGAGGAAAGTGCATCGTTCATGGCGGATTGCATCGTTTTCGAGCCCATGCCGGATCGGATTAATGTGGCAACAAATCAAGCTGAACAACGCATTGGGTCCTGAGTGGCATTGGGAGGCTCTCTTCATCGACTTTCTCTTTGTGTTCCTACGGCTATGTAAAAACATGTTCAAGTATTTTCAACGCACAGAACAATAATATAAGGTGTAATTAAGGATCCAATATGTCAAAAACATCAGCAAATCGTTTGATAGACAAGCTGTTGATGAAAGAGACGGTCGACGTGGAGAGTCTCTCAGTGTTGTTCGGGACCTGATGCGTTGTTCAGCTTGAAATGGTTTGTTTCTACCAAGTTTTGAGGACGGTGTCTGGTATTTCTCTATTTCTCAAAACGGACACATCCGGAGTTGGGTACAGGCGATTCGTGATGTGGTAAGTGCTCTCAAGGACGTGGAGCAAGACAGGTAATTGTTATCCATTGTATCTATATTAATAAAATTAATTTTGGATAGGTTTGCGTCGACCATCGGGTGATCGGGTGGTCGGTTGTGTCGTCTTGTTTTGGTGGGGTCGGTGTGCGTTTTGTTGGGTGTTGGTTGTGTGTTGTGGGGGGCGGGGGGGTTTCGCCGGGTAAGATCGGTCGGTGGTGAGGTACATAATTAATTGGGATCCAAATTATTCGTTCGCCATGCTCGTCGGGCCCTATCGTGGCACAAATAAACCACTGTCCCATTTTGTAAGAGACTCAGGCGGCATCCGTACTGTTGGTGTAGATCGGACCAAGTTGGCTCTCAAGCGTTGAGATGAATTACCTTGTTTTCCTAATGGAATACCACTATCACACTCTGTGAGTGGCCCCAATAGCATCCTTACTGTTGGTTTAAACCAGACAATATCGGCTTTTCAGCATTATTAAAAACCACTTTGTTTTCTCAATGAAAAACCACAATCACACTTTGTGAGTGGCCCCAATAGCATCCTTACTGTTGGTTTAAACCGGTTAAAATCGGCTTTTCAGCATTATTTAAAATCATCTTGTTTTCCCAAATGAAAAAACCACAATCACACTTTGTGAGTGGCCCCAATAGCATCCTTACTGTTGGTTTAAACCGGTTAAAATCGGCTTTTCAGCATTATTTAAAATCACTTTGTTTTCCCAATGAAAAACCACAATCACACTTTGTGAGTGGCCCCAATAGCATCCTTACTGTTGGTTTAAATCGGTTCAAATCGGAAATCGGTACTAATTACACTTGACAGCTTATCGTTAACCAAAACGAACCCTGCTGCCACCCAATCCTGTTATCCAAAATCCCAGTGATTTCTCGTGGAAGTGCAGTGGATTCCGCGGCTTCCAATAAAGCGAGTATCACGCCAACATTTTCCTACCCATTCCCTACTTGACCTGCATTCGGGCGAGGCCGGCGCCGGTATTGCCTTAGTTTGGGATCACCAGTTTTTACACATTGAAGATGTATGTTAGTCCCAAGCATCATCTGTTGGTTCTCTGTGTAATAACAGCTGATCTGGCAACAACGGAGTAGCAACCTCGGGCGGTCAATCATGCTCATGCTCATGCTCAAACGTAGTCGTAGATACAACGATGAAGCAGAACGCAGTGGTCATCAAGTGGGGGAACAAAAAAAAATTAAAAAAAATAAAAAATGGTTAAAGTGGAAGGTAGATATTTGTATGTTTGGTTCTGTTTGGTTTGGGAGGTTTGGGGTTGGGGGGGGGGGGGTTGTGGAGGATGAGAGAAAAGAAAGGGAAAAAAAATTTTGTGGGGGGGAGAAAATTTTGTTTTTTGAAAAAAGAAAAAGGGAGAGGGGGTGATTGTACATTAGATCGCTGCGAATACTAAATTTTCATAAAAAACCATCGCTTCCATATTGTCATTCATCGCCACAGTATTGTGAATCGCGATATTCATCGCGTAATCGCGTCTCATCGTTACCGATTCTTACTCGAATCCATTTCTATTCGAGCTACCCTTACTGTTGAAATTTGTTTTAATTATTTCGAGCAAGTGAATCGAGTAGCATTCATCTGTTTTTTTTTTTCGAAACTAAATCGGTAGCGGAAAAAGTAATGGAAATTGGTAAGTTTTTATATTCCACTCTTTAAACCGAAGGAGGAAACGATTTTTGACGAGATAGAACCTACCACCATTGATGAGCGAAAACCGAGCATTGATCCACTGGAAAAGAGCAGTGGTGACGGTATCATAGCAGCAAGCAGTAGCAGCGATGTTTAAGTGCATCGTATGTGCTAAGCTGTTGAAAAATTCAAATGCATTTGAGAAAGGTCCACATGATCTGTACCGTATTGAATGACTATAAATCGGAGAATAAAGTAATGAAGCAAACCAATTACTAACGACTTCTCCAGCTATTCCAGTCTCGACGGCCTGCATCCCATCATCGAGAGCAGAGGAATTGCTGAGGAATTCAATTTTTGACACTGTATACGAACTGTTTATCTTCTGAATTAAACCATCCTTAAACGAGAGCAATATCAATTGCTTGATGTACTTGATAAACATATTCAGTACCAGCTCCCGGGCCGTGACGTTTCGCATATGCATGTACCGCCAAGTGGAAGCGTTCAATACGTGGTTGCAGCAATACAGGGCACTCGGGATCAGCAGATCTTGATTGCGTTCGCATTCATTAGTTAGATTGTGGCCCAGATCCGGTGCTGCATTGTAACAGCCTAGCTCATTGGTGGGTGGAACTAAAGTTAGGGTTGATGTTCTCGTTGCAGTTCTCGTTGTCAAATTTTTCGAGCAGTTCCATGCTGCAGCGATAATTTTATTTTTGTTTTGATCGCATCGTCATCGCGCTCGCAACGCGATTGATCGTGCCAATTGCAACAAAATGCTTTCAGCACAAAGAAAATCGTCGTCATCGTGGAAATTTTCAGGTAAAGGAAGCTTTATCTAACGCTCATCGTGGAAGTGTCACCCCCCTCGGTTTGTGCACTTTTCGCGATGGGTATTATATGGGTATTCTTCACCCATATTTGGGTAAACTGATCTTAGCGTGAAAGTGCTTAGCATATCGCATTCTTGCACCTACACTTGAAGCATGTGGAAACTTCGTGTTACCTATTTACAAGATATATTGAGTGCTTCGGCTACACAACTGTCACCTACTTGTTTACGCGTTGCATTTCTGTACGTTCGTGCGTAAACAACTGAGTAGCGGATTTTGTAGATTTTATTTTCAACTTGATAGTCGTTTGAATTGTTTTGTACAGGGAAAAAATGTCCTCCTGGGAGGAAATTCACGCCCTTAAGGCCAAACGCAATACCCTGCGTGAACGGTTGGAGAAACGGAAGAAGGAACGTCAGGATTTGCTCGGCGGTAGTAGCCCCGGTCCGAGTGTGGTGAGTATGATCAAAACCGAGGCCGGAGTCTCAGGAGTCGACGACAAAAGCAAAATCCTACTCACGGCCATTAAGCTGGAACAAGGTGAGTTTCAAATCGCAGTCATAAACGAAGAAGACATGATTATCGTGACATTTTATGGTTGTAGACATCGATTCCGAAGTGGAGAGGACACTGGTGAAAGTGCTGGCAAATCGAAGCTTGATTCTTCCCACCAACTCGACGCTAATAGCGCAGCGGGTGGAGAAGCTTATTCAAAAGTTCATCCCAAATGAATCGATTTTGTGCTGTCTGCAGAAACTGTCCGGGCAGAATCTGGTCAATATTAAGGAAGTGAGCATTGGTGGTACGGGCGGATACGAGATCATTTCCGCTGAGTATGGCAACCTTCAGTCGCTATACGATAATTTGCTTCTCAATCAAAGCGAACGAGAAGCCACCAAGCGAAAAGCGATAAAGGAGGAAATGGATTCCGACGCGAAGATGGCCCGTTTAGGTTCAAGTTCGGTGAAGGAGGAATTGTCGAAAAAACCTGGCGATTCCAGCTCACTGAGCTCTACCTCGGATATCATGTCCTTGCTGTCACTGCCCTCGACCAGGGAGAAGCAAAACAAGCAGGTCGGAGAAGAGATTTTGGAACTTCTGACGAAGCCAACTGCCAAAGAGCGTTCTTTGGCTGAAAAGTTCAAGTCGCAAGGTGGAGCACAGGTTATGGAATTTTGTCCTCACGGAACCAGGATTGAATGCTTGCGCTCTCTGGAAGCTGCGAACGATGCTTTGCTCAAGAGCGAAGATGACGACGATGTTATCATTAGTGACGACAACAATGGCTTTGAAATTGTTGAAATAAAAAAGGAACAGGACGACGGGAAGGGCAAGTTCCAGTGTAACAAGTTACACTTTAAAAAAATCATTCAATCACATACGGACGAATCGTTGGGAGATTGCAGTTTTCTGAATACTTGCTTTCACATGGACACGTGCAAGTACGTGCATTATGAGGTGGATACGTTCGTTGGTCTGAATGCGGGTTCGAAATTTGAGGGCGAAGGTTCGTTGGCTTCCAAGCGAACAATCGATCCTTGTGCTACATTGTATCCGCCCCAGTGGATTCAATGTGACCTACGTTTCTTGGATATGACCGTACTGGGTAAGTTTGCCGTTGTTATGGCCGATCCACCTTGGGATATTCATATGGAACTTCCTTACGGAACGATGTCCGACGACGAAATGAGACAGTTAGGGGTTCCGGCCTTGCAGGATGATGGCTTGATATTCCTTTGGGTCACCGGTCGTGCTATGGAACTGGGGCGAGAGTGTCTCAAACTATGGGGCTACGAAAGAGTAGACGAGTTGATCTGGGTGAAAACGAATCAACTACAGCGAATAATTCGCACTGGGCGTACAGGGCACTGGCTTAATCACGGCAAAGAGCACTGCCTGGTGGGCATGAAGGGAAATCCACCAAACTTAAACCGCGGGCTGGATTGCGATGTGATCGTTGCTGAAGTGCGCGCGACTAGCCACAAGCCTGATGAAATTTATGGAATTATCGAGCGGCTGAGCCCCGGTACCAGGAAGATAGAACTGTTCGGCAGACCGCACAACGTGCAGCCCAATTGGTTAGTTGTGGTACCATGAATTGATGTTTTAGATAACTAAGTCTTTTTTCCCTCTCAGGATAACACTCGGCAACCAGTTGGACGGAATTCGCCTGGTGGATCCGGAGTTGATTAGTTCGTTTCAGAAACGCTACCCCGATGGGAACTGTATGACGCCCGGGAAGAATCCTTAGTTTAAGCTTTCTACTGTTTGTCTCAATAAAAGTAACTGAAAGAACCCATTCGATAATGTGCTTTATTGTCATTTAGTATTCTCGGATGGCGCCGGTGGTAAGCGGGTTGCCGGGAATCAATTCTAGTGGGCCGTTGGGATTTTCTGAGACGAAAAATCTCTGATCACGTATTCCTTCGGAGGGGAGGTAAAGCCGTTGGTCCCGGCTCATATGTTGTGATGGAATCGATATGTAGGGTCCAGGTCGTTTCTGTGACGTGACGTTCCATCCTCAAATTGAATGTTACGTTGATTAGATATGTGGAGAGCCTCCGCTACATCCGTGCACCCCTCGTACGGTGCAGCATAAACGGCAACCCTGCCGACCAACGAACTTCAATTCGCACCTTTATGCCTATATCCCGTGTAGAGCACGAGTGTAATTATTTCATTCTATTCATTAAATCGTTCGTACAAAGTACAGTTTCCGCGTGTTTATTATTCCACCGGTCATTATCCGAATTCCCGTGCGGGAATACTTGAACTCTTTGATCGGTTGGACGCCGCGGGTACCGAACTTGATAATGACACGAAAATCTGCATGATTTTGCAAAGCTTACCACCCTCGTTCGACGGAATCGTGACCGCTTTGGACAATCGGGCTGATGACGACATTTCGGTTGACATCGTCAAAGCGAAATTGATGGACGAGTTCCATCGTCGCTTGGAACGCGAAAGGATGAAAGGAAGGAAAACCGCGTGTGCCATTTTTGTACGAAACCTGGTCACTTGCGCCGTAACTGCCGGAAGTTTTAGGTTTCAGTGAAGGAAGAAAACAGTAGTAGAAGGGAGAAAGAAAATCCGAAAGCTAAGGCAGTGCCAAGTGATTCTTTGACTCGTTGAAAAACTTTGCCGGTGGCTGGATCACGCTCGCCGATGGGAAGAAAACGGAAATCCTCGGAGAGGGTTGTGATTCGTGGAGTAGACGATCGTGATGAACCGATCAGAATCGAAGTGAGTGACATGAAGTACGTTCCTGGTCTAGCGACCAGCTTGATTTCGGTGGCCAAGTTAGCCGAGAAGAAACTCGAAGTGAAATTCAACAGTGATGATTGCCGGATCATGGATGCAGGTGGAGTTATCGTTGCGACTGGCTGTCGTTACGGTGGCCTCTACTACTTACGGACGATCGAGGAATCCAACAAAGCGTCAACGGGTGAGCACAACGTAAACTGCCAGCATTAGTGGCACCGGCAGTTGGGCCACAGAGATTGGGCCGCCGCTGAAAGAGTCGTCAAAGAGGGCCTTGCTACAGGCATTAAGGTAAGCGACTGTGGTTTACGTCTTGTGTGTGAGTGTTGCATGGAAGGAAAGTCCAGTTACCGAGCGGAAGGCTGACCGGGTTCTCGACATCGTCCATACGGACCTATGCGGCCCGATGAAAACGACAACGCCCAGTCGAAATCGCTATATATCTCATCGACGACTTCAGCCGCTTCACGGTCGCCTATCTGCTGAAGCAGAAATCCGAGGCGACGGAGCTGATCAAGGAGTACGTACGATGGACGGAAACACTGTTTGGAAGGAAGGTTCGCGTGATCCGCTCCGACGGGGGCGGCGAGTTCAACAACAATGAGTTGACGGCTGTCGATCGCGCTGAAGGGATTAAGCCACAGTTCACCGCGCCGTACTCGCCACAGCAGAACGGCGTGGCTGAACGAAAGAACCGTTCGATAACAGAGATGCACATACCTGCAGAACCGCTTACCATCGAGATCGATCCAGCAAACTCCTTACGAGCTCTGGTGGGGGGCGAAAACCAGATTTTGCACATCTCCGGGTATTTGGTGCCGAAGCCTACGTCCATATTCCAGAACCCAAGCGCAGCAAGCTTAATAGCAAGTCCCGGAAGTTGAGATTTGTGGGGTATTCGATGGAGTACAAAGCTTATCGCTTCGTGGACTGTTATACCGATTTGATCACTGTTAGTCGTGAATTATGGGGAAGCTGGGTGGCTCTAAGTGGGTATTTAAGCTGAAACACACCATAGAAGTTAAAGTCGCGAAGCACAAAGCCTGAGTAGTGGCCCAAGGCTACACGCAGAGGATCGGAGAAGATTTTGAGGAGGTGTACGCTCCCGTTACGAGCCACGCGACGTTCCGGACCTTTCTCACAGTAGCAGCCAAACAGAGGATGACAGTGAAACATCTAGACATAAAGATGGCCTACCTTTATGGAGTCCTGGAGGAGGAAGTTTTTATGCGCCAGCCCCCCGGATGTGAGGTGAAAGGGATGGAGAAGCTAGTATGCCGATTGCAGAAAAGCGGGCTACGCCAATCGGCACGCTGCTGGAATAAGCGCCTCCATGATATACTTTGGAAGCTGGGATTCAAGACGTCAAACGCCGATCCGTGTATGTATGTAAAGAAGAGTGTCAATGCTCTTCCTACTAGTATATGTAGATGATATGCTCGTGGCCTTGTCCGACGAGGTGGAGTTGCAGAATTTGAATGGACCTGTTTGGGAGACGTCTACAAGATCCGCCTACAGAACTACATTGAAGAGCTACTGAAGATTCATGGAATGAGTGACGCGAAACTGGCTAAATCTCCCATGGATCCGGGTTATTCGAAGATTGAGGACAAGAGCAGACCGCTGGACGATCCTGCGAAATTCAGAAGTGTTGTGTCTTGATTGTTGGAAATAACCGGAACAGCAAAGTTTGAACAGTAGAAAGGATTTATTTTACAACTAGCTTGAGTGGAGTCTTGAACAGGAATGACAAAATTTTCTCAGTTGTTTATTTAAGAAAACTTAGGTTGCTAGGGAGGCCGTCGGTCTCCAAGGAGGTCATCAGCACACTGCGTTACCGATTTACTCCAACACCCCCCCTGAATCGGTAAGTCCTAGGAGGGTCCTCAGTTCACGGAAACGTCCAGGTTCCAGGGCCTTGGTGAACGTGTCAGCTATCTGGTGTGCAGTAGCAATTGCTTCGATTTGAAGTCGTCCTTGTGCCATGTGGTCGCGTAGGAAATGGTGCTTCACATCCACGTGCTTGACACGTTTGGTTTCGGTGTTTGTCGCCATCGCAATGCACCCATGGTTGTCTTCGAACACCTTGAATGCCGTGCCGAGTTGAACTTCCTTCAGGTCCTCAAGGATTCCGTGCAGCCACAGTCCTTCGGAGGCCGCGGCACTTAAAGCTGCATACTCTGCTTCACACGATGACAGTGCAACGGTTTGTTGCTTGCGGCTGGCCCAGGACACGGTGTTCCCAAAGACCTTGAAGACGTAGCCGCTAACGGATTTCCTATCCTCAGCATCCGATGCCCAGTCGGCGTCTGCGTACCCGACCAGTGCCTCGGCGTCGTCGTTTTGCTTGTACTGGAGCTTAAGGTTCTTCGTCCCCTTCACGTAACGGACCACTCTCTTCAGGGCTTGCCAGTGGGCCTCACCAGGTTGAACTTGGAAGCGCCCCAGGTATCCAACAGCGTAACATATGTCCGGTCGGACACACAGCATCGTATACATCAGGCTGCCCAGCAATTGACGGTACGGATGCGACACAGGATTCGCAGCTCGTGGTGGCAGGAAACAGCCTTTCTCCATTGGGGTCTTCACAGTGTTGCAGTCTTGCATGCCGAACTTCGTCAGCACACGGTCCACAGCAGCTTCTTGCGCCAGGTACATGCATCCGGTGGCGCGGTCGTATCGGATCTTCATTCCGAGGAAATGATTAACCACGCCGCAATCCGTCATCTGGAGCTTCTTGGAAAGAGCACGCTTGATCTCCTTCACCAGGTCCAGCCGATCGCCAGCAATGAGCAAATCGTCCACATAGATGATGATGTATACCCCCCTCGATGGTCGATCCTGGTATACAAACAATAATCGTGCCGGGAACGGGTGAAGCCGAAATCCAGTAGAAGGTCGTTCAGCTTGTTATTCCAACAGCGAGGGCTTTGCTTGAGTCCATACAACGATCGCTCCAGCTTGCAAACAAGGTTCGGAGGTGCTGCAACTCCTTCGGGTATGGCCATGTAGACGTCTTCTTCAAGCTCCCCGTAGAGGAATGCGGTCTTCACATCGAGTTGGTGAACGTGCATCCTTCGGTGGGTTGCTACAGCAAGAACGGTTCGTATCGTGGCCAACTTCGCTACGGGGGAATATGTTTCGTTGTAGTCTACTCCGGGCTTCTGCTGAAATCCCTTCGCCACCAAGCGCGCCTTGTAACGGACCGGTTCGCCATGCTCGTCCGGCTTGATTCGGAAGACCCATTTCGACTTGAGCGGAACCACACCAGCAGGACATCGCACCAATCGCCAAACATGGTTGTCCGCTAGCGACTGCAGTTCCTCACGGACCGCTTGCTGCCAAAGGGCTTCGTCGGCTCGTCCGGCGATCTCCTTGTACGCCTCCGGGACATCGAAGATCGAACGCTCGGCCTCATCTCGTCCCACGGAACCGTCGAATGGAACATCAGAAACGTTTTGGGATGCATCTGCAGAATGGGATTGCGCGGCAGAGAAAATTTTTCCAACCAGAAATTCTTTCAACTTACCGGGGAGTCTGCGCTCCCGTTCGCTGCGCCTCGGGGTTTCCATTTCGAGGTTTGAACCACGGTCTAGTTGCGAAGGGAGCGCTCCAGTTTCGTCAACACCGTCGTTTTCAACCTCGTCTTCTTCAACGTCAGTCAGGATGTCGTCATGTTGAGCCACCAGCGGCTCATTGGGTTGAACGGACTGTTCAGGGGGTTGCACGTGTTCCTCGTCTTGATCCTCGAACTCGTACGGAGCAACAACCAAAGGAGTTTCGTCACGGATCTGGGTGGCAAACGGAAAACTGCTCTCATCGAACTTGACATCTCTGGCCAGGAATAATTGCTTCTTCTCTTTGTCCCACAGGCGGTAGGCGTTCGGCGCGTAGCCGATCATCACAGCAGGCTTGCTTTTCGGATCCAGTTTCCTCCTCTGGGCCGTGGACACCCAAGCAAATGCTTTACAGCCGAACACACGTAGTTTGCTCACATCCGGCTTGTGACCAGTCCACATTTCCGCAGGAGTCTTCCAGCCAGATACCGCGGTGGTTGGACTTCTGTTCGTCAGGTATACCGCCGCTAGAACCGCTTCGTTCCACAGATTCTTCGGAACTTGACCTTCAATAAGCATCGCACGCACCCTTTCGACGATTGTCCGATTCAACCGTTCGGACACTCCATTCTGCTGTGGTGTGTACGCTGCGGTTGGCTCGATTTGGATCCCCTTGGAAACGTACCAATCTCGCTGGTCATTGGAGCAATACTCGCGCCCTTGGTCGACAGTCAGCTTCGAAATCGAATGCCCCAGAGCGGCACTCGCCATGGCCTCGTACTCTCGAAACTTCTGGAACACGTCGGACTTCTTCTTGATTGGATATGCTACTGCGAAGTGCGTATAATCATCAATAAAGGTGACGAAGTACCGAGAGCCATCCCAAGCCGCTGGTATAATTGGACCGCACACATCGGAGTGCACTCGTTCTAGAGGTCTTGCAGCACGGACTCTAGTACCCGTGAATGGTTCTCGGCACTGCTTTCCGAGAACACAAACATCGCAAAAATCCAATTTACCTGGTTCCTCGGGAATACCTGTTACCATGTCATGCTTCACGAGTGTCTGCAAACTCTTGCTGCCCAAATGAGCCAGTCGACGATGCCACAGGTTACCGGTCACAGTTCCACACATGTTGGCCGCCACCGTATCGACGCGGAGATCGAGCTCGTAAAAGTCGCCCCGCATGGGACATCTCGCAATCAGGTCACGACCTTGCTTCATGATCGCTCCCTTTTTCGTGAATGTGACATCCAGGTTCGCTTTTGCCATCTTTTTCACAGATAGCAGGTTCGCTCGAAGATCTGGTACGAAGAGGACATCATGCAGGCTGATATAATTACCTTCCTTGTTGACGCCTTTGATTGTTCCTCGGTGCCAGCACACCAGGGATTGATTGTCCTTCGCCACGTTGATGACGATAGGTTGCTTCAGCTTCGTGAGGTCGGCGAAACAGTGCTCCACATTCACAAGGTGGTCCGAGGCTCCGGAATCCAGCTTGAAGGAAACCACTCCCTCGTCCTTTGTTTGGGAGCCTCTTCCGGTCATGAAAGCCACCGCCTTACCTCCAGCAGCAGCGTTAGCTTCAGCGCGCCCTTCCGTCTTCAACTTCACACGACAGTCCTTGGCCTTGTGCCCCTTCTTCTGGCAACGGTTGCACTTTCCGGTGAACTTACCAGGTTTCTGCTTCGATCCTTGGAATGCTGCAGGTTTCTCTTGGAAATTCGCTGCCCGGTCGGTTTTCTTGAGTTCCTCGGCAAGAAGGCGCTCGCGAACAACATCCAGCTTCAGGTTTTCCTCACCCAGATTTTCCAGCGCCGTAACCAACGGATCGAACGACTCGGGAAGGGTAGCAAACAGCTGGGACACAATATCGTTCTCTTCAAGCTTCGCTCCGGCCAGCTTCAGTTGCCGGATCAGCTCTTCGAAGGTTTTCAGGTGATCTTTCACGGACGCACCTTCCACCATTCGCAGCTTCGCAAGTTGCTTCCTGACATATGTCTGCGACGAGACGGACTTTTTGGCGTAGGCGGATTCAAGGCTCATCCACATCTCCTTGGACGTCTCCTTGTCCCGCACCAAATGCAGCAAATCGTCATGGACGAATGACGTCAGCAGGAACGCCGCCTTACCGTCATCTTCCTGGAACTTCGTGAGCTCGGCCGCTTCCGTCGGAGGATCTTTTTTGATGATATCCAACAGCTTCACGGACTTCAGATACTTCTCCACTCGAAAACGCCAATTGTCGAAACTGGTGCCCGAGAACTGCGGGATCCCGTGGACCAAATCCTTGCGTGAGTCGCCCATAACCTCTTGATTGTTGGAAATAACCGGAACAGCAAAGTTTGAACAGTAGAAAGGATTTATTTTACAACTAGCTTGAGTGGAGTCTTGAACAGGAATGACAAAATTTTCTCAGTTGTTTATTTAAGAAAACTTAGGTTGCTAGGGAGGCCGTCGGTCTCCAAGGAGGTCATCAGCACACTGCGTTACCGATTTACTCCAACATTATTAATGGTGTCAAAACAAGCGCACATCAGCTTCGTGGCGTTGGTTTCGAAATTACCAACCAGTGGATAGGCACGTTTTTGCTGGCCAGTTTACCAGAAGAATAACGTTCCGATGATCATGGATCTTGAAAACTCCGAAACGAAAGAAAACCAGTCAAGCAGAATACTGCGAATCCACCAAATCCATCTTCATGTGTTGTACGATCTACGGTGAAGTGCAGATGGAAGACGCAACGTGGAGGAGGCGAATGGACCACGATTTGCATTATTTGATGGGAGAACCTCCCATCGTTTACACCGCTAATATCGATCGATTCTACGGTAGGCTGAGTATGTCGTAAGAAGATCGGACGACAGCCCGATTAAAATGATTCGACAACGAATCGATGGGCACTAGGAGAAGAGGCGCGCAACGAGAAAGGTGGATCGATCAAGTAAAAGACGACCTGCGGATCCTCCGTAGACTGTGAGGCTGGCGACATGCAGTCATGGACCGAATAGAATGGAAACCACCACAGGCCACCCCGGCCTTGGTCTGATTGGTAAGGTAAGTATTGTCCCGGGAATCGGCTTACCGGGAAAGGTATTTTCGGAAAAAGTTATTCCACCTCATTGTGTCTATGACAGCAAGTTATTCCTAACAATTCACCTTTGCCTTTTTTTATCACATTTCACGTTCCCTTAATATCACTTTCAACGCTACACAGTGGAACCCTCGAGCGGAATTCAGTCACTCCACATGCCGTCACCGCGGAACAGCGCCGCAACCCCAGCTCCTTCAATTTAGGACAATTGGTCGTCAGAATCACCAGATGGGTATCGTTCAATGTGTTGCAGTCTCTGAGGGCGACTTTTCTCAGATGGGGTGCATCCTGAAGCCATCCCTGTATGCCATGCTTAATTACCACTCTACGCAGACTAATGCTTTCTAATCCAATCATGCTGCGCAGATATCCGGACGGATGACACGAAGGCTGTAAATGTGTATTGTGTTATATTATTATTATGCAATTTCACTATTATCAAGATCACCAACCGGTCTCTCGAACGTCTCCGAGTAGCCAATGTCAAAGCATCGTATTGAACCAACCAGCATCGGAAGAATTCGGAACATTTCCTCTGGGTTCTCCAGATCCTCCAGTGATAGCCTCTCAAGATTGGGGGCGATATCAGCTATGAACTCCAGCACGTTAATAGGGAAACGGCTGCCGCATATTTGAACCGTGTTCAACGTCTGGATCTGAGAGGCCCAACGGGGTGAATCCCTGAAATAGGCTGTGCCTTGAAGGGATAGTTTCTGTTTTTTTTTTAAATTATTATTTAGAGACAACAAATATTCGAGAGAAAGAATATCAGACTCACTTGCAGGTGCTTGAGATTGGTAACTTCCTTCAGGGCATCTCCGTCCATGTAGTCTAAGCTGAGCTCAAGAACTTGGAGCAAGCTGCAGTTGGTGCAGATGGTCGAGAAGATCGGTGTTCGGATCATGAATTTCGGATGGAGAATCAACTGGCGAAGCGAGTAAGAATGAGAAAGATTTTTGAAGAAGTTGATGCATTTCGAGATCACATACTGATCATGTACTTCCATCCGGTCCACTATGAGGTCAGCAAGCTTGGGGAAATGGATTTCACAGAAAGCGACGAAAAAGTTGTTCGTCGGTGTTAGAATGCTGATCTTCTCCATTTGGTATCTATAGTCGTTTAATAAGGTTGCAATGATTGGGTCGTCACATGTTATTTGAATTTGAGTTAGGTTGGGAAATTTTTGCCTAAAGCTCCCTGGTGAGATTGAAGATTTAATCGGGCTAGTCAAACACAAACTCTTGAGGTGTTGAAGTTCAATTGGCATATCCATCGATAAGGCGTTCATCCAAACTGAATTACCATGAGTTTCGCAAGGCGTTATTTCCAGAAAACTCAATTCCGATAAACAAGCTTGATGCGAGTCCTGCAACTTTGATCCTAGCAAATATAACCGCTCCAAACAAGGAACACTGACTAGCAACATCCTCAGTTGCTCCGATTCTATTCTTTCCATGCCAAACAGCACTAAGCTTTCGAGTGCATAATTCGCACCGATGTTTTCCGAGAGCAGGTCCATCATGTCAACAATTTGGTTGTTGAAATTTATCACCACATGCCGGTAGTTTCTTACGCTGCTTGCTAACGTGATCAGCATCGATTTAAGAATC
>JAHHFK020001841.1:0-104118 GCA_024533555.2 Aedes koreicus
TAAAAATTGATGAAATTTCAAGTTAAAGTAGATTGGGGTGTTATGTTTACATGTGCAACATTTCATCACAATCTGTCAAGTGGTTATCAAGATGGCTTCCAAGCAAGAAGTGCTTCGACAAAAAATTATGGGCTTGGTCGTCGAAAATCCAGTCCAGTCCTGATGGTAAAATCGTTCAAGGATACCCAGACGACCCAGCGGAGAGCTGGCAGCGGAAGAAAAGCAAGGACAACTGACCCCGTGAATGCAAGAAAGGTGAGAGATTACTTCAAGCGCACTCCGAACCATTCGATTCGGCGCGTGGCCAATAAGGTCAATTCTTCCAGCAGACAATGAAGCGGGCCGTACTTCATGTCGTCAAGGTATAGAATACGGTGGCCGAATCCCGCGCCAGGAAGATTTACCGCGAGTGGTTGGTACACCTGAAATGCATCGTAATGGACGACGAGACGTACAGGAGTTTTTCGTCGGCAAGTTCCACTTGGATGTTCCAGAGAAGTTCCGGGAAAAGAAGGCCGACAAAGTTGCCAAGAATTATTTTGTGTGGCAAACGATCTGTTGGTGCGGCAAATTCAGCAAGTCGTGCATAACGGCCGGCATCATCACCGGACAAATATAAAAAGAAGAATGCCTCCAGAAGCGCCTGCTGCCCTTCCTCCGGTCCCACGAAGGTGATACTCTGTTTTGGCCGGGTCTGGCATTGTGCCATTATGCGAAACCGGTGATGGACCGGTACGAAGCCAACAATGTTGTTTTTTTGCCGAAAAAGGCAAATCCGCCAAACTCGCCAGAACTTCGCCCAATAGCAAAATTCTGGGCGATTTACGGAACGTGGCTGGTGAGCGACTTTCGCGGCTAGATGACAGTTTGCGATCGACTGCATGAACATCGACGTAGGCTCGGGGGGGGGGGGGGGATGGGCTCGGCAAATGGCTCATCTGCTTTGTATGCGTCAACTCTTGTGGCAGCTTGAACCATGTAAGTCGCATCATGCGCGGACGTTCTTGCTGCCGATAAAATATCTCGATTCTGCATCCCTGTTAGCCACTGGGCCAGGACAAAACGGGCTTGATCAGTTGGACTGTAACCACAAAGGCGCACTACTTTTTGAGCCAATCTAGCATGAAATACTATAATTGACTCTCCTTTAACTTGACGCATGGCTTGAAACGTCTACGGTCGCCATGCGTCAAACTGGCCAAACTCGCCAGAAATTCTGGGCGATTATGAAGGGCAAGCTCCGAAAACAGAGAAGGTCTTCAGAAACGACAAGGATTTGAAGAAAGAGTGGATGAAAGTGTGTAAGAAAGATGGCGCAAGTGTTGCACAGGATTTGATGGGTAGCGTTAACTTTGCAAAAACGTAGCTAATATGTGTTTATTTATTTATTTGAGAATTTCAAAAATATCAGACTTAAAATTAATTTTTGATGATCATTTTTGTCTGTTGCATTTTTTTTTTTTTTTTTGAGGTAAATTGTACTTGGGGATAGGGATTTAGGGGGAAAATTTTGAATGGGTGGGGAATTTGGTTTGTGTTTGTCGTTCCAACTATTTGGCAATTTGTCAAATAGTGTGATGCACTTTATTATGGTTTGTCAAATATGTTTGCTCAATACTAGCAAATAATTTATTTGACACTCTGGAAATTCTTGAGTGGCAAACATGAGCAAATTCATACCGTCTGCACGGATGACAGCTGTCAATTTGTAAACATTCGTCAGTTGTATCCGTTCGATCACCGGTTGTGTGAAGTGTTTTTTTTTTTTTTTTTTTACAAATTTGTTAATATTTTAGTAATTTGTTATAAATCCATCCCCAATCATGTCCAACTTGCTGACAGAAGACGACTCAGTTGGGTTTTCCGACAATCTGGAGAGCGTTGGAGCTTCCCTGTTGTGTCAGCAAAACCCCGGGGGGCCAAAAAAATTCTCCTGAATGGGGGAAACCCCTTTTTGGAGAAGTTCGGCTGTGTAAGCCTTATCTAAAGTTGTGCCATGCAAAAGCCCCAGGCGGAGCCGCAAGAAAATACTACTGAATGGAGCGAAAAACCAGTTTCGAAGACCGATCGGGCCCGGATCTGTGGGACATCCCTTTTCTAGAATACCGTGAACATCTTTAAGATTTCATGAACTTTTTTGAAGTTCCATTGAACCCTCTGAAGTTCCGTGAACTTATCTGAAGTTCCGAGGACTTCTCTAAAGCTTCGTATACTTCTCTGAATATCCGTGAACTTATCTGAAGTTCCGTGAATTTTTCTAAAAATTGTTCCGTAAATTCCAAGGATTTCTCTGAAGTTCTGTAGTCTTCTCTGAAGTTCCAAGGACTTCTCTTAAGCTCCGATGACTTACCTGAAGATCCGTGAACTTCTTTGAAGTTTCCTGAATTTCTCTCCTCTTATCTCTATAAATTGTTTATCTTTAAATATTTTTCGATCGACTTCTCAAAGTTCCGTGAACTAATCTGAAGTTCTGAGGACTTCTCCAAAGTTCCATGATTTTTTCTGAAATTCCGAGGACTTCTCTAAAGTTTCGTGTACTTCTCTGAATATCGTCTCTGAAGTTCCGTGAATTTCTCTAAAAATTGTCTAGTAAGTTCCAAGGACTTCTCTGAAGTTCTGTAGATGAACTTATCTGAAGTTCTGAGGACTTCTCTAAAGTTCCATGATTTTCTCTGAAATTCGAGGACTTCTCTAATTTTTCGTGTACTTCTCTGAATATCCGTGAACTTATCTGAAGTTCCGTGAATTTCGGATTCTCTAAAAATTGTCTCGTAAGTTTCAAGGACTTCTCTGAAGTTCTGTAGTCTTCTCTGAAGTTCCAAGGACTTCTCTTAAGCTCCGATGACTTATCTGAAGATCCGTGAACTTCTTTGAAGTTTCCTGAATTTCTCTAAAGTTTATCTTTTAATCTTATCCGATAACTTCTCTAAAGTTCCGTGAACTAATCTGAAGTTCTGAGGACTTCTCTAAAGATCCATGATTTTCTTTGAAGTTCCGAAGACTTCTCTAAAGTCTCGTGTACTTCTCTGAATATCCGTGAACTTATCTGAAGTTCCATGACTTCTCTGAAGTTTTGTTGTCTTATCTGAAGTTCCACGGACTTCTCTTAAGCTCCGATGACTTATCTGAAGATCCGTGAACTTCTTTGAACTTTCCTTGAATTTCTCTAAAGTTTTATCTTTTAATCTTATCCGATGACTTCTCTAAAGATCCGTGAACTTATCTGAAGTTCTGAGGACTTCTCTAAAGTTCCATGATTTTCTTTGAAGCTCCGTAGACTTCTCTAAAGTTTCGTGTACTTCTCTGAATATCCGTAAACTTCTCTGAAGTTCCGTGAATTTCTCTAAAAACTGTCTCGTAAGATCCAAGGACTTCTCTGAAGTTCTGTAGTCTTCTCTGAAGTTCCAAGGACTCTAAAGTTCCATGATTTTCTCTGAAGTGTCGAGGACTTCTCAAGAGTTCCGAGGACTTTTCTGAAAACTCGTGAACTTTTCTGATGTTCCGTGAGTTTCTCTAAAAATTGTCTCGTAAGATCCAATTACCTCTCTGAGTTCTGAAGTCTTCTCTGAAGTTCCAAGGACCTCTGTACAGCTCCGATAACTTATCCGAAGATTCGTGAACTTCTTTGAACTTTCCTGAATATCTGTAAAGTTTATCTTTCAATCTTATCCGATGACTTCTCTAAAGTTCCATGAACTTTTCTTTGAAGTTCCGAGGACTTCTCTAAAGTTCCATGATTTTCTCTGAAATTCCGAGGACTTCTCTAAAGTTTCATGTACTTCTCTGAATATCCGTGAACTTATCTGAAGTTCCGTGAATTTCTCTAAAAATTCAGTCCAAGGACTTCTCTGAAGTTCCAATGACTTTCTGTAAAGCTCCGAAGACTTATCTGAAGATCCGTGAACTTCTTTGAAGTTACCTGAATTTCTCTAAAGTTTATTCTTTTTTAATCTTATCCGATGACTTCTCTTAAGTTTCATGAACTTACCTGAAGCTCTGAGGACTTCTCTAAAGTTCCATGAACTTCTCTGAAGTTCCAAGGACTTCTCTAAAGTTTTATGTACTTCTCTGAATATCCGTAAACTTATCTGAAGTTCCGTGAATTTCTCTAAAAATTGTCTCGTATGATCCAAGGACTTCTCTGAAGTTCTGAAGTCTTCTTTGAAGTTCCAAGGACTTCTCTAAAGCTCCGAAGACTTATCTGAAGATCCGTGAACTTCTTTGAAGTTCCCTGAATTTCTCTAAAATTTATCTCTTAATTTTATCCGATAACTTCTCTAAAGTTCCGTGAACTAATCTGAACTTCTGAGGACTTCCATGAAATTCCATGATTTTCTTTGAAGTTCCGAAGACTTCTCTAAAGTTTCGTGTACTTCTCTGAATATCCCCGAACTTATCCGAAGTTCCATTCTGTAGTCTTATCTGAAGTTTCAAGGAATTCTCTACAGCTTCGGTGACTTTTTCGGAGATTCGTTGACTTCTTTGTAGTTTTTTGTATTTTTATAAAATTTTTTTTTTTATTTTTTTTGTTTCTAAAGTTCCATGAACTAATCTGAATTTCTTAGGACTTCTCTAAAATTCCATGATTTGCTCTGGAGTGTCGAGAAGTTTCGAGGACTTTTCTGAAGTTCCGTGAACTTCACTGAAGTTTCGAGGACTTCTTTGATGTGTTGAGGATTAATCTGTAGCTTTGAGGACTTCTTCGAAGTTCCGTGAGCTTCACTTAAGTTTCGAGGACTTCTTTTGAGTTTTAAGGATTAATCTGTAGCTTTGAGGATTTCTCTGAAGTTTCGTGGGCTTCTCTGATGTTCTTGAATGTTTGCAAAACTTTATGAAATTCTCGGAACTTTGCTGAAGTTCTCGAAACTATTTCGAAGTTTTCGAAACTTTCGGAACTTTCGGAACTTCTCTGAAGTCTTCGGAACATCTCTGAATTTATCTGAACTTCTCTGAAATTTTTAAAAGTTATCTGAAGTTTTACGGACTTCTCTGAAATTATAGAGAATTATCTGAAATTTTTGGGACTTTCTTGAGGCTTTGAAACTTCATTAAAGATCTAGAGACTTGTCTAAAGTTCCTTGGAATTCGCTGGAGTCTCCTGAGATTCGCTGGAGTACACTTAAATTCTCGGGACTTTTCTGAAGTTCTCAGGACTCTTAACTTCACTGTAATTCAATGGACATCCCTGATGTCTTTGGAACTTCACTGAAGATATTGGAGTTGCATGTAATTCTCGACACTTTGCTGACATTCTATGGACTTTATAAAAGTGCCAAGGAGGTCTCTTCCGACGACTTTTCTGAAGATCCGTGAACTACTGAGGTTCCGTGAACTTCTCTGAAGTTTCGTGAGCTTACCACTGTGAACTTCTCTGAAGTTTCGTGAGCTTACCACTGTGAATTTCTCTGACGTTCTCAAGATTTCTTTGAAATTCCATGAACCTTTTCTGAAGTTTCGAGGACTTCTATGGACTATTGAAGACTTCTCTGAAGTTCTCGGATGGTTTCGAAACTTTGCATAAGTTCTTGGAACTTTCCTGGACTTCTCGGAACTTCTCTGAAGTTCTTGAAACTTTTCTAAAGTTTCCGGAACTTTCTAAATTTCACGGAACTTCTCTCAATTTCTAGAGTTATATGAAATTTTAGGGCGATCTTTGAAATTCTACAGAGTTGTCTGGAACCGATGATGCTTCACTTGCGCTCTCGAGGCTGCACTGAAGGACTTCTGTGGACTATTTAAGACTTCTCTGAGGTTTTCGGAAGTTTTTTGAAACTTTGCATAAGTTCTTGGAACTTTTCTGAACTTCTTGGAACTTCTCTGAAATTCTTGAAACTTCTCTAAAGTTTTCGAATCTTCTCTGAATTTCACGGAACTTCTCTGGAGTTTTCGGAAATTCTCTCAATTTCTTTATCTGAAGAGTTATCTGAAATTTTAGGGCGATCTTTGAAATTCTACAGAGTTGTCTGGAACTGTTGGTACTTCCTTGATGCTTTACTTGCGCTCTCGAGACTTCACTGAAGGACTTCTGTGACCTTTTGAAGACTTCTCTGAAGTTCTCGGAAGTTTTCGAAACTTTACATAAGTTCTCGGAACTTTGCTGAACTTCTTGGAACTTCTCTGAAGTTTTTGGAACTTCTCTAAAGTTTTCGAATCTTCTCTGAATTTCACGGAACTTCTCTGGAGTTTTCGGAACTTCTCTCCATTTCTTTATCTGAAGAGTTATCTGAAATTTTAGGACGATCTTTGAAATTCTACAGAGTTGTCTGGAACTGTTGGGGCTTTCTCGAAGCTTTACTTGCGCTCTCGAGACTTCTCTGAAGTTCTCTGGAATTCACTGAAGTTTCCTGATATTCGCTGAAGCTCATCGGGTTTCACTTAAATTTTCGGGACTTTCCAGAAGTTATTTTAACTTCGCTGTTATTCAAGAGAGTCCAAAGATCTACGCAACGAAGCTTTGAGAATTCCATGAAAGTTTCGATATTCTCAGTTAAGTTCCATGATCTTCAGGGATGATCGAGTTGAAGGTCGAGACTTCCTAGTCCCTAGAATTTGAGATAACCCAACAGATAACATCGGTGTTGAATTAGAGCTTGTTCAAACAAATTTGGAGAAGCTATTCAGCTATTCTAGAAGAAACAACTGGATAGCTTCTCCAAATTTGCTTGAACAAGCTCTAATTCAACACCGATGTTTGTTGGGAATACCATGGGAATTCCGAATTCTTCATTGAAGTTCCAAGAATTTCAGTGAAGTTTCGAGAGCTTGGCTAATGTCCTGACCATCAGAAAGATCTTCGAAATCTTCAGTGATTGTCCATGAACATTAGGTAAGTATTTACAACACACAGTTACAAACAGTGTATTAAGTCGTCAAATATATTTGATGAACGTTGGTCAAATAATCAATTTCCATATTTTTTAATTCAAACATTTGCCAAAAATGTATCAAAGTGTGATAGTGTGGACGAACAACTTTGCAAACAGCATTATTTGGCAAACTTAACAAGACAAATGTTTGGTTTATTGTCAAACAGTGGGATATTAGCTTTACACTCACTTGACGAGTTTGGCATTTTATAAAAACATTTTCAAGCGGTTCTGGATAATTTTGTCGTTTGTAATAGATAGAGAATCAATGAGCAAATAAATGTACAAAAACGAAAAAGTCAGCTGTGCGCACGACGCTGAGAAATTGCTGATGAAAGGGTGAACGCTGCTAAACTTATCGATAATAAGTATATTTCCCTACATGGAAAATTATGCTATAACGTTCGTCTTAAGCTTCTGCTAGATATTCTTTCATTATAGCTTTCTATCCTTTCAATTAATCATTAATCATACACAATCACTGCCACTCCTCCAACATCGAAACATGTCACGGATCTGACATCTAGCGCCTCTGATTACTGACCCGAGTAGACCGATATGTGTGTGCCGCCGTACGCCCCTTCTTCACACTTCGGTCGTGACCAATAGATTAATAAATTCGAAAATCGCATGTATATCGGTCGCTGTCATGTCCATGCCCCAGTCCCCGATATCCAGTCCACCCCGAACGTAAATCGACGAATTGACAACAATGTGTTCTGATTCCGATCGGATCAGGTGCGATTGTCGTCTAGCGTGGATCGAATGTGGGGCACAAATTGCCTTAATTAAGTGATAAATCAATTAGCCTACCGCCCAGTAGACGAAGCCGACGGCGATGGGGAATTATCCGGGGGGAGGGGGGGATGTGTGGGTGTGTGCTTAAATAAATTTGCGCCTAATTCCTTTCACTCCAGACAATGACAGGGTGCGAAGAAGGCAATGGTTTTCAGAAGGAAAAATAGAACTTCCTCGTCTGAAGAATTTAAATACTGAGCGAGGGAGAGTGCCCTGACCCTGGGAGTAGCCGTAGAAGAATGCCGAGCTATTGTTTTATTCATAGACCTATTCCGAATGAAAAATGGCAGTTGAGTATGACCCTTCGCTCCTTAGTGGTTGAATATCTGACGACGGCACAGATCTAGACCTCGCTCTGCTTCGGAATAGATATAGAACTGTTGAGGCAGCTACACACTTGGGGCAGTGAAATATGGCAAGACTTACGCAAAAAGGTAATTAACAGACTGTGTGGGGGATCGGGCATTCGCAGGAGCGCTAGAAAGGAGTGTCTCTCCTGCTGACCGCAGCCATAGGAGCCGTCGGGAGAGGGATGAATGTTTGACATTCTTTTCAGTTGGGGCTTGATTGTTCGCTGATTAAGATTAGCTTCATGTCAAACCGTCCTGGCTGCGATTAATCTAGTGTTGATTTATTCAGATGTTGCTTTAGTTTACTGCGGGGCCATTTACGTGGTTATGATTAGAATGCGACGGTCTCTTTCAGATGATTTCTTTTCCTTCTTTGAACTTCCTAGAATGGTAATCTAAAAATAATATCCGTCGGTTTTCAACAAGCACAATTTATCACTACATGGGTGTTCTCTGTCAATTTAACAAATTACATCTAATTTGCCTACAACGATCGTATAATAGAATTCCTACCATTTACGGTCGCAGCTAGTGTCGTGCCCTTCCACTTATGGAGAACGATTAGTCATTCACTTTTTGCGTCAGATCATTTACTTGATTAATATTCCCTCTCACACTTCGTGCCAGGTCGGCATGTGAAATTAAGGGCCGCTTTATTGACAGATTACTCCGTCTATCATGTTTTTTGATGAGGAAATCCTTGGCGGAAGTTTGACCTGAAATTTAAAAAAAGACCGTTAAGAAGGCATCAGAACGTGGCCCAGGTGGCACGTCCCCCTACAGATGAGAGATTTGTGCCTCGCCTGTACCTGACGGACTGGAAGTGGGATTGGAATTGGAAGAAGGGGTGAAGATCGAGGATGTGCCGTACCAGAAAAGGTAAAATTCAAGTTTACTACAAATTATCCCGACGGATTCATGATAGTCGAAGCAGTTTCGTCAAACGGGTTGCAAATGCCTTCAGTTTTCACCAAAGCTGTTGTTAACTGTATAGTCCACCTTAGAATATTCTTCCCCGGTATAGAACCTTCATCTTCAAAATGATGTCGAGCGTATTGAGTCGATTTAATGCTGTTCCATCCGAGGGACGTTTAAAACTTTCAAGCTACGAGACCCCACCCCAGTTCGGAGCTCGCTCGCAGTGTTCGGCCAGCCATTACTGATGTAATTGATTACCCTTGCAGGACTGTGTCGTTTCCTGGAGTTTCCTTGGCGATCATTTTCGATATGTCAGGCAAACTAAAGGTAGAGTCTTCGAGGATGGCCTTTACATCGGTTTCCGTTTGGAGAGCAGCAATCACGTATTCCTAGACTGGTCGCTTTCTTGCTACCGAATATCTTGAGAAGTGGCTTGTGGTCGGTCTGCAGCACGAATTTGCATGCGAATATCATCTTGTGGAAACGGGTAACTGCAAACACCAACGCGATCGCTTCCTTCTCGATTTGGGCATAATTTTTTGGAAAAATATGAAAATGTATATTAACACTTCACTTTTTCAAACTATCACTAGTAAACGCGAGCAAATTCCGTTAAATTCCACTACAGAAAGCTTATCTTTTGACAGATAGGTCCATTTTGTCTGCGAATTACAGACTTCAGAACATCGTAGTAAGTCTAGTATTTATAGTAGATTTTTGTGTATCTAAAATGTGTGTGGTGTTTTTGATCGTTATACCTAGATGTGTCTGTTATGTGAACTTGTTTTGTGTAGTAATCCTTAGAGTACAGAGAAATGCGGAAGCGGCCATCTTGAGCCAATCGAGCAACGAGAACTATAAAAATCTGAGCCAAACGAGCATGTTTACTGTTTGCTGAAATGTTTCGATTGCTGAGTATTGCAATGGAGTTAAAACAAATGCTGTAGATTCTGCTTCCTTGGACTGCTTCGACACGTATGTAAGCGGTCGAGAACTGACAATGTCCTCCGGCTCTCTGTCTGCATTATCTCGTCCGTCAATCAGCTTCCATCATCAAGCGCTACCAGTGCTGCTTTTACGGAGCGCACTAAGCGTTCCCAAACACCTCCCATGTGAGGTGCTGCAGGAGGGTTGAACGTCCACTGCGTTCTTCCATTCGTTAGCTGGTCTGCGCAGTCATCTCCGATGCCCTGCACAGCTGCCACAATCTCCTTACTCGCCCCTCGCAGGTTCGTCCCGTTGCCAGAAACAAAAACTCGATCGACCAGCCCCGTCGTCCGATGAATCGATGTATCGCCATCAAACAAGACTTTGTAGTTAGTCCATATGCTACCTCCAAATATACCGCACGTGTTACCATGCAGGTAATCAGCGCGATCCACCTCTTAGCTCTCTTACGTCCTACAGTAACATCGAACGGTCCTAAATAATCGACACCGACGTAGCTAAACGGCTGTAGATTTGGTGTAAACCGTTGCACAGGAAGCGGAGCCATTCTCGGTCCTTGAGGGAGACAGCGATGCACTTTGCACCACACACAGGTCGCCGAAACCTTCCGAACAACTGCATCCACGTGCGGAATGAAATACAACTGTCGCAAATCGTTCTTTACTGCTTGGCGATAACCGTGGCCACTCTTCTCGTGATGGTGTTGAACGATCAGTTTCGTAATCCGATGGTCATCTGGTAGAATAATCGGAAATCGCAGGTCAAACGGCAAACATTCCGCCCTCTCCACTCGACCTTCCATTCGAATTGTTCCGTTTTCGTCGATTAGTGGAGTCAGCTTGTACAGCGGACTGGACTTCTCGATAGCCATCCACTGATTCACCGGGCGCTCCTTGTTCCTCGACGATATCTTCTGGTCATCGATGAAGCTCTCCGACTATTCCGCTTGCTGTAATGGTACGTGAACCGACGCGATTGTGCTTGGCTTCCGCACCTTCCTCTGCCTGTGTGTGGCTCGCAGTGTCTCTATCGCCAATCTTTTCACCCTCCGTTTGCAGTTTGACACGAAACGGAACACACACGCCATCGTTCGAACTAGTACTTCCAGAAGTGGTTTGCGTCCACCAAAACACCCGCAATCTTCACATCATGTAGTAGCAGATGAACTCGTAGTTCTTTCGTCGCGTTCCCTGATCTCAGACTCTTCCTCGGCCATTCGTCTTTACTGGCGTACAGAAAATGCGGTCCCCGTACCCAAAGACTGCTCGGAAGTATTTCCGGATTCTTGCCCCACTTCTTCAGCTGATCTGCCACGTTCGGTCAGTCTTGTCAAGCTCAGGATTTATCCGATGCGAAAGCCGACGAACTGCTTGTAGCGGCGCTGATCGGATCGAATCCATGACAGCACCACCTCTGCGTCTATCCGGAATACCACCTCGCTGATAGCAAAGCTGTGATTTTCGCGCACTGTCTGCTACACCCGAGCACCGAGTACAGCCGCTAGAAGTTCCAAGCGTGGAATCGATAGCTGCTTCAACGGTGCCACCTTCGCCCGGCTCATCACCAGTGCGCACATCACCTCTCCTCGTACCACTGCTCGGAAGTACGCCACGCATCCGTACGCCGTTTCGCTCGCATCCGCAAATATATGTAGCTGCACGTCATTGATCTCATCAGACCGTGCACTACCGAAGTAGCTACGTGGTAGCTTGAAAGCCTGAACGTCAGTAAGAATTTTCGTCCATCGGGTCCATTTGCGGAACGATGCTTCGTCGGCCGCGTCATCCCATTGGCACCCGCCACAGGTCTTGAATAAGCATCTTTCCAAGGATGGTGACTGGCGCAAGTAACCAGTACAATTCGCTTTCTCGGGCGTTCTTCTCCTCGTATAACTTTGGCGTATTCCGATCTCGATGCGGTTGCAAAGCAGAACACGTCTTCGACCGTATCCCACACGATGCCTAACATGCGCTCATACTCCGTGCTGTTGTCTTGGCTGAAGTGCACCGCTGAAACGCCACTCAGCTCTCCCAGAGTGCTCCCTGCTTCTCATTTGGTGGAAGATCTCTTGGACATCTCCTCCAAAGGCAACCGGGCCCTCTCGAATGCAGGAGATAACTTTCGCCAGAGACACTAACATATCCGAACCCTTCAATAACTCCGAGTTTAGCGAGACCCCTCCAACCGACGCAGCCGCATCGCACACCAGACGTACTTTGCCAGGTTTCCTTGGGTTTTGGACTACGTTCACAGGCAGATACCACACCGTTGAGAATGGTGTCTCTTCTACTGTTTTTATCTACTGTTCTACTGTTGTTATCTTGTACGCGTAGCCCTTGACCTGATAGTCCTCTATTTGCTGGTGCACATTTTGTTTCAACGCTGGGTCATTCTCCAACTTTCGATCGAGTGCATGCATCCTTCGCACTGCCATCGGATAGCTGTCGGGTAACTGCCTTTTCTTTTCCCCGCCACAGTAGTCCAGTTTCATATGGATTGCTCGTTTCCGGTTTCATATGGATTACCCGTTTCGTAGTCGATTCGAGAATTTCTCTAGCCGCTTCTCCTCTGCTGGTTCCGGAATGTCATACGATCCAACCGCCGTCTCATCCCACACGTATTGCTCTCGCATGAGGTCATGCAGCTCCTGGTTGCTCACCGGTGTGATGGAGTGTAGATTCAAGTACGTCTGTACACTGTGTTTCCGTAAATTGTCCCACCACCTCTGCGTATCGGACGTACTGTTTTGGTAACTGCAATTCGGTTACCGTCCGTGTGTTAAATAGGGGAAACTTCTCCTTCGACCCCTTCGCTGACATCATCATATCTAGGCTGCGTTACTCGTTCTCATGTCGGTTGATATTTCCGGTCCACATGACTATCAGTGGCTCGAGAGTGCCTTTTGCCTTCAGCCGTTTGGCCACCGTGTCGCCGACGATCCTTCGTCCAGAAATGCGACGGTGTTGTACTACCGCTTGCCAACGTGGAGCGTCACCGACATCATTCGAAAGATCACCGTACAATCCGACTTCGCTTTCTGCAGCTGCACTGATTCTTCCACCCGATGCAACAAAGGATGGTGTCGTCCTTGGCAGTTCCGTACCATACACCGAATCTTCGAATAACACCGAACACCTTCATGCTTGTTTAGGCAGACTCCGCAAAGTTTCTGCCTTTCGACTTTTCTTGGAGGCTCTACAATGTTCATCTGCCTAAACTAAGGGTTTAAGTTACGCAACTTGGGTTTAAGTTAGCGTTTTTAAAAAGGGTGAATTCGGATTTAATGAACCTGCTTGTTCTGCGGTTAAACTCGAACTGTTTTATTTATCAAGAATTAGTCTTAAGCTGATTTGTTATGAACAGAATGTTTTGATATAACAAGTAATAGACACAACATCACATTCCATATGCTTATTGATAATTGAATATCACAATCTGCTATGCTGCGTGGTGTTGTTTAGCTGAAGCTTCCTATCGGCGGGCGGTGGCTGATCGGGTCGATGGGTGATAACTACTCCCCTTTTAAATGGCTTTATCCACAAAGTCAAATCGGACGGTCGGAAGTCGGCATGCTTACGTAGTTGACGAGTTCTTTAAATCTTTCAGTTGATATATCTGGATATGGTGATTCTGTTAAATTTTCTTCAAGTTTGATGTCTCCTGGGGCTGTTGGTATTGTTGATAGATTAACTTCGACTTTTGTTTTGTTCATTCTTTTTGTCAACACAATTGATGCAACAATAAGTACTGTACTAATGCTTATTGTTCCAAATAGTTTTAGGTTCCATATTAACGATTTATTTTCCAGGAAAACGTGTTGTATCATTTCTCTATGCTTTAGTGTTAAATTTCCAAGGTATTCCTGTGTTGGTTTATCAATAATGTCCTTTTCAAAAGCAATCAATCCAGTCGTTGAGCGGTATAATTTGTTGTTCAATTCCATGATATAATTTGAGAAATGGTGATTACCCAAGGGCAGTTCACATTGTTCAAACTGTATTAAATATGATCCTTCTAAATGTTGTGAGTTGTTACTGCAATTTGTTTTTAAAGTTATATTTGCACTATTCATGAGTAGGGTGGCGTCATTAATTCTTTTAATTATTCCCGATGAGTACACTCTTTCGTAAGTGCAATTTGCATGTTGTGATTGAATCAAATGTTTCATACATAAACTTGTGGCTTTTAGTGCTTCGGCGTTACATAGAAAATATTCCAAGGCCTCTTCGCATTGGTTTGCTGTCTCGAAAATGCGTAATTTATTAGTGATGTAATAATTTGATTCAACATAGATTCTGCTGTTATTACGGATCAATGGACTTATGTACTCAAAATCGTAAGTTTCAGTTGATATTTGTGGTAATTTTAACATATACAGGATATGTGTACTATTTATTGCAATTTGAGCTGTAGCTTTAATTAGAAGATTTTCGTAGGATGATACAGGAACATTTTGTTGTTTTAAAAATGATTTCATTTTGATAAAATCCTTTATTGACAAAGTTCTGCTGCTAAGAATACCGTTTTTTGCTAGTAGTATGGCGTCTTCCAGTGTTTCTATTTGGTGTTGTTCAATTGCATCAATGTTTAATAAAATTTTCAAAAGGTTAGTTTCGATATCCTGCTGCTGTCTTGATTTGAAATTTAGTTGCAGTAGCTCTGTGCTAACTTGATTCAAACTTGGTTATGCGGGAGTTCATAACGTTGTTGAAGAAAATTTGCTGATTATTGTTGTCGGCGAGTTCATTCATTGTGTTATTTACTATTCTAAAGTCGTCTGTGTTGGGAGTTCCAGCAATCCAATTTATAACTCTGCCAATGCTGTCCCATCTTTTGGTCCGGTATTTGTAAGGAATTAATTTTAAATATGTTTGATATAGTTGATTGTTTCTGTGTCTTAGCAATTTAAAGGGCGATAGGGTCAAAATTTGGTCAATATCAACTTGACGTATTTCTTTCAATTTTGCATTTAAAAAACCTGAACACCCCTCATTTTGAAGGTGTGTGTGTGTGTAGAATGTTGCTCTTATTTTGATTTTGGAATTCACTCTTCAGTTGTCAAAATGCCGTCCAAGCAAGAAGAGCAGCGTATCAAAATTTTGCTCGCGCATCGCGAAAATCCAAGCTACTCGCACGCAAAGTTGGCAAAATCGCTAAAAGTTGCCAAATCAACCGTTACAAATGTAATTAAAGTGTTTGGGGAACGTTTGTCGACAGCCAGGAAGTCTGGATCGGGGGGAAATCGAAAACCGGAAGCCGCTGAGACGACAAAGAGAGTTGCCGGTAGTTTCAAGCGAAACCCTAACCTATCTCTCCGAGATGCCGCAAATAAGCTGGGTGTATCGTCTACAACCGTGCATCGAGCCAAAAAACGAGCCGGACTATCGACTTACAAGAAGGTAGTGACTCCAAATCGCGATGATAAACAAAATACGACGGCCAAAGCGCGATCCCGGAGGCTGTACACGACGATGCTGACGAAGTTTGACTGCGTGGTAATGGACGACGAAACCTACGTCAAAGCCGACTACAAACAGCTTCCGGGACAGGAGTTTTATACGGCAAAAGGAAGGGGAAAGGTAGCAGATATTTTCAAGCACACGAAACTGTCAAAGTTCGCAAAGAAATATCTGGTTTGGCAAGCCATCTGTACCTGTGGCTTGAAAAGCAGCATTTTCATAGCTTCCGGGACTGTCAACCAAGAAATTTACGTGAAAGAGTGTTTGAATAAACGTCTGCTGCCTTTCCTGAAGAAACACGGTTGTTCCGTACTGTTTTGGCCGGATTTGGCATCTTGCCATTACGGTAAAAAGGCCATGGAGTGGTACGCCGCCAACAACGTGCAGGTGGTTCCCAAGGACAAGAACCCTCCCAACACGCCAGAGCTCCGCCCAATTGAGAAATACTGGGCTATTGTCAAGCGGAACCTAAAGATGACCAAAAAAACTGCTAAGGACGAGCAGCAGTTCAAGGCAAACTGGCTTTCTGCGGCGAAGAAGGTGGACAAGGTGGCTGTACAAAATCTGATGGCAGGGGTCAAGCGTAAGGCCCGGCAATTCGGATTTGGAAAAGCGGAAGCCTAACTGAATATTTTTCCTGAATTTTATACTAGTTGAACTTGAAAAAGAAATTTAATTTGATTTTTTAAATAAACGATTTCACCGATTTACACGCGTTTTCCCTTGACCAAATTTTGACCGTATCACCCTTTATATAATTGATTATTGTACACGTTACTCCTAATCAGATAATCCGCCCTTTGGAAAACCAACAAGGCCGGCTGGCCGTTTCACCGCGTGCCCTTTCACTCTGCTTCTGCTCGGATTCATGCACATGCACATATTCCCTCTTCTTAGGATCTCTCTTCCAGTTTGGGAGCGCTCGCTCACTGACAGCGTTGAGAACTCCACCACTTCTGACACATCGGAAACGATGTCATTCGTGAAGTTCCTCAGCGGACTGTCCACCCTACCTCGCTTATACCGGACCCAATCTAGCTTGTAGGTCGAAAGCAGCTTGTCAACCAACTCCTGCACCAGCATCGGGTTGTTTAGGTGATCGCACAACTGCTTCACCGTGATCCCGGAGTTGATGAACGACTCCAATCGCTCCGCTCTCGGTGCTGGAGCCACTTTTGTTAGCAGCGACTTCAACAGCTTCTCCGGCTTACCAAATAAATTACGAAGGTCGCAGATCACACCCGGAACTGAGTCCGGCTGAACGAGACGGCTTCTAACTGCTTCAAGCGCATCTCCTTGCAAGCAATCCTGTAGTCGCTTTTAATTATCCAGGATTGAGAATCTTCACGCCGTCGTAGTTTGCTCGAAGCTGCTAATGAACAGCGGCCATACTTCAGGTTCACCGCGCAACTTTGGGAGATGTTCCGAAACCGATTTTCTAGCGGCCAGCTGATCCCTCAAAATACCACCAACGCCTCGCCCCAGCCCGCCACCCACTCTACTTCAGTGGACATTGCTGCGACAGCTACTTCTGATCTTCCAACGATTTACTATTTTCGCTCTCGGCCTCTGACACCGAATCGGTTTCTGTAATCATTTCCGCTTTCTCCATCGGCTTTGGCTGGCATACATTGCTCGAGTTCCCGCCCACCTCGAGCGGATCTCCTCCTTTGGGATGCGTTCCCCGAAAATCTGTGAATTTCCGCATATCTCTGTACTCTGAGGATTACTAGTGTTGTGCTGTACCTGTCAGATGACAGTTCGTCGTTTAGGTATCTTAAATGTATGATGTATGATATGTATTATACTACCACCCATTGTAGCACGGAAACTAAGTCCGACAGCAATGGGCTCTCCCCTCTGTTAGACTTGATCAAGCTTTAACAACCACTGATTATCCTAATCATGCCGTTGTATGAAGGGCCAAAAAGGGGTTGGGTGGATCGATATGCAACATCACTTATACGTATCCACAGGGATATAAAGAATCTCCTTCCAACAACAAGATTTAACAATTGGTCAAAAGAGCAAGCTATCTAACATGAGGATGCCCCAATGGGCGGGGAGAAGAGCCCGCCCTCTATTCACAAACTGTTAGCAATGGGGAGTTGGCATTCCCACTCTCCCCATCCAGAGTGCTTCAATCGGGTGCCCTGATGGTCCCTCCCATTCCCATGAAATATTTATATAATGGTGTATATATTTATGTGAATGAAAAATACTACAAGCATTCGTATCTATAATATATGATCTTCATTCGGTTGATCCTGAAATGCAAGAAATGTTGTAAAATGTTAAAGTGTAGAGTTCTGTGGTTCGCGCTTAAGCACGTTTTCGTTCGTTTCAGCGATTTCACCAAAATATTGATTTGAGGTATCCTGAAAAAGTTTATTAAATCTATTGAAATTTTACAAAACTAACATTTATACATTTTAATTTACTGTTGCCATGGTCACTATTTGCTATTTGATGCTGATTTTACAATAGCAGTCCGCTTTTATTTTTGCTGACCTAATAGTTATTGCTACCGAGTTAGGAATGGGAAGATTTAAGTGGAAGAGAGTTAAAGATAAATGGGCAAAAAACAATAAGTAATGTTTTAATCATCTTTGAAGTAAAATCAATAAAACAATATTACCAAATATAATGATATTGTGAGTTATGATCAAGTAAAGACAAAGGTTGAAATGTAAAATCAAACACTAGCCAAATGGCGCACAGAGCTGCATGAATCAGATCATCTCCGAATTGGTAAAAAGTCCATTTGTAAACCGGAAATGACAAATAAATTCAGCAATAAGTGCAAAAGCCTACCACAGATTCCGTAATTTTCAAAAGCCTACCACAGCTGTAATTTTTGGCGTTATATACTGCAAATATAAGGAATGCTAGATGTCATAAATTGAATGTATGTTTCGTGTTTAAGACAGATACCGCCTTAATCAGGTTTGTTGCATGAAAATGTGAAGGTCATGATATGATGGAAATAATACGATGTTGTAAAGAAATACTACATAATGTACATATAATAATTAAATGCCGCTATTTGCCTCTTCCGCTGCGATGTTAGATGATTGAAACTCTAAAATAGCGAAAATTCCAACGTGATATAATGAAATATAGTTAATCACCTGGCATCCTAGCAAAATAGCACAGAAAATGTAGGCAAATAAATTTTATACGAGTATGATTACTGCCCAAAAACGGAAACTCAATAAATCCAAACCAAAAAAAAATTTAAAATGAATGACAGGAAATTCTCCGATAACTCTTTTTCCTACTGGGCCCATAAATGATTCTTTATGTCTGTAAAATAGAAAAGGTAGGATCATAAACAATGTTAGTTTTTGAGTTAACTATTTTGGACGACGAATATATTTTTTGTAGAATTTGTCGTATATAATCCTCTACTTCATTTAATTACGAAATGGTTTGGCAAAAAAGTTTTCACATTCCGGAGTTACATTCAACTACCAATGATTGAGCTGTAATGAGGCACCAAGCAGCATATAATTTTCATATGTCTATCATTGTTTCAGTTATTTCATCATATTATATTATTTACAACCAGGTAGACCAGGGAAGGTAAGATTATTATTATAAAGAAAAATACTCTACATTATTATATGAACATCACTATATTATACATCAAATAAAAAGGGTTGGGAAGGGACCATCAGAGCACCGGATTGAAGCGATTTGGATGGGGGAGAGTGGAATTGCCAACTCCCTGTCATTAACAATTCGTGAATTTATGGCAAGCTCTTCTACCCACTCATTGGGAAGTCCTCACGTTTGATGGCTTGTTCGACATTAGGTTGTAGGATTCTAGCATTGGAAGGAGATTCTCATTATCCCGCGGATTACGCGTAAGTGTCTCTGCTTACGAGTCCGCCCATCCGTTTTTGGCCCTTCAGACAGTGTTAAATTGAATACAGGCAGATGTCGAACTTGATCAAATCATTCGTAGAGGACGATCCACTGTCTTATGGCTGTGCCTGCAACGATGAGTGGTATCTTTTACATACATTACAATACATTACAATTTGTCGTATATAATCCTCTCTCTAAAAAAAATGTAAAAAACCATCCTATCTTTTCAAATACATAACGCGAGTAAGGTGGGCCAAAACTTACAACGATGCAAATGCGAAGCTGAAAGTATCATTAAACAATATTGTGGGTGTGGGTGGGTGTTATAATATAAAATGATAATAACAATTATATTTGTAATGTCTGCATGTCTGCTGATCCTGCTGCAATTGTAGAAGGACTTGCATTATCATAGCCACGGGGGAAGAAAACAATTCAAAATTATTATACAACACTTGGGAATTCCATGGATGATCTGAAATTATATACCGTATAAAGAATACTTCCATTTTTCGTGGTAGGGTAAGATTTCAGCATGCTACTTTACCGGGGTCACGCTGCCTACATCGCCTTGGTGCGGCTGCCACCTAATGTATAGTTGACGCGATACAGCGTTTCTTACTCAGCCGCTGGATGCCAGGACAGACGCTGTTTGAACCGCACCTCCTTGGTGGACAGACGTTCGGAACGCACCTCCTCAATCTAGCTGAAGTCAGAAGGACAACAGTGCCCAGGCTGCACTACCAGCTAAGTATGCAACCCTTAGCTGGTGGTCTTTGTCATCTCTTGACCCGTGGAAGCATGAGGTAGGAACTTGCGAGGACCATAGCTATGTTGCGTGGACGCAAGCTCCATCCCAGGTGTCTACTCACCATTTTGCAGCCCTTCGTCGTTTAGGTATCTTAAAAACTATAAATTCCTTCTTGATCGGAGGGTTGTCAATTGTTGTTGTGTCGTGTGTTATGTGGGTATGTTGTGTAGGTTACCTGTGTAGGTTAGTTAATTGATATTCATAGTTGTTTAAAATGGTTTTTAAATATCAATTTAGTAACGTACTTTATTGTTATTGTGTTGTGTGGTGTGGTGCTTTGTTTTTGGGGTGTAGGGATATATTTGAACTTTGGGCTTATTGGTGACCGCCGATAACGACACCGGCAGAGATATACAAAGGCGCATTATGGCTGGCAATCGTGCCTACTTTGGACTCCGAAGGACGCTAAGATCGAACAAAGTTCGCCGAACCACAAAGTTGACCATCTACAAGACATTAATTAGACCGGTAGTTCTCTACGGCCACGAAACATGGACATTGCTAGTGGAGGACCAACGCGCCCTTGGAGTCTTTGAACGGAAGGTGCTGCGTACGATCTACGGTGGAGTGCAGATGGAAGACGGAACGTGGAGGAGGCGAATGAACCACGAATTGCATCAGTTGCTGGGAGAACCTCCCATCGTACACATCGCAAAAATCGGTCGACTATGATGGGCTGGGCATGTCGTGAGAATGTCGGACGACAGCCCTATGAAAATGGTGCTCAAAAACGAACCGACAGGTACAAGAAGAAGAGGCGCGCAACGAGCAAGGTGGATCGATCAAGTAGAAGGCGACCTGCGGACCCTCCGCAGACAGCGAGGCTGGCGAGGTACAGCCATGGACCGATTACAATGGAAACAACTTCAGTGTACAGCAGAGGCCACACCGGCCTTAGTCTGATTGGTAAGGTAAGGTAAGGATATATTTGAACAGTCACAAATACCCGTTTCCTTGATCTTTGTTAAGTTTTTTTTTTTTGAATATTGATTGTAAAGGTCTACGCTTTCTGCTACATTAAGTTTCCAAGGGTTTGTGATGTATCCTAAAATTTGTATGTTGCTCAAGTTCATGACGTGTTTTTCGTTGAACATGTGTTCAGCTACTTTTGATTTGAAATTGTGTACGAGTCCTTGGTCGGTGTATTTGTTTGCTTTTGTGACCTCTGCGATATGTTCCTTGAAACGACGTAGGACTACGTCTTTGTTTTCTATTTTGGGATACAATTAAAAAAAGTTGAATTGCGACCGTCACGAAAAGTGGTCAGAATTCGAGCGTTAATATCTTAGTCGTTTCTCCAAAGATTTTCAAAATGTTTGCTTGAATCAACCGGACATATTTCAACGCTTCGATTCTAATGTTTAAAACTATTGATTTTCAACCTTAAACTATTGAAAAAAAAAAGCAAATTTAAGGTGATGTCCTATAATTACGTGATGTCCTATAATTTACGAGTAAATAACAAGCACCCTGGAGGGGCCTGGTAGCTAATGTCTCTATCGCTTTTGGCTAGGCAACCGTTGCTAGGTAGCCATTGGTTATGCAGTCGTGTGATGGGCAGCCAGTGGTGAATTTGTAGCCAGCCAGATTGGGACGCAATCGTCACACGACAAATCGTGCAACGTCGCAATTCATGGCAGGCCTACGAATCTTTCCGCAATTAACTTTCTCGTTGCTCGCACTCAAGGGTGTGAAACGCCGTGAAGGCTTCGTAGAATGTTCCAGCGTTGGGTCTTCGGAACGTAGGGACGTACTCGATTTCCCAACGACGTATCGCAAGAGATTTGTTGCGAAGAGTAGCCGAATGTTACTAATTCCAGCTTCAACGTAAAATCACTACTGGTCCGCAACCTTTGCAGTTCCTTTGCAGTTGATTTTTTTTTTGCCAACTCATAGAAGTCGACCGTGGACGGGACCGCAATGGTATGGACCCGTGAAAGCACGTCTGTAACAAAATTGTCCTTTCCGCTAATATGTTTAATCAACTTGGTGAATCTCGATATATATTCGAGATAACGTTCTTCGTGTGGCAGATGAGTTATCTTCGGGTTTTGCGGGGGGGTTTGGGGTTTATGATCTGTGTTTTTTGTTTTTCACTTTAAAGGGTTCCGGGTGGGGGCCGCTCGCCCCCCCCCGCGGGGTTTTTGTGTTTTTTCTTTTGTGTATTGTGAGGCTGATGATATAGTAGACGCGTAGCGGCGCGAAGCGAAGCGTTCTGCAAAAGCGATATGAGCAAAAGCGAAACGCAACGCGAGCTATGGCATAGTGAACGCGCGTTATCACGCGTTTGGCCGAGCATGTTAAGTGTGAACACGCGTGGTGCAGGTGACTTGTTTTGTTGTTATTCGAGGTGTTCGAGATGGATTCGTCAGACGAGGAATATTTTGCCTCCCCGCGTACACTTGATTTAATTTTTAATAAAAGGGAATTTGCAGTGCATCCAATTAATCGGAACAGAAGAAGGGATGGAGAATTCCATCGGCTCTATCCGGAGTTGAGGAAATACCCGGACAAGTTCCCATCATACACCAGAATGTCAATAGATACGTTTGGCATGGTGTTGAGTTTGATGGAAGGCAGGCTTATGAAAAATTGGACCAATCTGAACCGTGAACCAATTTACCCTTGTGAACGGCTTATTGTCACTCTGAGGTAATTAATCAGATCATAATTTTAATGCTTCAACTGATATACACTGTACTTTTTCTACAGATTTCTTGCTACAGGGTCATCCTTCCAGACCCTTGGATTCCTAATATTCATGTTAATATTCATTTTAATATTCATGTGTTCACACTTAAACAGAACCTCCGTAGTATCACACTTTAAATTTATTGCTTATTGAAAAGTATGTGCGATCGCACATAGTGATTATATAAAAACATTCGAGGTATGTGCGATTACACATAATTGTCATTTGTTGAGCACATTGCAAAAATCTATGTGTGGACACATTAATTGTTGCTTTTTTATCAGAGTAGTAGGTAAAACCAATTGTGTTTTAAGAATGCATTTTTATATTAAGCATATAAATTATGACCTTCCATAATAATTCTATTGGGTTGAAATATCTTCACGTATTTCATGGATCTTTAGTTCTTCAATATAAAAGTGATTACGAAAAGACAATTATAATTGATTTACTTTGAAAAAATAATTTTTGTGTCACTGTGCTAAAAATTACAAGTTCATTTCCATTGTTCGCCATTTTGAACTGACGAAAAATTGTTGTTTTAATCATTTACCAAAAATCTAGGTAGATTTCACTTATCGAAGTCAAACCAGTTTATTCATTTTTCGACAAGTCCATACTGCTTGCAAAAATAAGAACAATCTATTCAGTCGCTATTATTTCATAATAGCGTATAGCGTTTAGACGCGTCGAAACACCACTCGGGCTGCTTGACCGTTGGCTGTCGGTTCGCACCGCTTCGCTTCGCGTTGGCTATATCAAGTTAACGCGATTCGCATGTATTTTCATCGAAAGTGTTTTGACGCGAACGCGTTTGCTCGCGCGAGCGCTTCCAAACGCTCTCGGTATACCATCAGCCTTACTGTTCGCCGCCGATTGGCTCAACAGCAGCGCCCGGTCTCCAGTAGCATCCGTATCGCTTCACGAAGGTCTGTCGTTCTGTCCCGGGGGTTAGAAAATTCTTCCTCTTCCCGGGGGGGGCCCCCGTGTTGGTTTAAATTTTTTTGTTGTGTTTTTTGGGGGGGGGGGGGAGGAAAAAACTATCCCTGCCCGCTGTATATTGTCGCTGGCGCCCCCGGCGGGGTGGGCTCCTCCTCCCTCTCGTTCTCGTTTGGGGGGGGGGTTTTTTGTGGTGCGGCCCGTTTGGGGGCGCGCGGGTGTTTCCCCGCGGGGGCTTCCCTTCGTGCGTGTGGTCCGTCGGGGCGGTGCGCCTTCCCTGTCGGGGGGGGGGGGGGGGGGCCGGGCGTTGTTGCTTTTTTTTTTTTTGTTCCTTTTTTCCATTCGGACGGGGAGGAACAATTGCTGGACCCTGGAATAAAAATCGGCGAACACCACAGAATTTCGCGAAGGAAAACCGAAATAAAACTCGTCTCAGGCCGGAATAATGATTACAACCTTTTATTTATACTTGGAAAGGAAAAACAGGATACAACGATGGTTATTCCGAGAGTCGAAGTGACGTTTGTCACTTGGTGAAGTGAGAAAAGTCACCTGCAGTGACGTGACTCTTCTGGGAAAATCAAATGGAGTGTCACGTCACTGCAGGTGACTTTTCTCACTTCACCATGTGACAAACGTCACTTCGACTCTCGGAATAACCATCAACGTGTTTGTTTGTTTGGTGATTGGAATGAACTGTTCGTTTTTTTTCTCTCTGCACAACGACTGGCTTGCTGCATGAATTCAAATGCTGCGCCGGGGGGCACGTCGGTGGTACGCCCTACAGCATTGGGCGGTTTGCCCAAACAGTGTATATAACGAAATAACGGCCCTCCAGGAGGTAACGAAAACATTTCACTGCTAGAAAACCGAGAACTTTTGTGAAAAAAAATCCCAACAGTTTCCAGGCGCCATTAACATATTGTTGGAGTACTGACCCAGCCACCGTGTCCGAAGCGTCGACCATTAATCCCATCGGCTTTGAAGAGTTCGTGTAATGCAGCAGTGCGGCATCGGCTAGGCTATGCTTGCTGTTTTCGAAGGCTGCTTCAGCTGCTGAATCCCATTGCAATTTTCGCGTGTCGATTTTTCCCGTGATTAAACGTTGAAGCTGTTGCTGCACATCCGCAGCACTAGACATGAACCGCTTATATCCATTCAGTAAAGCGAGGAAGCGTTGCAGTTCCTTGACGGTATCATCGTCGCTTGAAATCCAGAACTGCTTTCACACATTCAGTATGCCATTTTCGCTGATTCGATAACTGAAAAATTCACTTCGTCTTAGGTATACGAAGTTACACTTTCCTAAGTTGAGCATAAGTCCATACCGCTGCAATCGCTCGAATACGTCAAGACGTCAAGCTGTGAAGATTCCCGATTTTAACAAGACAAGATCTGACATAGCGAGTTGGAACCACATCTGAGTTCTGGGCGGCCAGAGTGACTATGTAGGACGCTGGCCACAATAGACGCGACTGGTGCATTCTGGATGTCCGAAAAGAGAATATCCTTTGTTCTAGAATCGTATCAAATCGTCTGATGCGCGGTCGGCTCTTCTATTACTGTTGGTACTTAAAATCTCTCGCATCCTTTCCAACCTAAATTCAGAAACGGGCCCTCTATATTGAAGGATTAGACGTAATCCTGCATCAACGAAATTCATATAACAGCAAATGGGGACAGTGAGTCAAAGTTAGTTTCTCGAACCGTTCCATTTTGTTCACTAACTGTTGAAGATCTAACAGGGCTTTCGGATCTCAAAATCAATCATTTCTTTACTATTTTGCAACTTTTTACAGCTGTATACGAATCATATATTCATAGATATTGGTATTATTCATATATCAATTCGAATTTCTGATTTAATATCGGGATTGCTTCAAGAAAAGTGTGGGAATAAATAGGCAGAACGAAATTTCTACAATATACTACACAACCTGTGTGTGTGTGAGTCGGTATTCGAAAGGGAACAGTTATAACATTATTTTCTTTTGATTCAATTTTCACCTGTTTTGATATGCTTCCGAACCGGAATCTTCTAAATTAATTTGCAAACAAAATAGAAAGTCTTGATGGAACAAAAAATTTGTATCGTTAAACTTTTGAAACATTAAAAAACGAACAAAAAATCATTCAAAACAAAAGAAACATAAGGACATTTAAACGAAAAAGACGCTATTTCAGTACTTCGACAAGCGTAGGGAAAAAATCTCGATAGCAAAAAGTAGGCATCAATAATAGCGGTAATCATCATCATCATAGGAATAATCGTAATAATTATAATAGTAGCGAGCGAGTCTGCGTTTCAAATCGAGTAAATATGCCCCGTAAATGCTTTTACACACCATTCTCTGGTTGTTTATCATAATATGAACTATTGGTTTGCGTTTACAATCGTCAAGCAAATGAATACAACGGTTACGTTCAACGCGACTACGTTTTCTGTTCTGTTTTTTTCTTTACTGGCAAACTGCAATAAATGGGTATATTGTTTAGAACATACGAAACTTAGCTACATAATAATCGCGCGTGTCACTTTACTAAGTCTAACTTTTACCACCAGGAAAGACCGTTCTGCCAATGCGAGGATCGGGTCAGGTCAGGCTGGTTTATATCTTGATGTCGGTGACGCTTTGGGACTAGAACAATTGGTTTTTCAATTTTCACATATCATTTTAAAATTTTATTTTTTACAAATACGATCGATTCGAGACACATCACGGGTCTGCATCTTCCATTTGCATATTTAAGTAGTCTTTGATCATTCGTCACACCACCCGGCAGGGAACGCGCGTTGGCGTCAGCTGCGGTCAGGTGAGAAGGGAAGAAATCTGTTTTATATTTGGTTTTCTCGGGATGCCTCGAATTCCTGTTTGCCGCTTTCGAGCCTTCGTGTTAAAATCGGATAAAATTAAGAAGTAACTGAAACACAAAATTGAGCAAATTTCCGTATTGCTCTCTGTCGTTGTTCTGGGTTTTTCTCGTTGGTTTCTCCGACAACGTTTGGTCATCAAACTTTGTTTGAATAATTTCGTTAATAGTTGGGAGGGGGATACTCACGAAATCTGCACTGTGCTTCGGTTGATGGTAGTTGTTTAATAAGGAATTCATAAAATATCGGCTGAGCCTGGTGTCATTGCACTTAAACGAATAAATATTGTTGAAATCTGAAATCAAAAAAAAAAACATTTGAGTAGACTGTTTGGGCTGTGCAGTGCATTGTTTGGGCTATAGGGTCGTTCTGGGGGGGCAAAATGGGTCACGGGACAAGATGGGTCAGTGGCTTTTTTGAGGCTGAATAAATTCTTTATGGTATGTTCAAAATTTTGCAAGAAGAAGAATGCATTTTTACAACTGGGACACATGTTTTCGTCACAAATTTTCAAATTTACATGCTTAAAAAATAATTATTCGTTTTTTGTTATAAGTTGTTGATCGGGGCAAGATGGGTCACCATCACCGGGCAGCATGAGCCACTTTGACAGACTATTTTCTTTGTTTACTTTTTGATTTTGAGGTTAGCTTGTTGGCGTGGTCGGTCTTCGTACAGGAAAAGAAAACCGTAGTTTCCGCGAGTGAAATGGTCCAAACACATACGAAAGTCTTCCCGCGGTTCGTGGACGGCGGAAGACTTGGAAACAGCTTTGAAGAAAGTGCAAAACGGTGTCATAACTGTGAGGGAAGCGTCGGCGTCTTACAACATTCCGCGTGAAACACTGCGACGACGAATAGAGCAAGTGAAGAATGGTGTTTCCGTACCGAAAAATCTCGGTCGTTTTGGCACTGTTTTCCCCCCGGAACTGGAAGATGAACTTGCTGGACATATTATTTTGATGGAGAGCCGATTCTTTGGCATGAAGACATATGATGTGAGGCACCTGGCCTACCAGCTTACGGTCAAAAATAATTTGCCAAACAACTTCTGCAAGTAGACGGAGCTTGCGGGGGTAGATTGGCTGAATGGATTCATGACGCGTCATCCTGAGTTGTCCCTGCGTACACCAGAGAAAACGTCGATCACCAGAGCTAGGTGCTTCAACAAACCAACGGTGGAGCAGTTCTTCAAAATGCTGGAGGAGATAATTGCGGAAACTAATTTCCCCCCTCATTGAATTTACAACATGGACGAAACGAATAACAACCGTAAGTTGGTCTCAAAATCACTAATAGTTCGACATGGAGTTTTCATAAGGGCCAATGTCGCAAACGTAAACAATGGCTTCTTCCGCAAATTTATTGAAAATGCAAGGGATTCTCATCACTGCTGTTATTTGCATGTCTGCGACCGGACATTATGTGCCCCCGATGATGATCTATTCAAGTGTTCGTATGAAGGACGACTTGAAAAGCTGAGCTTTCACCGGATCATTGTTTAGAGCTCACCCTAGTGGCTGGATGCAAGCAGATCTTTCTGTGGACTGGTTCAAGCACTTCATCCAGCATACCAAACCTACAAAGGAAGACCCCGTGCTACTAATTCTCAATGGACACGCGTCGCATACTAAGAATCTGGAATTCATCGAATTGGCACGTGATAACTATGTCACAGTTGTTTCACTTCCGCCGCACAGCACGCACCGCCTTCAGCTTTTTGATGTGGCATTCATGGCTCCTTTGAAGAGCTACTACAACAAAGCCATCGATAATTTTCTCCGAGTAACACATGGACAGCCCGTTCGCCAGGTGAATGTTGCGGCTCTTTTTGGTGATGCATACGGGAAGGCTGCATTGATGGCTACCGCTGAGAATGGATTCCGCCGAATGTCAAAGTTTTCAAGGATGAATACTTCGCCCTATCGGAAACATCAGACGTACCTCTAAGCACGCTGAATACACTTAGTGCATCGAAAAAGCAGCCAACGAGTTCGAGCTACTAACAAATCCGGAGGATCGACCAAGGAATTTGGAGGACATGAATCTTAGTGGATCTGAGGGACAGCTAATTGTCACAAACAAATAGGGAGAGGGGGGGGGGGGGGGAGAGGGAACGAAAATGAGGGGAAGGTAGGAGAGGGAGGGAGAAAAGAGAAAAAGAGGGAGGAAAAAGAGGGTAGGGGGTTGGGGGTGGTAAAAGGTGGAGAAAGTCGGGGTCGGTGGGGGGAAGGGGGAGGAGAGGGGGGGGAAACGCTGGGAAAAAAGGGGAAAATTGGGGAGGGGGTAAGAGTGGGAAATTTTGGTGGTTAATTTTGGGGAAAATGGGGGGGGTGGTAGGGGGGATGGTGTGTTGTGTGGGGAATAAAGAGGGTTGTGGAAAAAGGAAGGGAATGTATATTTGAGATGAGTGAATGAGTGCAGTGTGGTGGAATAAGGAGGTAGTGTGGTGGTGGGGTAGAGATTTGATTTGGGGGGTGGGGGTGTGTGGGAAAGGTTTTAAAATTGGAAAAGGAAAGGGTTTGGTGGTTGGAAGAAATTGGAAAGGGAATAAAGATGGAGATGTGTGGGTGGGTTTTTGAGATGGGTGGGTAGTGGGCCGTATGAATAAAAGTAGTAAGTATTGGATCTTGTAGTTACTACGTTGTACCACAATTCATAAGTAGTAAAGTTGGTTTCGTATGAATAAAGCTTTTTTCGAACATTGTAGTAAATACTACATTCGAAAAAAGTGTAGATTTCAGCTGTCAAAATTTTGGGAGGCTACAAATAAGTAGAGGGAGAAAAAGGGGGGGGGGGGGGGGAAAAAGTGAGGAAAGAAAAAGGAGAGGAAAGGGGGGTGTGGGGAAAAAAAAAATAAAGGGAAAAAAAATGAGAAAAAAAAAGGAGGGGATTGGAAAAAGAGAAAGAGGGGGAAGGGGGGGGGAAAGGGAAATTTAGTCGTGTAATCTTTAATTTTTGTATGATTTTTAGCGCAAACGCCGTCAGGACTAAAAAGAAAAATGTTGCCTTTGGTGCTTACGGTGATTCTAGGCGTGCAACTGATGCATTTGTTACTTAGGACCTATTGCATTTGCATTTATACATTGGACCTGTTAGATTGGTCTTTTGCCAAGTTAGAATGTACATTGGACTATTGTATTGCGGTATGCACTAGTAAAATAATGTTCGCATTTGTTCTCTATTAACTTTATTTTTGTACTCTTGCCCATCATATTTGAGAACTCCATCATCTGGCTACATTATAATTCATTCGGAAAGCTCACAAATCGACACAAATCTCAATCAATACAGGACTAATGCATCTTATTTTCTAATTTAAGCTTTGCTGCGTGGCAGCAGGCAAAAAATAACAACATCAGATGCGTTGGTCTGTTATTGCACGGTTTTGCACGGTATGCTAGTTTCATCAATTTTTACGAAAATTTCACACATTTATGCCTGTTTTCAAACCTATTTGCTGGGTGGAATACAAATTGCCACTGTTATGCACACACTCCTAGGAGATCCCCTAAGGTACTTAAGTAACTAAATTAAGTATGAAAAGAATGATTTGCGTGATATGTAAACCAGCAGTTTTGATTTTTATGTATGTGGGTCTAAAACTTTCATCAGGTCATATAGTTTGTACACTAACCCTATATAGTCTTGCCGTTTACGCTAAAGAACAAGTATTTCTCGTACCTTGTGCACCTGTTACAATAATCCCATTGAATAAATATTGCTGGGGTTCTGTAATATAATAGACTACTTTTTGATTGAATGTTTGCTAATTGCAAAGATGAGGCGGTACAATAGTACAAAAATAAAGCTAAATGGGAGCTAATGTGAACGTTATTCTATTAGTTCTTATCGCAATCAAAAAAGTCCAATGTACATTCTAACAATTCTGCAAAAGACCAATCTAACAGGTCCAATCTACAAATGTAAACGCAATAGGTCCTAAGTAACAAATGTTTCAATAACACAAGTAGAATCATCGTAAACTTCAAAATCAACATTTTCTTTGTAATCTTGACGACGTTTTACGTTGAAAACCATGCAAAAATTAAAGATTACATGATAAAAGTTGCAATTACGATTTAAAAAACAAATTTAAATTTTCAATCCTATTTTTCTCTATTTGACACAAATGTTGCATAGGACCTAATGCAATGTTTGGCTTGATATAGCCTAAAACTGACATGAAGGCCACAGGAAATAAAAAGATTCAAATGAACGAAGGGGAAAAACTTTTCTTCAATCTGATGGGGGCGGCAGAAAATCCTGCAGTGGTTAAATTATCGTTTAAGTATTTAAAGGGTGTCCACGATGAAATTGCCACACTATGAAATTGCTCTAACTTTGTAACCGTTGGGTAGAATTTGATGAAAATTTGGGTGGATTTAGTTCATAGTGCATTATTTACATCCTGCAAGTTTTAAAGTCCTGTGATCAAAACTCGCGGAAATGGAGTCGAAAGAACAGCTCGTGCGTGATAAAATCTTGCGCATTCATCACGAGAACAAGGATCTCTCGCATCGTTCCATCGCTAAAACGTTAGGAATCGCGAATTCCACGGTGTCGCGAGTGATTAAGCGGTTCGAGGAACGGTTGACCACCGATCGGAAGCCCAGAAGTGAAGGAAAAAGTATTCCGTACAACACCAAAAATCACAACCGCGTAGTTGGGGCCTTCAACCGAAATCCGAACGCCTCCGTTCGGGTTGTGGCTAAGAAGCTGCACCTAAGCCGAAGTTTTGTCCAGAAGGCCAAAACTAAGGCTGGGCTTCGAACGTTCAAGGTACAAAAAACCCCTAATCGCGACGAGAAGCAGAACAAGTCCGCCAAAACCCGTGCCAGGAAGTTGTACCTCAACATGCTGACGAAAGTTGAATGCTGCATCATGGGCGACGAAACATATGTGAAGGCCGACTTCAAACAGATCCCCGGCAACCTGTTTTTCACGGCCAAGGATAAGTTCAGCGTTCCGGAGCATGTCCGCACTCAGAAGATGTCCAAATTTGCGAAGAAATTCCTGGTTTGGCAAGCCATCTGCACGTGCGGGAAGCGGAGTGCACCTTTCGTGACCCAGGACACGATGAACGGACAGGTGTACATAAAAGAGTGCCTCCAGAAGCGGCTGCTTCCTCTCCTGAAGGCCCACAACGTCCCAACAATCTTCTGGCCGGATTTGGCCTCATGCCACTACTCCAAGGACGTGCTGAAGTGGTATGCGGACAATAAGGTCAATTTCGTGCCGAAAATGTTCAACCCTCCCAACACTCCAGAGCTCCGCCCCATCGAGAAGTACTGGGGGGTTATGAAGCACCACCTTCTTCAACGAACTAAAGTAGGGAAAACAGACGAAGGACTGAAAGAAGTATGGGTTTTTATACAAAAAACGGATTAATTACTTGTTGTGCAGAATATTATGGCCGGGGTTAAGGCCAAGGTGCGGGCATTTGCGTATGGACTGTAAAAAAAAAAAGAGACAATAAATAAAATAATATTTATTATTTATTTTTTATTCCCTGATGAAAATTTGATGGTAATGAATAAAAACTCTCATTTTATGAATCTATTTTGTGTGTTGCATCTTCATAGACATTTTCTTTTTTATATAGAATATAAAATAATTTAATTATTTTAAAAAAATATTATTTTTATTATGGGTGGGCGATAAAAACGAATCTTTGATTTTGTTAATTTATTTCACGACGAATAGAAAGAATTACAAAATTCCTGTAAATTTTCGATTACGATTAATTAAAATTATTTCTTAGTAAACGATTAAATCAACTCACTTTTGGTGATTCGCTATCGCAAGACCTAGGTTTAGGTGAAGGGTTGCCTCAAATTCTCTTGGAGCTGCTGGGTGTATAGTTTTATACAAGTAGCTCAGTCTTCAACTATAGGTTTCTATTAATATAAAGGTTAACTTCATAATAAGATAGGCTAAGTATTTGCAAATTCTCACCTCGTGATAAGTGTAGGCTAAGAAATTTAGTTTTAGCAAGAGTTCCAATTAGGACATAGGAATTAGCTGTGAGGTAGCATAATTTAAGTTAGCACTTGTTTGGCACATAGCATTAGGCTATTTTAGGCTTATTCTTCACGAAAACACTTTACCTTAAATTCTGTAGATAAAAAGTAACTTCAATTTGATTTAATCATGTAGGATTTAGGCTAATTTAGATAAATTAAGATTTGAATAGAATTTAGCTATTGTACTTTCGATTGCTGGTTTGTTTGCGTCCTCCTTCAATTGATTATTTGCCCTTCATACGATCACTCTTATGAGCGACGATCCTTTGGCTGTCGCACGGGTGTGGACGCGTTTGATCGTTAGCGTTTGCTGCAATGGGGACGATGGGGCTCGCCGGATCCATGTACGTGGCGGGATCAACAGATGGAGCTTCAGCAGGAGCGTCTACTTCGAAGCAGCGCGCAGTTGCTGAAGTAAACGACTGTGATGAAACAGACGCTGTTCCGAGAGCACCGTAAGATATGGAAGATGATATGGAAGACGTCTTCTCCGAGAAATTCTCCTGCAATGTCAAATCCAGTGGCACCAAAAATACGGAGACGACATGCAAACCAGGTAATGAAGTGAATTTTATCTAAACAAAATATTTCTTATGCATAAAATTTGATTTATTGCAGCATGACTTTGAGACTATGGAAACATCCGGATTGACTACCCCAGAGCTCCAAAGACTGGTACTTATAAAGCAGTTGGAAGTTTTCGAGGAACAAAGTCAACTTTATGCGCGCTTGGAAGAAGAATAGGGAAACGCTTTTGACTTGCCCAAATACACGTTCAATGACGACCCGTTCGCAGCTGTGAATTTTGTTGTAGTTTATTTGCTTTGGTGTTTCTGGGTTACGGTATGGGGTCATTATCCATGGGGCGATTCCGTACCCTTCGTCTCCTAATAGAAGCGTTTATTAAGCATTTTCCTGCATAATGTTATGAATAGCCGAGTTTTTCCAAATTCTGGAATCATGTACAGAGCCGGACCATGAACAGTCTACAGAGGTAAATAACTCCTTCCCATTACATGTAGCCAGAATATTAAAGGAAGCCAGTCCTTTCCTGTTGATGAACTCATCTCCATTAGTTTGATTGGGTTTGATTATTAGCTCATGGGTACACTCAACAGCACCAATTGCATGACCATAACATCTCTGCTTGTTTCATAGCTTCCGCTGCTTTAGCGGCAACTTTTTGGCATATATCCCATATAGTTTTACATGCCGTGGTTTGATGGATTCCGCTGACCTCTCCTACGCTAACCTGGAATAGCTAGATTGATCAGATACAATTGTATGAAGGACTATGCGAAACAAGCATTGCTTCTATAAGAGCTTGTAGCTCTTATAGTCTTGCAATATTTTTTCCTCAGTTGTGCCCCTTCAGGATATTACGCTAATAGATGGTTGACCTTCCAAGCAAGACAACCCTGATTCGCTAGTTTATCAGCGGCCTCATTACCAGGTATAACTGCGTGCCCAGGAACCCAGACGAAGGTTTCATTCGTGCTGCGCCTCCAACAGCCACGGGTGTCCAACCTGCCCATGTTCAATTGCAGACAGGCAAATCTCGGACTCGGAGAACACAACAGTTTGAGTCCAATTTGACAACTTTCATGGCCTGCATGAGCCCATAGGCCTCAGCTGAGAAGATACCACAGAGAACGGATATTAGATCGCAGCGGCTTATGGCCTCCCCAGACAACCCGTAACAAACATCGTATTCGATCAATGAACCGTCCGTGAATAGTAAATTCCCCTTAGGCAGCCTTAGTCATCTCAGGGTTTGCCTTGGCTCCCCACAATCGTTTGATTCTCCAATTCACTTTGAATCCCATGTCCGTTGCCACAGTCTAGGCACTGACACAACGTGGAAATCGCTACTCCTGTGACATGACCTTCACCACTCGTCAGATCTACCGCCGGAAGGTCTGTTGCCAAGATCGGGGGCCCCTTGTAGGAACCTTACGACTTTGATAGTCAGGTATTCAACGGTATTCAATACTAAGGAGGCTATTGGTGAAGTCCTAAAGGCTCCGCTACAAATCCTATAGGCCTCATTGTACTGAAGTTATAGGTTTTCAAGTAGGGACGTACCGCCCCTGGTTCATAACTCCGATCTATTAAATATGCAAATCATTGCATAAGCAATCTTGTTCAAGGTGCGCGATGATTCAGAGAAGCGGCCGTATAGGGCATGGAGAACGTTTCACTTAGCGTTGACGTTAGACTTCACTGACTTCACAAACCGCAGTTTATGGTCGACCGTCACACCAAATAGCTTCAGTTTGCGCACTGTCTTTACCTCTAGCTCGTCGATATTATCGTTTGGTAACCTCGGCCTGTGGGTATGACCAAAGAAAATCCAACACCATTCGGACAGTCAACACATCGTGTACATTGGCTGGAATGCGTTTAAACACTGAATTCATCGCAATGAGAAACAGTGTGACGTATATGACAGATTCTTGTGGGATGCCATTCTCTAGCAACCTCAACTCAGAGGTGGCGCCGTCGTTCAAAACTCGTAACTTCCGATTATGCAGGAAGTTTTCCACATTTCCATGCGATGTTCCATTTCTTGAGGATAGTCAAAATAGGAAGCCTCCATGTCATATCGTAGGCCTTGGACAAAGAAATCTAGGGACACTACATCATCATTTAGGTTCTCCATCTTGGCCTTGTCAGACAAATGATCGAGCTTGGAGAAGGATGTGTTGCTGTGGGTGGATCCGCTCATGTCTCTCCAGCTCAGTTCACAGGTGATGGTTAGCCATTCGCTCGAGTATCTTTCCCATGCATCTCAGCAGCATGATGGGTCTATAATCATCCGTTAGGGTCTTACCCTTCCCTGGTTTGGGAATTGGAATGACTAAACCTTCTTTCCACACGTCTGGAATCAGGCCGGATTGCCAGACTTCGTTCATAGTGTCGAGAAGAGCCAACCGATCGATAAGAGGCAGTTCTCTCAGAAGAGGATAGTCAATATCATCGCTGCATTGTCAACACCACATGGTCCAGTTGAACTCCTCAAGATCAAAAAGTCTATTGGTGTTTGTGGTGGTATTACTTGGACACTCTTTTGTACGAAAGTACTTCCTCTCAGCCAGTGCCAGTACACGAAGGAACTCATCACTATGATTGTTGTTTGTCGGCAAAGTGATCAGCGATGAGCTCCGGTTCGGTCGTGATCCCGTATCAAGCTTGACGACCCTGTCCACATTGCGGTTCTTCCTACCGACAGACTTAACCTTCTTCCACAGCTCACTCGAGCAATTGGATTCCTATATGTCCGCAGTGAAAGCCGACCAAGTGACCCTCTTTGCATCCTAGATGATCTTGAATTGGCTCGTGTAAGTTGAAACTCTTTCAATTTAGCAGCCCGATAAGGATCACCAAGTACCATTCGATGTAACGCTCTCAGAACATCTATTCTGAACCAGGACATGTACCTCTGACCCCCCACTAAGGTACATTCTTCATACCGTTTCTACCTCTGGCCTTTGGGATGTGACGATGAACGCCAAGACGCAGGATATTAATCCAGTCTGATGGAAGTATCGCGCCATCTGATGGCAGACTTCCTTGCCGAAGCCGTCTCAGTACGCCACATTGAAATTACACCTTTGTCTCGCCCGCTGTAGGCGGGAGGCCTACAGCCTGCGGCATACCGATAGGGAAATGGTCACTTCCGTGTAAGTCATCCTGGACTTGCCAGTTAAACTGACAAGCCACATTTCAGAAGGTGATGGACAGGTCGATCGCGGATTCAACTCCAGTTGAGCCGATATTCCATCATTCAGCAATGAACAATCCAACTTGTCCAGTAGCTGAAAGAGCCGCTCGCCACGATTTTTTAAATCGCTCAGAATCACATAAGGTGCAGGCAGTTGGGAGACTTGGTCTTCCAATTTGCCGATGACATTCAATTCTTTGCCGACCCTACAACTCGGAGTCATGTATAAGCTCACTAACGTAAGCTTCGTAGGAAATTGTATGATGTCCGCGGGGGCCTCCAAGTCAGCATCCAGTTGTACTACTTTATGAGGTATATCTTCTCTGACAGCGTTTTGCCCTTCAGAACAAAATCCTCGACAAGCTTTATCATCGGAACGTTCCCACTACCACTGGATGTTAGTTTGGTGATATTGACACTTACCCTGGCTTGGTTTGGAAAGGCATTTTGCATGGCGCGTGGAGGGTCACTCGTGATCACCATTGAAGGATAGGAAATCAAATGTTGCGTCGTAATGACGTTATAAGTGATTTGTTGAGTTTTTGACAATTGCAACAGCCGTGTTTGTTGCAATTGTCAAACACCATAACCGTAGTAACAAATACAATTCTGGAGAATGATCATTTCGGATCATTATGCGGATTTGTGGGGAATAGTTCTCTGGCAAATGGCACATACCATCTAAGTGGTTGGCCGTTGAATACAGTGTAATCAGTGTAGCGGCGAAGACCAGTGCTCTACAAGCTCATTCCATTTTCGAAACTCAGTAGCGTCCGTACAACTATTCGCTGTCCAAAACATTGTGACTAGCGTTGCACTAGATTGCAACTCCGATTTGATCTCACCTGCTAGGCTATAAATACTACAAAAGACTCACCTTAAAATCATCGCGGCAAACAGGAAGTACCTCCATCTCCCGAAAAGATGACTGTGCCGTCGCTCCCTACTATATCAGTCAACCACTCTCCATGGGTTCATCGCGTGCCGGTTTTCACGGCAGAAGCAGCCGTCCGAACAAACGCATTCCGCACTCCATCCAGCTTGCCCTTCAGCACATCCGGATTCGACTTCATCGTCAGGTTGGTCCTCTTGGGCAGCGCAATGCCGCTCTTCCGGCGCATCGGAATCATGGAACCCGGGCTGGTCGGAGTGGTCACCACCACCGACTGTTCGCTGGAAGAATTTGTACTGATCGGAGTGCTCAGCCGGCTGATACCGGTCGAGGGTTTTTTATAATCGATCAGCGAGGTCCGTGCCGAAGTCAGTCGATACCGGCTGCTGAGGGGTGTGCTTTCGCCGGAAGGAGTACCCGCCGTCGGAGTGCTGGGGGTAGTCTTACTGGCATCCATGCTAATGCTCTTGTGAAGAACGATGCGCGACTTGGCGATGGTGGTCAGTCGAGATGAGGAAGCCGAGCTCGGGATCATGGAACTCGATTTCCGAATGGTTTTCGCCGGGGTAGATGGAGCGGACGTTACGACTGGCACTTCCGGATTCGTTGGTTCGTCTTTAGTGAACGTCCCCTGCCGGATGAGAGGGGGTGGCGGAGATGGTGGAGCCGCAGACGGCGTGACCTGTAGGCGAGATTTTAAACATTAGCAGTTAAGCAACAAATTTCAAGAATCTTACCTTAGTCCGGGTACCCCCAATAGTTCCACAGGACGGTTGTCTGCTGTAAAGCTTGGGAACGTCCGAACTACTGCTGCTACTACTGCTACGAATCGAACCATTTCCATTCATCTCCAATGAGTTCCGCTTTATTCCAATACTGGATCGAGCCTTGAGAGGCTGTGGCCTTGACTTTGAACTTTCCACCAGCGAACTTTGAGTGCGTAGCTTCGGCACAGGTTGCTGTTCCTTCTTGACAGCACCCGGAACTGCCGGAGTGCGAGTAATGACTGCCGGTGCGGAGACTACCGACTTACGATAGGGTGATACGTAAGGAGGCTTCTTCGTGCCGCGGACCGTTTTTACCACTTCCGGAGCAGGTGCTGGAGTGATACTGGACTTGCCGACAACAATCTTTACCGGTGTTGGCACCTTGCTTGGGCTGGAAAGGGGGGTTTTGAACTGAGATGGTGCTTCATGGGCCGGAATATTCGGAAGTTTCTGTTCGAAAGATTTTCTTCGTTGAGCTTCCTGAATGGTATAGGTTACAGGATCGTCATCGTCGTCTCCGACGGCTTCCACTGGATCCGAAGACAAGACCCGTTCCAACGACATTGGTGCTGGGGAGTGCAAGGTGAGCGGAGAGAATACCACTGGTTTGGCTATGATCGAAGTTATCGGAGTTCGGGGACAATCCGGGTCACCGTTGGCGAACCGATCGGCGAATGGGAGGATACTAGTGGAAATGACCTGCGTTTCGAAGCGAGATTTATTCTCTTGACGGCGCTCCTTGGAGGACTTTTTCGGCGACGGGGTCGACGGGTTGCTGGGCGTTGGGGTCTGGATAAAATACTGAATCAAACAAAATTTGAAGTGAATTTGGAATAATTCGAACCTACCTTAACATCCGGTGATTTACTCGCAACCACATCCTCCGAGGTTAGATTCAAATCCGCCGCTTCCGGTTTGGGAATGGTGTACGTCTTGTAACGATCCTTCATGGCCTGCCGCCGCTCGGCCCTCTTTGGACTGATGGGAGTGCTGTTCCCACCGGCATTCATCGTCGGAGAAAACTTTATCAAATTCTCCAGACTCGAATTCAGCGTCAAACTGGAATTTCCGGAGCTTATATAGGGATCCGAAGCCCCCGCATGACCACTGTCAACATCTACAACCTCCGACGTAATACTGGCCACGCTGATCATCGAATCCATCAGTTCGTCCATTATGGACGGTGGTCCGATGCTGTCCAGGTTGTGCAACGAGTTCATACTATCGTTGAACACGTGCCCGAGAGCTCGCTTTGCTACCAATCCACTTGGTAGAGTCATTTTGCGAGATTCGTTCCGGAAGGTCATCTCCGAATCCGAGCAGTCCGAGATCAGAATACTATCCGATCCGAATGGCGGATGAATTTTACTCAGATCAAATTCTGCACTCTCGACGATCGCTAGGTTCTGCAGATTGTTGGCGACTTTGCTGGCTTCCATAGCGATGATGGTCGAGTTGGTCAACGTTGAAACGGTACTGAATGAGAGACCGTCGGTACCGTGTGTGAAATGTCCGCCGACCATTGGATGTTTCACTTCACCGCCCAGCTGGAAGTGTATTTCATCCTTGGACAGGTCCTCGTTGCTACCGTTCAAGTAACCGGGAAGTGGGCGTTGCTCGTTTATCGGAGTTTGTTCCTCCAAGGCATCCAGGGCTTTGGAGTCAACCTGGAGGTGGGTAGCAAAAAGGCATTTGACATTTGACAGAATTCAGAACCAAATAGTACTTACCTCCTCGCTGATCGTCGCCGTGTCTTCATCATCGCAGGAGTGCTGAATCTTCGGGGCCTGAACACTTAAACTAGGAAACGAAACATCATTCGCACAGGTCACATCATCATCCCAGGTGTTATTTTCGACTTTGTCGCCTCCGCTGGACGAAACGGTCCGCAGATATTCCGCCGTGGAAACCAGTTCTTGTGTCAGCCGCTCAACTGATTTGAGCATCAAATCCGGATCTTTGTGCTTATTGTTGGTCGGTGCAAATTCCACCATAAATTCGTTGGACATCTGCATCTCACTGTTACAACCAACGGACGACGAGCTCATGAGACCCATCAGGGCGACGGAAGCCGGGAACTCGTTCGACCGGTCCATCAAACTCTCAAATCCACTCTGACCCATCGTGCTGCTGCTGCTGGTGGTGATGGAAGAAGCTAGCAGGGGCTGACGACGCTGCCGTGATGACTGTTCCTCCGGATGCTGCTGCCCCTGCGTTTCCGGTCGCGATTGCTGCGGTTGTTGCTGTGATTGTAGAACTGCTGATTCCGCGCTTCTTGTGATGATGGTGGGAATGGAACTGCTGGTGACTGGTGTGGTACGGGTAATGATGGATGATTGATGGGTGATGATGGAGGTGTTGGTGCTGTTGCTGCTGATGCTGTTGTTGCTGATGATGCCGGTGACGGTGATGTTGCTGTTTCCGCTGGCTGTGGTTGTTTCTACTGCTGCTACTACGCCTGCTGACATTACGTTGGTGGCACCGACATCCTTCGTAACCACAGGCGTAGTGTCCACGTTTTTTGGATTCGACAACTGGTTGTTGCTGGAGGACGCAGCAGCACCGGAAATGGCCAACCGCTGTAGATTCCGCGTGAGATCTACCGCCAGTTGACTGTTCTTGCCCTTTGGCATGCCATTCTGAATGCATTCCATCAGAAGTTCGTAGTCTCGCTCCGAGTCCGGAATGCTCTCGTCTGGTGCCGGCGCTGGGGGACGCGAACCCAACTGGCCGTAGTTCATTCCAGCTCGAAGCTCAAATCCTGGCTCCGTGTGCTTCTCCGTCAGTTTCTTCATACCGTTTTCGATGCACTGGTCCAGAAGAGAGTTGCTCTGTGGATCGTTTGAATCTACCGAATCGATAGAATCCAAGGAATCGTTGGCATCCGCCGCAGCTACGGTCATTCGATTCACAGGAGGAAGTGGATTCTCCACAGCTTGGAACGTCGGTTGATTCTTCTTGGCTCGGTTGGAACCAATCCCGGCGGCAATAGCTTCGTCCAATAAGTGATCATCGTTGTCTGATTCTACCGACAGGGAACTCAAGGATCCGTTGGCCGCAGGTGCCTGCGCGAAAGGTGTTCCCTGTTCCTGGGGATGGGGTTGTTTTCCTTTCAACGAAGAAATCTTGTAGACATTCTTTACTCCATTCTGCGTCTCGGAAGCCACCGTCAAATCGGACAGGGCCGAAATGGTCGAATGGGCACAAGGACTGTCCTCCACGTAGAAATTGTTAACCTCGTCGTTGGCATATAGAGGTCCTAAGTGGCTTGGATTGCGCATCATGTTCATGGGATTCTCCCTCTGAAGTCCCATCTGGGGCATACCATTTGCCTTTCTCATAAATCCCATCGTATCGCCGTTCTTCGGTTTCGGCATTCCACTTCTGATGCACTCTTCTACTAGCCGGTCATTCTGCTCCGCCGAAACCGTGGAACTCTCGTCCGAGTCATGACCATTACGAGAATCCATCGACAAAACACTCAAGTTACAATTACTGTTTACTTCGGATAGCCTTGCCGGAGTATCTTCCGTACAGTAGCGCTGAAGTAGGTCCTCCTGTTCCTGTGGCGGCGGAACCACAATATCCTCCTCTATCTTCTTTTTCTTATCCTCCGCACTTCTAGCCATTACATTCATTCCCATATTAATACACGACTCCAGCAGAAAATCGTCGTCACGATCCGACTCTCCATCCTCGGATGCACTGGCCTCCGGTATCGGTAGAACCGGTGGCCCTCTTTTTGCCGATCCTTCAGCTACCACCAACTTCGATTCCTCATCCTCTTTATCGTCGATGCTCAGATTACTCAAGCTGGTGGCACAGGAGAACACCGCAGGTGTATTTTCCACATCAAACTTGCTGACCGTGTCCTCGAAAGCACTCTTCGGTTGCACCGGTGGTCCAACCACGTGGTCCTTCTTCTCCGACCCCACTCCGGCCGCCTTTGCCATCATTCCAGCCCGTCGCGGCGACTGTGGCATACTCTGGGTCGGCGAGTCGGGCAGTTCGGACGGGGAAATGACCCCGGAAGCGAATCGACTGAACTCGCTGATGATAGAACTCTTGTCGTCGGCCGTACAGATGGGCTCGGCACTTGAGAGCGATCCCATCGAGCTGGTGCGGGAGAACATCAGCGGCGTTTCGTCGGCCGTGTTTAGGAACGATACCTGCTTGCTGGCGTGCGTTCCTCCCGGGGTGGCCGGGGTGGCCGGAGTGACCGGTTGATCCGAGGGTTCCGCCTCTGGGACGAGCTTTCCGGAGTGTTTCGACTCCTGTTGGGAAGGGAGGGAGAATGAGAGATTTTAGTGCATTTCCAGGGTTTGCTTGGATTGGGTCCGAAAAGGAGTATAATGAGAGGAATAAATCCACGAAAAATCTGGTAGAGGTAGGAAGAAATTTGCAAGCTTTTTATAAGGATTCTGTAAACAAAGTCAAGAACGACCCTCGAGCGAAATAATACTTGCAAGGATAATTTGGAATATGCGAGTTTAGAAGTAGAACTCTGTCAAAACGATTGAGAAAAGCTTGGTGTCTGACCAACAGAAATTCATTGAATTTGAATGAATGAGAAAACAGTAGTCTCATAAAATGAGAAAACGTCATCTCATACATGCCACAACCAGAACGAGTTATTCGAAAACAAAATAAATCGGGATCGAAATTAACAATTTTCAATATTTTTGGAAAATGGAACGGACTCACCAAGCTCTACTATTCGATCAAATTTAATATCTGCCCTACTCTTTTGCATATCTTGAGCCGAAAATTTGTGGAATTTTGAACTTTTGAAGATTTCTACTAGGTCTTTGTGCAGATCGAACTCATTGAACAGATTGAACTTTTGATCACGAATCACAGTCTAGTAGAGTTGAAATAAAACGTGTGCTTCTGGTTTGATTGTTGAAAAGCGAATGAATAGTTTATCTAAGATAACAAAAATAGGCAACTAAAAAGCGTTGCAAAAGTCGCGACCGTAACTAGGGTCAGTCGCGGGTAAATATACATCAAAAGAGAAAGTAATAAGCTAATGGATGAGAACAACCTAAACTGCCATTTCATTTAAAGATTGCATGTGGCCAGGATTACAAAATATTAACAATTAAGCAATAGAAATTAACTGGAATCGGTATTGTTTTGGGGCTTTCGGGTCGACTTACTGTTGTGTTGTATCACCCTCTAGGAACTGACATAAAAATAAACCGTACCACCCCCAGCAAAACAAACCAACCCACTACTCACCCTCTCGGCATTCAGATCCATCACATTCAGCGACGCATCCCGGCTAAAGTCCGGCGTTCCTTCCTCGCAGTAGTTGTACGGCTTGTCCGGTGTGTTGCATCCCGTATCGCCGCCCAGCACCTTCGTCGCCGACTGTCCGACGCCGCTGCCTCGGCTTCCCGCACCACTACCGCTAGCACTGCCGGCGGCGACAGCGCCGCCGCTGTTTCCGCCACCTCCGCCTCTAATCGGAATCGGATCCGACTTGGCGACGGCATTCTTCGGCGATGCCACCGAAGCCTGACCACTGCCTCCGCCGACCATCTGCACCCGCAGATCACTCATCGACGTAGCGCTGGATATGATCTGCGGCGTTCCTTCCGTGTAGTAGCACTTGACCGTATCCTCGGCCATCTCGCAGATCCCACTGCCGGTCGGATTCGATCGACGGTAGGTTTCCGCCTTTTCCTCGTCCGACTCTTCCGATTGGTTCTCGGCGTAACGCAGCGAGTAGTCCGTTATCTGATCAATATCGGTTTCCTGGTAGTCCTGATAGACTTCCTCTTCCTTCAGACTGTAGTTGATGGGTTTCTCCGAATCTTCCTCTGGAACCAGTCGAATGTGAACATCGCTGTGACTAACTTCCTCCTCATCTTCAGCTTCCTGCTCTTCTTCTGGCGATATGCGACTGGTGCAAACTTCTTTTTCTTCCCTCAAACTTTTCGGAAGGAACTTCTCCTCCAGTTCCTGTTCGAGTGCCTTCTTCTTGCGGACATTCAAGCTCGGTAACTCTCTGCTTTCCACTCCGCTGGGTCTGCCGATTACAATCGATGCCGGCGAACCACTGCTAACCATCATCGCCGACGCCGGTGGTTTTAGCAAATTCTTCAACGCCATGCTACTTCCATTGGAAATCATCTTGTGTTTGCTGTAGATCAGCGATCTCAACATCGGAATGGCTCCGTTTTCCCGGAGGAACTTCTGGTCGTCGTAATTGTCTCCGGACAAATTTCCCAGCGTTCCACAAGCGTTGCTTACGACGGTCAGACTTGGACTCTTCAGCTGTTCTAACAGAATTTTCAAGCAGTTTTTCTTCCGAAGAATCCGCCGGTAATCCTCCCGGATAGCTATGTGCGATGAGATGTTCCGGAGAATTCCTCCGGCATTCTCGATCACACTCATCGTCTTGCTGGGAGCTTCATACGTCAGCATATCGATGAGAAACTCAAGAGCACCTTCCACTTCACAAAACTCCGACCTGTTGGGGGAACAATGATTGGAGAGATTCCACAGCGCCGACAGGATCGCTTTCTGAGTATTCTCGATGGTGCAAACCATGGCCGCTCGAGTCAGTATTTTCACCGTTCCAATCTCGCTGAGAGTTTGCTTGATGACGCTGTCCGCTCTCCAGGATAGATTTCGCAAAACCGAAGCCGTAACCTGCACCAGTTCGTCACTGTTGGATTGGATCTGGGCTACCAGTGCTCGCATGAAGTTCTTGTTTGAGCAGAGCAGCGATTTGTTGTTGCCATCGCCGAAGGTTAGATTGGTGAGAATCATTCCGGCGTAACGGCGCATTGTGATGCACTTGGGAGCACTTGGATTAGCGCCGTGAACTGCATGGTCCAGCTGAATAAAGGTGGAGATGGTCTGTAGAGCACCCAGCTGACACATGGCGTGCCGATGTTCTTCGTCGAAACTGATCTTCATCAAGGTGGTGATCGATTGGATTGGGTGCTTTTCTGGGTCTTCTATGATGTCCCGTACCTCCGGAGGACTTTCCTCTGTATAGTCTCGTAGGAGATCCGAGTACTCTATGAGCTGTTCAATCAACTTGAGGACCCGAACTTCCCTTCGTCCGGCTTTATCATCCGGGTGGCAACAGATCACATTGTTCAGGGCCAGTCTGGCATTCTTTCGGGCCGTCTCATTCGGGTCATTGTGGATTATCTGCACAAGCAGGGGAATGCATCCAGAACGACGCAATGCACTACATGTTTCTCTATTTCGGGAAAGTTCCATGAATTTAGTAGACATTTCCAATGAATTTGCCGATCCCAGCATCGAAAGGAGCGAGTAAACGCATTCCATTTTTGGGCATATCTCCGACACATCGTTGTACATAGAATGGTTCTGTCTCCCAGTGTATTTTGCGCCGCTTTGACCGGATCCAGTCGCCGCCGGCCAAGTACCTCTTCCGTCAGCTTCCTTCAGTTCTATCCCTCCGCTGCCTTCCTCCACCACACTCTGTGAAATTGCATCCTCCTTCCTATCTTCCATTCGTCCATTCGTCACTCGCCTAGGCTGGCCGACGAACACGACCTGGTCTTCCAAGCCAGCCGGCGGTTTATTGTCGTAATCCAGAAAGTGTGGCTTCTTCACCACACCTGCCGCCTCAGCGGAATCCATCCCGTCCACTAGGTCTTCGTACTCTGCTTCTAAATCGTCTAGAGACGAATCCGGCGGCGAGAGGGCACTGGCACTGCTTGGATATTTTAGATCGTCGTCGGACGCTGCTGCTGTTGATTGCATTGTGATAAGAGTGAGGGAACTATTGCGACACGGTGATGATGATGGCGATGATTGCGATGATGATGATGATGAACCGGTGCACAGTCAGAGAAAATTATCTGAAATGGTAGAGAAACGATAAAAACATTAGTCATGTTGTCATGTGGCTGCGGATTAGGAGCAGGAATGTGTTCTGGGTCAGGCGCCTACCATTGGCATTCTTTTGGGATCGTTAAATCGTCACATTGTCGAATGCCATCACGCTCATTATTTTCGGTTTGAATGACACAGATCCGAGGGAGATGCGGGATGCGGTAAACGCTGGGAAAACTATTTCCAAGTGTGTGATAATGCCGACACACATATGTCAGCGAACGAGAAGGTGAAAAGGAAATCCCGCTGATTTTCATTGGAGTGGCTCTCGCCACTGACTTGGTCGGACGGTGATAGCATTTTGTAGGTAGAAGTACGCACCGTAAGGCCAGATGGGAGTTATTTTTAGATTATACCCAAAACCAGAGTGCTGCTTGATGGGACGTGTCGGCGGTGGCAGCCGCCGCTTTTGCTTAATCACAAACATACAAAGGCGAAGCGTTGTGCTTTTGTAAGCAAGTGCCTAAAATAATGTATTTCGAAATACTGAACCGACTTTGCTACACTTCACTCAATCGAATCTAACGAGGGTCATGATCATTTTCCGAAGATTTTCGGCTTTCAAGGCAAACTTTACTTTTTCGCCCTTTTAAAAGAGGCAAAAAAGAGAAAAAAAAAGGGGTGGTTGTTTGTTCATCAAGGAACACAACCACAAAGAATAATATTTTTAGAGGGTGGTACTCGTGTGGTGGGGGGGTCGAATCTAACGAGGGTCATGATCATTTTCCGAAGATTTTCGGCTTTCAAGGCAAATTTATTTTTGCCCTTTTAAAAGGGCAAAAAAAAAAAAAAAAAGGATCGTTAAATGTTTGAACCCCGAACTACGAAAAAGGACAAAACCACAAAAAAAAAATTATTTTTTGGTGGTGGGGTTTTTTTTTTGGGGGGGGGTTTTTTTAGTTTAATTATTTTTTTCTGCTGTGTGACGGCTAAGACCATGGGTGGTCCATCTTGCTAAGTATTCTTGATTCCATTCAAATGTGAATTTGGGCTTCCTTAGGAAACATGTGATCTGTTTCATAGTTGCCGCACATTCATCTTTTAGAATTCTGGCGAGTGGCATACCTTACCTTACCTTACCAATCAGACCAAGGCCGGTGTGGCCTCTGCTGTACACAGAAGATGTCTCCATTGTAATCGGTCCATGGCTGTACCTCGCCAGCCTCGCTATCTGCGGAGGGTCCGCAGGTCGCCTTCTACTTGATCGATATACCTTGCTCGTTGCGCGCCTCCTCTTCATTTTCACAGGGCTGTCGTCCGACATCCTTACGACATGCCCAGCCCATCGTAGTCGACCGATTTTTGCGATGTGTGCGATGGGAGGTTCTCCCAGCAACTGGTGCAATTCGTGGTTCATTCGCCTTCTCCACGTTTCGTCTTCCATCTGCACTCCACCGTAGATCGTACGCAGCACCTTCCGTTCAAAGACACCAAGGGCGCGTTGGTCCTCCACTAGCAATGTCCATGTTTCGTGGCCGTAGAGAACTACCGGTCTAGTTAATGTCTTGTAGATGGTCAACTTTGTAGTTCGGCGAACTTAATTCGATCTTAGCGTCCTGCGGAGTCCAAAGTAGGCACGATTGCCAGCCATAATGCGCCTTTGTATATCTCTGCCGGTGTCGTTATCGGCGGTCACCAATGAGCCCAGATACACGAATTCGTCTACTACCTCGATTTCATCACCGTCGATCTGAACTCGTGGTAGGAGGCTAACATTGTCTTCTCGTGAGCCTCTTCCTATCGTGTATTTTGTTTTCAACGCATTAATCACAAGCCCAATCCTACCAGCTTCAGCCTTAAGTCTGATGTATGTTTCCGCCATCGTCACAAAGTTACGGGCTACGATATTAACGTCGTCGGCGAAGCCAAATAGTTGGACAGACGTCCTGAAGATCGTGCCACTCGTGTCTATCCCAGCTCTTCGAATCACACCCTCCAATGCAATGCCGTAACTCTCTCCGAGATTCGAAGGGACTCGAGAGTGATTTGAAATCGATGTGTGGGCACGTTATATTCGCGACATTTCTAAAGCACTTGCCGAATCGCGAACATCTGGTCCGTAGTAGCGCGGGCACCCATGAATCCCGCTTGGTATTGCCCCATGAACTCCTTTGCAATTGGTGACAGGCGGCGGCATAAAATTTGGGAGAGCAACTTGTAATTGCAGCAATTCAGCTTGTCGCCCTTTTTATAGATGGGACACACTATTCCTTCCAACCAATCCTCCGGTAAACATTCCTTCTCCCAAATCTTGGTAATTACCCAGTGCAGCGCTCTGGACAGTACCTCACCACCGTATTTTAATAGCTCGCTTGGGAGCAGCTTTGTTGTTTTTCAACCGACCAATTTCCTCCTCAACTTCCTGAAGGGTTGATGTCGGGGTCTTGTCATCTTCTGCGCGTGTTCCTAGATTTATTACCGTGCCACTTTCGTTCGCTGTAACATTGCCGTTCAGGTGCTCGTCGAAGTACTGCTTCCACCTTTCAATTACCTCACACTCTCCTGTGAGAAGGTTACCATCCAGGTCTCTGCACATATTGGCTTGTGATACGTAGCCTTTGCGCGAGCTGTTCAACTTCTCATAGAATTTGCGTGTGTCGTTAGCACGGTACAATGCTTAATGTACCGTGCTGCTTCGCTGTCTCGATCTTCCCTCTGGCGCTTTTTCCTTCGAAGAATAGAATTTTGCCCATTCCGTGCCTGTCTATACCGATCCACATTCGCTCTCGTACGGTGTGGCAGCATTCTCGCCCGTGCTGCACTCTTCTCCTCTATTAACTGCTTGCATTCGCCATCTTACCTGTCATTATTTCGATTCGGTGCAGAAGTACCTAGTGTCACTATTGCATTGCTACCAATGGCGGTTCGAATATCTCTTCAGCCATCCTCAAGAGTAGCTACGCAAAGCTGCTCTTCCGTTGGTAGGGCTGCTTCGAGCTGTTGCGCGTATTCCTGGGCAACTCCGGTTTCCCGTAGTAGCTCAATGTTAGGTCGTGGCGTCCGAATTCGACGCGTGTTGTACACCGTCGAGAGTTTTGAGTACATACATACTGCAACTAGGTAGTGGTCGGCGTCTATATTCGCGCTGCGGTAAGTGCGAACGTTGATGATATCAGAGAAGAATTTCCCGTCGATTAGAACATGGTCGATTTGATTCTCTGTTCGTTGGTCAGATGATTTCCAAGTTTTGTAGATGTAGCAGGCTGTTAGGCCCTATTACCGGTCTGTACATTGCCTCCCGTCCTACCTGAGTGTTCATGTCACCAATAACGACTTTTAAGTCCCGCTGCGGGCAGCCATCGTACACTTGCTCTAGCTGCGCGAATAACGCTTCTTTTTCGTCATCGGGTCTCCCTTCGTGTGGGCAGTGTACGTTGATGATGCTGTAGTTGAAGAATCGACCCTTGATCCTCAGCTTGCACATTCTCGCATTGATCGGAAACTATCCAATCATGCGTTGACAACACTACACAGCACGACAGCACTACAAAGCCGGTGCCCAGCTCGTTTGTGGAACCACAGCTCTGGTAAAAAGTAGCTACTCGATGCCCGCTTTTCCATACCTTCTGTCCTGTCCAGCAAACCTCCTGCAGTGCTACGACTTCGAAGTTACGTGGTTGAAGTTCGTCGTAGAATATCCTATCGCAGCCAGGGAAGCAGAGCGATTTGCAGTTCCATGTTCCGAGTTTCCAATCGTAGTCCTTATTTCGGCCGATTATTCCGGTCCGTATTAACTTCTGTATGGCAGAGTGGCATACAATAATCCAATACGGGGAATTTGCTTCTGGTGTTGTTTTATCTCGGGCATATGTACAGAATATGGTCAAGATTTTCCATTTCATCGCATTCAGTGCATTTATCGTTTGATTCCATTTTCTACATTGATTTTCTTGCTTTTGTTAGCGTGTGTCCTGTTCTTATCCTACTAAGGTCTGTATCCGCAATAATCCGGACACCTCAAAACATGAATAAAACATAAATTTCGCATTATATTTCCGTCGTAGTTGTTTATTTCAGATTCATGGGATGTGTTTTAACAATTCGTGAAGACAAAACATAGTTATTCGGTATTTGCATAAAATTTTCGAACTTTGCGCTTAACTCCGTCCATTAGGGTTTGTACAGACTCTTCAGAAATCGTAGAAGCCGTCTTTGTCCAAATTTGCTGAAAGTGTTTGATGTCTTTGATTCCTTGCTTCTTTCCAGAAAGCTTCCGCTTCATCAGAGCCCAATATCTCTCGATTGGTCGTAGCTCTGGGCAATTTGGCGGGTTTGAGGTTTTTGGTACAATGTTCACTTGATTTGCTTGGTACCACTCCATCACAGTTTTAGCAAAGTGGCATGATGCCAAATCGGGCCAGAACAAAGGTTTTTCTTTGTGACTTTTGATGAAGGGTAGCAATCGCTTCTGCAGACACTCTTTCTGATAGATCTCCTTGTTGATTGTGCCTGTAGTGACGAAAGATTTACTCTTTTTGCCACACGTGCAAATTGCTTGCCACACAAGGTATTTTTTGGGAAATTTCGATGCCTTCTTCGTTCTGAAATGCTCAGCTGTAGCATTTCTGGCCATAGCAGAATAAAAAGCCAGCCCTGGAAGCTGCTTGAAATCCTCCAGGACATAAGTTTCATCGTCCATAACAACGCAGGAAAACTTCGTCAAATATTCGCAGTACAAACGTCGAGCCCGTGATTTTGCTGCCAAGTTCTGTTTGTCGTTGCGATTTGGAACTGTTTTTACTTTATACGACTTAAGTCCCAAACGTTGTTTTGATTTTTGGACAAAACTAGGCGACATCCCTATTTTACGAGCCACCGTTCGAATGGAGAGATTTGGGTTTTTCGTTAATATCCTTTTCACCTTTCGGTCCATGACAGGATCAGCGTGTCCAATGTTTTTGTCACTTCTCGGTTTCCTCTCCACCATCAAACGTTCCGAAAATGATTTGAGCACATCGTGAATAGTGGATTTAGGCAAAGCCAATGTTTTTGCAAGGTCCCGTATTGACAAGTCAGGATTTGCCGTACGCCCGTACAAAATGCGCTCGCGCACTTGTTTTTCTTTCGTCGCCATCTTGAATACTAAACATGAAATGTAAACATCAATCATAGTCTTTTTCATCATAGACTCTCAGCTATACCACAGTGAAATTTTTCATTCCTACGTGCAATATTTCAAAAGTTACAATGATTTGAAGGTGTCCGGATAATTGTGGATACAGACCTTAAGGATTCTTTTTTCGTCTGTTGATAGTATTAAGTATTTGAACCATATCTTTTCTCACCCCCAGACAAGTTACGAAAATACCCAAAAGAGGTATTTGAGTGACTACGACGGGAGATGAACCAGCCCGAGGCTGAAAATCTCGATAATCCAAACAAAAAAAAAAACATATCTTTCTGCGTGGTTGTGCTTGTATTGATTTGTACCATTTTCCCTTAGCTTGACTGATAATTTCGAAACTCCTTGCACATTCCTCCCAACTATCTCTTTTTGCTAACGTTTGCTTTAAAAAAATGGACTTTTTTCGGATGGTGATAAAAAAAAAGCTAAGACAGATAATTGCTTTTGATAAATTTCCCATGGATGGTAAATATTTAAGCCTACTTGCAAAAAAGTTCTACGCCCTTGCGAGCGGTCTTCCGGCAGTTAACCGGAACGTTTGCCATGGCGGACGAAAACATGCGTGTAGGCATGTTTTTGAGTTCTTTCTTCGTTTTATTTATCAATTCCTCCTCAGTTTTCGCGACAAAATTGTTGGAGTAGATCTTACGCTTCAGGTTGGCCAAGAAATTCTCGATGGGACGCAGCTGGGGGACGTTGGGCGGGTCTTGGGTACCACATCAATATTCAGCCGCTCCATCTCCTCCAACGATTGCTTCGAGTAGTGGGCCGACGCCAGATCCGGCCAGAACACCGCGTCTTCGCCCTTATGGTATTTTTTGATGAACGAAGCAACTTCCGGCAGGCATTTCGTACTATAAATTTCCCCGTTCACGGCCGTTCCTAATGAAAGAAGAGCGGCTTTGACATCCTCTTCCCGCTGATTGTCAGCCACAGCAGCACCTTCTTGGGGAACTTGGTGTGTGAAATGAACTTCACCTCGGAGCTCACTTCCTTCGTGGGGGAAGTAAAATACGAAGTGCCCTGCCAGTCGTTGCCATCCAGTGTGGGATAGGTCTCGTCGTCCATCACCACCGCCACGTCGCGATTCGCCGGGAAAATTGAGTTGACCATCTTATTCAGCCACTGCCACTGCGTCATTGCCATTGCGAAACCAGTAGACGCGACTTCCGCTTCCTGACATGTATGTTCATGTATGTTCATGTTCGCCAGGTACTTTTTCACTGTTTGGCCGGTTGAACCGACCTCCCGGCCAAGCGCACGCAGCGATGTAGCCACTTTTCCCTTGGTTCTCCTCTTCAGCATTCTTTGGAGCTTCTTGTCGCTTAGGGTCGCCGGAACGGGGCTTTCTTTCGATGCTCTGATTGTTGTCTAATAGTGCCAAGATGTTGTAGATGCCGGAACGGGCGTATCCGGCGTCCACAAAGTGCCGCACGATGTCCGTTTTCTGCGCGACGGGGTGCCGTTCTTTGAACGCGCACACTTCTGAACGGAGTTGCTTAACTTTTTATTACCATCACAGTTAGAGTTCAACTGTTAGAGTTGTCAAATTTTGTCTGCTGGGTTAGGGCAAACCCAGGGCTGTCGGATTATGATATCGCCAAGCAATTTTATCTCAGCCCATGCACCGTCAGAAGGATTTTGATCTTTGTAAGTTACTAAACAGAACACTGAAGCAGAATCTAGTGGCCAAAAGACGTGCCCGGAAGTTGTACTATGAGATTCTTATGAAGTACGAAGGATGCATCCTCATGGACAACGGAACGTACTTAAAGATGGATTATGAGCAGCTTTCCGGTTAAAATGTCTATAAAGCCACAGGTCGTGGTGAGGTCCCTAGCAAGTTCCAATATGCTTATGATGCTTAGGATTGGACTATGGATTCTAAACTGTACAAGCAGGAGTTTTCTTCCGTACATCAATGCTCACAAAGGGACTGTATATTTTGGCCTGATATGGCCAGCAGCCACTACAGCGGAGACATACTAGTTGTATCGAGACAACGGGGTGGATTTCTTCAAAAAGGACATAATTCTACCCAACTGCCCTCAATTGAGTAATATTGGGCAGTTGTCAAACAGAAGTTGAAGAAGAGTGGAAAGGTGACTCGGTGTGCAACAGAGATCAAGAGACGGTCGAACAAATTTTCTCGGTTAGCCAACAGAGTGTCCAAAATACGATGAGTGGTATTCGAAGCAAAGTTTGAGATTTCATCAAAACCAAATCGGAATATTTTTTTCGCTATTTTCCTTCTAAAGTGCAATAAATGGCCTTCATTTTGAGTACTCAACATTTTTATTTATGTTTAAGCTTCACGACGAGTTATCCCATCAGAAACAGGCAACGACAGATTTTCCTGAAGTTGTGAACTTTTGGTGATTTTTTAATCTCCCGGATGAATCTTTAGAGATGCAATTTTTGAAATTGGGATTTAGTTTTTATCGAACTCGTTTTCAGTATTGCAGTGCTAAAAAGGTAAAATTAATAAATGTCGCAATTAATACATACAGTTCCGATATTATTATTTTTTTAAGAGAGCGTTTCCAGGCGAAATGGCCTACCGACCAACTTCGAGTGTCTCCGATTAAATTGAAAATTTGTAAACACGTTTTACCCAGTTAATTTTTTTCCACCGATGCAAAAAATTTTTGGACTCAAGAGTCAGTTTTAAAAAGGGCGTAAGCATTTTGAATAGCACTTCAATTGATAATTTGTAGCTCGAAAACCTTTGGTTGTACAAAAAAAAACTATCTAAGAACAAGTTGTGGCCCTATGTGTGAAGGTTGTGAAAAAAATATACACTGAAAAAAAAATTCGGAAAAAACCGGAAATTTACATGAAAATTCAAGCATCTCAAAAAACGATTTTTTGATTTTTTTTTTTTTTTTGACTGTGACTGTAACTTGAAGTTATTACGCAAATTTAAGCGAAGACTCCAGGATGGAAATGTCAGAGAAAAAAGTTTCTAGAACATCTGTCACCAAATACGACCTTTTCTTAAATTATTCGCGGTTCTCCAGCATCACAAAAATACCTTTTTCCAAATATGCGTTTTGTTTCCCACAACTCACTAAGAAATAGGGGAAAATGATTGAAACAACTTTTCTTATATTTTAGTTTACTTGTATTTCCAATTTATTATGCGCATACTAAAGTACATATATTGTTTCTACATTTAGATTAGTTTAGAGAAGTTCCCTTTCATTTTACATGTTTATATATACTATGAAGGCTTGATGCTACATCATTTGAAACATTTTTTGCCTCTATCTGATAATCTGAACGCGGAACAAACGAGTGATATTTTTGTATACCAGTAATCATTTTAGTTTGCTGAAAGATATTGCTCCATTCTGTAACTCCCTGTTTATAGTCTTCATAAGATACATAACAAAATGACATTTTCGTTAAGCAATCATTATTTTTCTGATTGGCCCAATCATATAATTCTTTTGCATTTGTTATTGGGTGTTCATGTCCTTTAGCTATAATTGCGTTTCTTGCCATTCGTTTGAATGTGCCACCAATTGCATCGCATGGCCCCTTGTCATGGGAAGTAGCGCAAAAATGCTCTATGCTATATTTTGATTTGAATTTACAAAAGCTTGCAAAAATTTTCCTATTTTTATATTGGGATGCAGCTCCATCAGACATAAATATCGCTTTCTTCAACTGCGTTAGTTTGTTTTTCAAAAAGCTCATTAGTTTTGAAATAAATACCGGAACCGCTATTGTGTCATGTTCAAGTAATTCCGATATAACGATAAAGCTAAGATTCTTCAGCGCTCCTGATTCGACATAGTAAATAACAAAGGGATGAATTGTGGCTTGGTTATTATTCCAATAACTACTTTGAACGGCATCTTGAAGAACAAATGTATAATTTTCGGAAAAATCACACACTATTACAACTTCGCCATTGCTTAAATTATTTTTCGTGTGTCACAAAAACGAGGATTGTTCGGTATAATCATGGATGACCAATTTTTCTAATTTTTCGGTAAAATATGATACAAATTCATCAACTGGTTGTAAGAGGGTCTCTATATTACAGCGATCTGTTGAAATCCACTGTTCGAAAGATATTTCAAATGCATCACATTCCTCCAGTTCCTTGAAAAAATTATTTTCAAAAGCTAACCGGCTTGGACAATTTTCACATTCACGGAGATGACAATATTTCGATCTTGACGATGTGTTTCATAATAGTTGTTCGAAGTAAAATTTCGTATCATTTTGGAAAGCATCTTTTTTTAGACTATGTAGCATCAATTCAATATTCTCGTGAATGGTACAGACACAAATATTTTGAGAACCTGAGCTGCCAAGTAATTCACGAAGTGAACACATCAAAAGTCTTTTTTGCACATGCTGCCGCTTACCATCTTTTCTTACTGAAACGTAGTCCCTTAGTCCTGGCATGGCTCTGCTTATCTGGTCATTGTCGTAAAACTCCAATACCTCATTTTTTACTTCCGGCGTCAAACCGCTTCCTATCCTTTCGTTGGGGGTAGCCAATACTCCTTTGACTTCCGCTATATGACGAGCCTGCTTCACAATGTATTCGTGTGTGTTTAACTGTTCCATTACCGTTTGATTATTCCAAGATTTTGGTAAAACTGATAGTATCCTTGTTTAGTCTTCTCTTGAACATTCTGGCGCAGGAAGTTTTTCTTTCAACAGAAATATTATCTCGTCAAAGTCAGCCGCCTTTCGTTTCAATAAATCCAGGTCATCTTCCTTTTCAAATCCGAAAATGTTTTTTTTAAACCGTCGGTAATATTCAAATGTTTTTATGCTGTGTATATGTGACAGTTATGTACCCGGCATGTTCGCGTGTGAGAACAAGACGAACAGTAGCGCTATGCATCCTCTATAGTTTATCATCTGTTTTATTTGAACCGTTCATTCAATCATCTTGCGGTCAAAGAGAGAGTAGCGTAAAATTTATTATATATTTCGAAAAACCAACTCTTGTTGTTGGAGAATCTAGAAAAACTTATTAAAAGGTCATATTTTCGGAAATTGTTCGAGTATGATAAAATTAAATCGCATATATCTCGAGAACGGATGCTCTAACGAAGGTCATCATTAGGAGCTTAAAAATTTAAAAATACTTCAAGAATCAGATTATATAATCAGAATACGTTTATTCCCGCTAATATTAAAATTTTGAGAAATGCACCGAAAGTTGATTTTCTAGAAACATTTTTCCCTGGCATTTCTCCATCCTGGAGCCTTTGCTTAAATTTGCATAATAACTTCAAGTTTTTACAGTCAAAAAACAAGAAAAATCAAAAAAAAATTCATGTTAATTGTCGATTTTTTCCGAAAAAATTTTTCAGGGTGTATTTTTTTCACAACCTTCAAACATGGGGTCACAACTTCTAAGACAGTTTTTTTGTACAACGAAAGGTTTTCGAGCTACAAATTATTAATTGAAGTGCTATTCAAAATGCTTACGCCCTTTTTAAAACTGACTCTTGAGTCACAAAAATCTATGTTAGCGCGGAAACCGCTCAGTCTCCTAAGCCAAACGCGTATGCAAAGTTTCATTCAAATAAAAAAATATCGAAAATAATTTTCCACATTTCCAGGTCATTTCGCCTGGAAACGCTCAAGACTAAAAATGTAGCTTTTTTTAAATACTCATTTACCAAGCATAATGTAAAATTATGCAAGATTAGCTTTTATTTATGCCCGGTCCTTGCCAGTGCTAACATTCATCTTGCAACTACCGAGTTGGTTCCGCAATTTATTGCCGTTCTTACTCGTTATCTTAGGAAGGTTAAGTAGAGCGTCTACGTGAGTATTGATTAGGAGTCGCTCATCTTCGTAGATGTCCCGTAGTATCTCCCATGCCGAATGGTAATACTAATTGTGCTTCTCGCGACACTTGCTTCGAAGACTACTTCGCACAAGGCACAGCAAAACTCCTTCGAATGGAGAGTATTCGTATCAAGCGCACAAGTCATGATTCAAGCGCTTGTATCCTCTACCTTGATGGGTGCTCGGTTTGGCTCACGAATTTCTTTCAGCATTTCTCAAACTGACTTAGCTTTGATTCCAAAATTTCACGTTAGCAATCCGTCAAGATATGCCATATTTATTTGCCTTATCACATAGATAATCAAAGCTAAATTTAGTTCTACCTCATGCCATTCCGGTACATGCAAAGCGGATAAAAAGCTGGATTTTATCGCATAAATTGGGTGTGGAGATTTTTCAGAGTTCTGCCTAATTTCTAGGAGGAACATCAGCTCAAAGCTTATAGCAATCATGTGACATTGATGTGACAGTGCACAGGAAGTGCAATTAGCGAAATGCTTATATAGGTATATTATGAAATTAATGCAACCCGATCCACTCTCTATGTACACATCTTTCAACATTGCAGCAAACAATTTCAGCTACACATCAGCCTGCACCGCAATATTGATTAAACCTACTACCTATCTTCAACCGAACCAATCTACATATTCGTCACCTAGTCGGGTGTCGAGAAATTCCCCCACAGAAACCCCTAGCTTACCTTTCCCTACGCAGCATCCCCCATCCCAATAACGCCAAACAATAGGAATAAAGTACCAAACCAAAATATACACACCACCCGCGAAAAAGCAAACAAATGTGAAGATTATTTAGCAACTCGAGGCAATCGCAGTGGTGTTGTTACAGTTCTTTTTTTTTCTGACGCAGCTACTCTGCACTAAAAGCAACCACGGTCATTAAAGTCATTATGGGAGAAGCTGCTGCTGAATAGCTCGAGCAAGCAAATTAGAAGAGGGTGGGGCCGCTCCCTTGCTCGCACCAAAAGAGGAAGATTCACCCCCGCAAACAGCCACCCATTCGGTCACTACATACTTAACGGCAGACATTAACATCAATTCCACCAAAAAGGCAAACCATCTGTCCGGATCACGTCAACCAAGTCCGACTTAGTCGAAAAATATTGTTTTTAAATAGAAACATAAAAAAATACTTGCCCAAAGTGGTAGAGGATATTTTTTTCCCTACCTTCGGCCATCTTTGAGTGTGTCCCGTTCCCATGTTCACTCCCGAAACGGGCTAGGGGTTCACTCTCACTTTTCCTGCCCCTCAGCCCGAGAAAAAAAGTTCTAGACTACTTACATGCATTTTCTCGATTTTACAAAAAAAATGATATTTACACACCAAATCTATGGGTTGGTTTTCAGTAAAAATATTTACGGTTTTGATTCGTAAAATTTAAATTTTGCTGAATCTCAAATATGTAAAATGGCTTGATTTTCAAATATCTGTCAAAAAACTACAAGTTTTTGGTATTTCCTTTAAGAATTTTGCTGAGAATTTGTTATTACTTAACTGATGTAATTTGTAAACATTGAAGTGTCATTGCCAGCTCTACTGCTCAGTAAAAGAACTACCGATTTTCGGTAAAATAACAACAAATACTGAAGCAAAACGTAAAAAATCACTGGGTTTACTGAACCGTGCAGTTAAAGTTGTACCTGTCAAATCTTCGCCATTTTTGCATTCTAACGCGGTGGAAAATTAGAAACTAAACTAAAGGTGAAAATTCGGAAAATTGTGTGTTTTACTTTATAAAACAGAAATGGAGGAGGTGTTGGATATACTCGCGGCCACAGATAATGAAGTAAAGGAACTTTTCAGTAAGTATGATAGGAATGTTTCCTAAATATTTTGACTTTTTAGCATTCGAACAAAATGGCTGGTGAACGCATAATTTGCTTTTTATGTCGTTTACCAGTTCCAGGATATGTTGAAGGGCTTGGCCATCATATTCAATGGCACATCCAAAAGGAACACGTTTCAGCCGAAACTTTATTATATATCTGCACATTCCCTAGGTGTCGAATGCAATATCAACATTTGGGATCGTTGAAACGGCATATTATAAAAAAACATCCTCCGGCTTTTAAGAGTCAAGAACCTAATAACTACAGTGATGGACTTGATGAGCTTAGTAACGATGCTCAAGATTTTGTTCCTCTAGAAAGCAAAAATAAGAATGCGGCGCATACGACTTTGGCGGATATTAAGCAGATCGTAGCCAGGAGTATTTGCCGGTTGACAGCCAATGTTGGAATTCCTCACAATAAAGTGCTTGAGTCCGTGGTGATCTGCGAAAATATTGTTAAACATGTATCCAAATATCTTGAAGAGCTTACAGAATCATTTTTGAGAAAAAACGGAACTGATATGAATTTAAAACCTACCATGGATTTGTTGAATGAGTTCAAAACATTAGAATTATTTGGGAGTGTTAGAACCTATAAGAAACAACAAATTTTCTTAAAATCACTAGCTGTGAACGTTCCTCAGCCATCTCCTAAGTGCATTGGAAGTCGTGATGTCGTACGTTGCGTTGCTGGTGTCAACAAGACTGTTCGTATCAACGACACCTTCATGTACATCCCCATAATTCAAACACTGAAGCTACTATTTCGAAATCCTGCCACCAGATCTCTTCTAACACAAGAAGAATATTTCAACCAATCAACTCCAGGCGTTAAAGAATACAGCTCGTCGTGCACAGGGTTGTCGTATGAGAAAAATGATTATTTCAAAAAGTATCCACACGCCATACGCCTTTCTTTATATCAGGACGATGTTGAAATTGGAAATGCATTCAGCTCAAGAGCAGGGAAAAACAAGATTTCTAATTTTTGCATTAAGGTTCAAAATTTTCCTGCGCAGTGGAATTCGTCTCCAAAAACTATTTTTCCTGTTACATATGCTCTGTCAAGCCAAGTCAAACAATATGGGTACAGCAAAATTTTGCAATCGTTAATTTTGGACCTTAAAAAGCTTGAGGAAGGAGTGGTAGTATATTATGGAGACGTAAAATTCGAGCTACGAGCTACTGTTACTGTATTTTGTGGAGATACGCTAGCAGCCCATGAAGTATTCGGACTACTTGGCCCTGGTGCAACTTATTTTTGTAGGATCTGCACAATACCTAGACCTTTATTTCATGAGAATCCCACTGCTCAATTTCCATATCGAACAGTGGACTGGTACAACATCAAATTACAAGGTGTTAGAAATGGTGAAATAAAACCCTCAGAATGTGGCATAAAAGCCACTGGATGTATTTTGAACGAGCTCCAAAACTTCCATGTTACTCAAAACTATGCTTTGGATATTATGCATGATTTGGCGGAAGGAGTAATACCTTTGGCTATTCAATCAACTTTGAGCTTCTTTTACAAACAGAAGGATATTCAGATCAACAAAGAAGTTGTAAAAAATCGTATAGCTTTTTTTCACTACGGATACGTTGATCGCAAAAACCGGCCGTCACCAAATATTACAGAAGACATGCTGTCTGCTCCTCAAAAACATAAAATGAGACAAACTGCTTCTCAATATTTTTTACTGTTGCGGGCTTTCCCATTTTTATTTGGGGACCTGATACCTAAGGACAGTAAACACATGATCATGATTGGTCACCTAATCAACATTACCCGAATATTATTATCACCAGTTGTTTCTGATGACTTGCTGATTTGGCTGAATGAACACATCCGTTTGTTCCAAGATATCTTCTTTTCAATCTTCGATAAACGTATAAACAAGCTGCATCATTTGAGCCACTACGAAGAATGTATCCGGCAAAGTGGAAGTATGAAACAATTTAATTGTCTTCCGTTTGAGCAGAAAAATAAACCATTGAAAAATCAAGCAGCTACGTGTCGCAATTACAAAAATATTTGTAAAAGTTTAGCGGAACGACAAACCTTTCACACAGTATTGGAAATTTTGGACAACCCTCTACGAGATCACATGATGTATAAATCGGGACCGATTATACACAAAAACGAAACACTTTCTGGCCCATATCTAGGAGAAAATATTCATCTTGTTTACTCGCCCACATCAATAATATTAAACGGTGTGGAATTCCGCAAGAACTTAGTTGTCGCTATGAAAAGTCACAGAAACGAGTTTTTCCCGGTATACGGCATAATTCAAGAACTTATCAGTGCGGATGATGGTATTCATGTTCTGTTAAGATTATGCGATACGATCTTGTATAACGACGTTCTCCAGTCGTATGAAGTGCACGTTACTACAGTGGATCAGCTGTTCGACATGGACGCAGTATTCCAGCATACAACATTCGCAATTTGGAAAGCTTTTGGAAACTCCAGCAAATACGTATCACGACGTTACTATAATAGAGATTATTAATGTTATTAACATCATATCACAGAACAACATTGATCAATACACCCACACATTTTTGATACGAGTTTCGACAGACATTGGCACAACTTGAACGGTGAAGATTTCCATCTCCATCAAAACAAACTTTGCACGTTCATACAGTACTACTCGCTTCCCAGGTACATGTAACAAACACTCTGCAATCTAGCGTATCATATCAACAAGTACTTATTCAATTATTCTTGTTTGGGGCTAGGATCTAATGATTAACTGTTATATCTTTTTTTTTATCTTTCAGTTGACGAAGCAATCACGGACTTCGGCACGTTTTTGGAACTCAATGACGGCGATTTTATACGGCTACGTTTGAAAACGAAGATGATAAAATTGGTACAGCGGATTCAGAAGGAATTGAGAACCGATCCAATAGTGGAGGTGCTTGATATTGAGAAAACCGATACGAATGTCACAGTCGAGGCAACTTCTGAAAATAAACATCCAGAAAATGACGAAACTGATGGAGAAGACGAATCAACATGGCTTAACAATCCATATGAAGGAATTCGTTTAGAAGAGGTAAGATTTTGAAATGACGAGCACCCTTACGAACACTATTATTAAATTCTACTGACTGAATGAATAAATTATGTTCATTCTTTTTTTCTCACGGAAATATAACTCAGTTTCAGCTTGACGTACAGTTAGTCAATTTGAGAGTAATGTCTTTTTCTTTGCCTTTTACAGACTTCTGAGTTGATACATAGTATAAAGCAGTCTTGCTGATTTTTTTTTCTTGCTGACACTTTTTATAACACTTCTTCACAGTCTCAAGAAAGAAGAAGTTTAATTTACATGATAGGCTAAGAAACAGTTTTAAAATGTATTTACTTGGTTAGTAGAATATATCACGGGTAAGAACGTAGGTTGAAAATAAATCCATTAATTACATAGCACTCATGTTTAAGCTCTTTAATTAGAGTCGAAAATTATATTTAAAACTCGCGTTAGAACACATAAGGTAGGTAATTACAAAAGTAGTGCAACCTAATGAGAAATCTATGTCAAATATATCTCCTATCTATTATATTATTAAAATTTTGTGCTGTTCGGTTGCAGGAGATCAACGTCGACAAAATTTTTCGTCGAACTCGTGCCGGTCAGGATGTGATGGAGATTTTAAAGGAAGGTGATAAGCTTGCAGATCGGTGCTTAAAAAACATCAACAACCTTCTTTGCGAATACCTGAAATCATCCTTTGGTTTGTAAGTATTAAGGCTGGCCCACAATTGATACGTTGCGGATGCGTTTGCGTGGATTTGACAGTTTTCCCATAGGTTTTCTGTCAAATTTACGTCAACGCATCCGCAACGTATCAATTGTGGGTCAGCCATTACTTAGGGCTGATTTCTTCACCTCTACTTAAGCACGAAACCAGGTTTAACTATATGGGTAAACCTGGTTTAAAATTTAAGCGAGAGTGAAGAAATCGGCCCTTAGAAAATAAAAACAAAAATAACATTACTGGTTTTTTTTTTTCATTTTAGGCATCCTTCTTCATACCACAAGAATCTTTTGGCGATTTCTTTGGTCAAAACATATCCTGCTTTAGCATCTTCCAATGTGTCTGTACCCCAAGCACTGTGGTTTCACCCGCATGCCAGAGGAGTGAATAAACATTCAGGCAGGATCCACTATCATATGCAATATCTAGTGCGTAAGTCTGGTGAGCGTATAATTCATCGTCAACGGAAACTGACTGCTTCAGAGTACGTAGTCTTAACAGATGTCAGTACTATTTCTGAAGATCAAATTGAACAAATGGTATGTTTATTCAAAACTCTTAAACCAAGTATTCAAATCACTTGATAAATTGTTTTTTTTTTTAGAGAGAAGAGCTAAAATATATTTGTCCGGGACCAACAACGAAAGCACGGGCAGAGGAGCTTTGGTTGGCTACCTTTGAAGATCGTCAGCATATTCGCCATACTGAGAGCCTGATTATGTACCTCAAAGATCATCCGGTAGGGTCGGCTTTCAATGGAGAGTTGGTAATAAGAATTAATTAATTAAATTATATTCCGAAAACATCACATGAACAGAATCGATCAAACCAGATGAGATATCTGAAAATGTGGATCTCTTTTTTTTTTTTTGAGTGCTTATCTCGACAAGGGCCTAAAGCCATTTTCAAACAATGACTTTAAATGTTGATTTCTCTTGAATTTTAAATCAATCTCGTGAAATCAAAGCAGCATCTGGTTGAAGAATTTTAGTTCTACCATATGGAGTAGCATGATATAGTGGAATTCTCGTGATTCATGAGAGATCAACGTTTAAAGTCATTGTTTGCAAATGGCTTTTAGACCCTAATCATGAATTACTCGAGATATATTCCTCTTTCAGTTCAAAACTGGAAACCTCAACTGGCGATCTATTTTTTTTACAACCGACATGAACGTTAAGCATGACGTTGAAAGTAGTGCATTGTATAGCGCATATGATGGGCAATACAGCGCACTCCTGAAGAATGGTAGTAAAATCAATCCTCGCCAGTTCAATTTTACATGTATAAACGCCAAGCAGATTATAAGTTTTATTGGTCATATTTTTCCTATTTTTCATTACAGTTTTCTGTCGAATTCCGTCTTCTCAATCCAAAATGTTTGGACTTCATAGATAAGTTTCAGCTACTGCAGGCTCAAATTCTAACGGAATACGAAGGATTTTACCGATACATCACAAATGGTAGTTTAATTACCAAAATTTAAAAATAATTGTTAAATTCATTTTTTCGTTACAGAGTTTTTGAGAACACTATCCATTATTCGCTTAAAAAACCCAAGTCAAGGGGCAAAACGTTTGCGAGACTCTAATACTGTTAACGATAACCCTCTTCAGGGTATTATGGACTGGTATCAGGTAATATAACTTATGACATCAATTGCTACATATATTTTTAAACAAAAATGAACTTTACAGGATGATGGCCTTCCTTCATCCCAAGATGTCCCAGTATTAAATTTCAAAGGTGACAACTTTGCAGACAACTGTGAAGGCTACATTGTTTTCCAAAAACTGGTCCATGTGTATCAGCGGAGACTACGAATACTGCTTCCGGGTGCTGGTTGAGTCCTATTCGGTGCTCAATGTCAGTTGTCGACCTTCGAACAAACAGTTTTTCTTGTTTGCACATGCATTGATGGGAATTGGAACGCTGACGACGACCGGAGAAAAAATCATGCGTTGCCTTAAATGATTCTTTTTCTATTTTATTGTTCCCACTTTTAAATTTCAATATAACTTTTGTCCGTGGTGATGTGGTAATTTTTTTATAAGTGCAAGCGGTTGCATTAGTCAGTCTGAGCCACAATTACTAATAAAAATTTAATTTCAGTCAATTTTCTCGAAGACTATTTTGCATGCAGAAACCTTGGACGGATTCAAACGTCTTCTTGAGGATCTTACTCAGAAGAACCACAATTTTTTCACATACGACACCAAAGCTGAGCATCTTTTCAAGGTTGTCTTGAAAGGTCTGCCCAGTGGTGAATCTCTGGAAGAAATCAAAAAAGTGTTGATAAAATTACTTGAAATTAGCCCAGTCCAAGTAATTAAAATGAAAAGGAAATCCCGGCCTGACGATTCTCGCAAAGGGATTTCAAACGATTTTTACTTAGTTCACTTCAAGTCAAGTGAACTTAAAAACCTTAAGGCTTTAGAAAAAGCAAGCCTTTTGCTCCATGTCCGAGTGAAGTGGGAGCATTTCAAGAAGACTGGAGCACATTTCCAAAGCCTCACCCAGTGCCGTAAGTGCCAGCGATGGGGTCACGGAACAAAGCATTGCCATATGATTGGTAAATGCATGAATTGTGGTGATTCCTCGCACACTAAGGACGACTGTCCTGTGAAGAAAGATCCTCAATAATTTAAATGTTCATATTGTGGTGAAAACCATAAATCAAACTATTGGGAGTGCAAGCAGGGTCCTACATCGTCGACGCTTTAAAATGAAAATGAATCGCTTTTGTATTCATTTCACTTTCGTGCAGTGAATTAATCTTACTTTCACAGATTCACTCCCAATTCACTTCCTGTCAAACGTGAGTAAGCTTAAATTCATTTGCGATCTAGCCATCGTCAAAAGCGTTTCAATTGAAATTCAAGCTTGCTTCAAACGACGTGGTGAACGACCGTGAATCAACTTCGTTGAAAATTGATTCGATTTCAGAAAATTCAAACTTTGTTTGAAGAACAAACTTCTAATATTCAAATCACTTTTTAGACCGGCCATGCTTTATGCTGTGCCAATATGGTCTAGTTGTTGTGCTACCAGGAAAAAAGCATTTCAAAGAATTCAGAAGTTCTGAAAATGACTTTGAAGCTACCACCCTGGTTCAGTATTATTGAATTACATAGAATTTCAAACGTTGAGACTCTAGAAGAAATGTCCAACAAAATAATTCATAATTTTAGACACAAATCATTGCAATCTTCAAATGCAATGATCAATTCTCTCTATAGACGGTTTTCGCGACACCTAAGCATATAAGGTTGAAATGTTAATTACTTAGCAGGGGCACCTAAGATAATATATGAATGTAAAATAATGTAAAATGTGTAATAACGAGTTAAAAAAAAGATTGACGGCAAAATCACACGTGCTCGAAAATTGTATTGCGATTGTTTGACGAAACATGCATGTTTCATTATGGACGATGTGTAACTCACGTCTTTAGACAACTTCCAGGACTAAATTTCTATACTTTCTTAGCCAGAAATTCTAACTAATGAATATTTCAGGATAAAAAAGCTGCCGCAATTTCCTAAAAAATCCCCCCCCTTCCTTCCCCCCCTCTCTCTCTCTCTCTCAAATAATTTCTCTCTCTCGCTGTGTACCCGGCACATTCTACAAGGCATTTTCATTAGATGGAGTTTTTGTTACTACGATGGCTGCCTTTTTTTCGTAGCTACGCATGTTTTTGTTTTATCTGATTTGGTATCGTGTCACTATGCAAAAGCTCTGATGGAGTGATATGAAGTCAATGACCCAAACCGCACCAAAGTCTGCCAATTCACCCGGTTAGGTCCGAAAGATATTGGGCACTGATGAAGCGGACGCTTTCCTGAAAGGAGGGAGGTTAAAAATGTTAAACAATTCCAGCATCTGGACAGAGATGGAGTGAAGCGCAAAAATCGAGATTTTGAATCAATGCAGAATAACGATATTTTAAACGTGTAAATTCCACATTCCAAACTTCTGAAATAAACAATCACATTAGAAACAAAATGCTTCATACGTGCCTTACTACAGATTTTGGATTTCCAGAATGTTGCTGATACAGACCTTAACTCTCCGAGATTGGTTGACACTGCAGCTTGTTCCTCCAGGAAATGTTCCTGCCACTCCACAAGGGAGTTGATGGCTTGCTTGAAGTCAACCGGCTCCTGCTTAATCAAAAATTGTAGCATACACTGATTTCAGCCCGTAGTATGCATTTGTTCGAACTCCATCCGGTAGCTGAATAGTATTGCGATCGCCTGTGCATCGCAACCCATGGGTGTGGATTCCGTCGAACGCTTCACGAGTTTTCCGTAACTCGTTCAACCACTCCGTGAGTTCCGTTGGATGATGATCTCGCTGCCAAATTTTTCGCACAGCCTTAAACTTGGCGGCTTATTTTGAAACAAATATTCGGGACCGCCTGTTAGGCGAGATTGAACAGTCACGGAAGCAAATTGAAAAGAATTTTTAGAAAACACGCAGATATGAAATATGGACTTGATTTGAAGGAAGCTCTCTCTATTTATTAATCTCTACGCAAATCGTTTGTGCCTCTTCTGACGTCTGAATGGTAATATCTGCCGCCGAGTTCGATGCAGCGAACCTTTTCCGTTTGATAGCTTCAAATTTTACTGCACGTGGGCGCGTGAAAAGTGAAACGATAATCACGAACACAGTTTAATGTCAGTATTTCAATTATGGTAACTGTTTATAACCCATCCTGTAAAACAATTACCGAAATCAGAGTAGAGGTAATCAGCTAACCGTTAAGTAGAAACATGGATTCTCACAATATAGGAAGACATACACACCTATATAATATCATTAAGCTGTAAATTATTTTTTTCTTAAAAACTTTTTGCATATATGCACAAAAAACGTGAATTAAAATCAATATTCAAACATTAATCTGACTTAAAATTAAAATAAAAATAACGCTTAACGCTTCCGTTAATGTTACTATATTAACAGTTTTCTTTAGATTATTTTCCTATTTTATAAAACATGACTAACCATCATTCAACAATTGCGTAAATCTAAACCTCGGAAGTACTTAAGAGAAAAGAAAAAAAAACTTTGGTCATGTACTTTTAAGGAATGAATTCTTAATTATTCACAAAAAAATAATCTCTACCAAAAAGTGGAGTTGTTCAACCTACCTACAAAAAAAAAAAAAAAAAAAAAAAAAAACTTTGGTTCCCACATTGCACTTACTCATTACCTTGCGGCGGTTCCTTTTTGAGCTGCCAATTCCCGGAGGTACACAGATTAAGACTAGTTTCCTGTTCCTGTGGCTGCGGGACGACTTGTGCGCCGATAACATTGTTTCCGATTGCACCGCCATTACTTGAACTCAGATTCATGGAATTGCTGTTGTTGTTCAAACTACCTCTCTCACTGGCACTGCTAGCGGCCACCAGTCCCATGCTGAGAGAGCATCATGCTGTCGAGCTCGCAAAGCAGCCAGGCTCGCGAGCTGCTTCATCGACTTGTAGTCCTTGCGCAAATGTTGCCGAATCTCCGTGTGGCAGTGTTCGTTGTTGGTTACGATGATGTCACCGGTGTCGGTCGTCGTCACCCGAGCCTTGCAGTTGTACTTGCGAGAGAGATTGCACTGCCTTAACCTTCCTTGGGTGTTAACATTTTGTGACGAATAAGGTGTTTCGGGTCATATTGACCCGGATTTCAAATTCACATTGTGGAAAATTTATTGAACCAAATTCAAAGTCTTTATAGTCAAAATGCTTATTAAGGTCCCAATTTTCATTTCTGGTGAGTACTGCTCTTTTTGACCCGATTGTCCACAGGGAATCGGTGCCGGAAGAGGATATGTTTTGCCACGATCCGTGAGGCGGCGACAGATACAAATTTTCATCGGAACATGCTTTTCGACAGCTCAAACCTCATAATCTTTCATCAATAGTCTACTTCTAGCCTTGAAATAGACCAATGACTATGTTGGCCATTCCGGGACAATCCGAATGCACCGGGGGAACCGTTTGAGAGGGGACAAATACAGATTTTCACCGAATCATGCCTTTCGACGGCTCAAACTTCATGATTTTTGTTAAGTAGTCTACTTCTAGCCTTGAAATGGATCAATGACAATATTGGCCATTGCGGGACAATCCGGATTCCCCAGGGGAACCCTTTAGGAGGGGACAAGTACGGATTTTCGCCGAACTATGCCTTTCGACGGCTCGAACTTCATGATTTTTTATAACTAGTCTACTTTTAGCCTAGAATTGGCCCAATGAATATATTGACCATTCCGGGACAATCCAGATGCCCCGGGGGAACCGTTAAGGAGAGGATAAATACAGATTTTCACCGAATCATGCCTTTCGACGGCTCAAACTTCATAATTTTTGTTGAGTAGTCTACTTCTAGCTTTGAAATGGAGCAATAACCATATTGGAAACTCTGAGACAACCTTGATACCCCGGAAGAACCCTTAGGAGGGGACAAAAACGGATTTTCGCCGAAACATGCCTTTCGACGATTCAAACTTCATGATTTTTCATGAATAGTCTACTTCTAGGCATGAAATGGACCAATAACCATATTGGTCATTCCGGGACTATCTCTATGCCCCAGGGGAGGAGACCAATGACAGTTGCCTTTATTTACATACGAACTAGGATTGGGTGATCTTGGATTGATCTTTACAAGATCGATCCTTTTGATGTCGATTTTCGATTTTTCAAATTGATCTTATGACCCTAAGAGAAATCAGAAAGATCTTCTTTTGTTTTGATCATTTCGATCTTCGGAAAATGGACCACAATTAAAACGATAATTGTACATTCTAAACTTATGAACCTGATCCAAAAAGTAGAAAACAGGAGGAAGAATGGTAAATTTGGCAAAAATATCGTAGTAAAAAAAAATGTAGTGTAAGGTGAGGCTGAAGGTGCAAACTTTTTTTGAACCGTTGTAGTGGCTATATTTGTGAAGTGAACGCGAAAATGTAAATATACTGTGAAAACATGAAGCCTTGGCGACAACTTCATGTTTCATGTCGTCAGCCCAACTCGGCAATGGGGAAATTCCTGACGCCAATCGCTATTGCTCAGCCGTATTGAAACCGAATGATTTGATTTTTTTTTACATGACTAGTGTCTATGTGAAACTATTAATGAACAGAATTTGAAGTCATTTGGTTCTTTTACGGCTGAGTAATAGCGATTGGTGATGAGAATTGATCCCGCACCTTATATGGGTTCATTCAGATGATTAAAAATCAGCAGTATAATAAATAGTAATGGGCCAAGATGAGAACCTTGTGACATCTAGGGCTGATTACTGGTAAATTTGATTGCTTTTCTATTGTTGTTCTCAAATCACATAGAAATATTCTAAAACGTCCCAACGTGCTTATAAATAAGTAAAAATAGTACACAAAGAAAACTATGTCAGAGCAATGTGATCCGTTTTGCTGATTCTGGAAGCTCACGAAACTTGATTACCGAACTGGTTACCGAAATTACCGAAATCTGGCAAACTCGGTAAACAGCACGGTAATAGAATTCGTGAGTTTTCAAAATCAAAGAAAAAATGAACCAATTGACATAGCTTTCTTAGTTTATCATTTTTACTCATTTAGGAGCAGTGGCGTAGCGTGGTCGGGCGAGGGAGCAGTTCACCCCGGTTGTTATCCAGACAGTTAAGGAAGTGAATGCTTATTCACTTTTATTAGTTGGGTTTAGCTTATTCACTTTGCCTGCTCCATAGATATACATAACTGAATTTGTTTAATTTTGTAATCAATTGGGCGAATAATAAAAACAGCACATGTTGGACATTAACAAGATAGTAAATGTGAAATTGACATGGTTTCCTTTGTCAATGACTATTGGATTGAATGAGTGACCATAGCTGCTCTGTCAATATCTTCATGCGCGGTCGAAATTTAGTAACATCGACATGTTTCGGGTGAAAAACTGTATTTGTCTCCTCCTGAAGGATTCCCTCGGAGTATCCGGGTTGTCCCGGAATGGTCAATATAGGCATTCGTCCATTTAATGACTAGAAGTAGATTGTTTACAAAAAGTCACGAGGTTTGAGCCGTCGAAAGGAATAAAATGATCCCCCGGGCCATCTGGATTGTCCCAGAATGGCGAATATGATCATTGATCCATTTCAAGGCTGAACGTATACTACTAATGAAAAATCATGAAGTTTGAGCCTTCGAAAGGCATGTTTCGGCAAAAATCAGTATTTGTCCCCTCCTAAAGGGTTCTTCCGGGGCATCCGGGTTGTTTCAGAATGGCCAATATGGTCATTGATCCATTTCAAGGCTAGAAGTAGACTACTTAACAAAAATCATGAAGTTTGAGCCGTAGAAAGACATGATTCGGTGAAAATCTGTATTTGTCCCCTCTCAAACGGTTCCCCCGGTGCATTCGGATTGTCCCGGAATGGCCAATATGGTCATTGGTCTATTTCAAGGCTAGAAGTAGACTATTGATGAAAAATTAGGAGGTTTGAGCCGTTGAAAATTTGTATCTGTCGCCGCCTCACGGATCGTGGCAAAACATGCCCTCTTCCGGCACAGATTCCCTGTGGCCAATCTGGTCAAAATGGGCAGTACTCATCAGAAACTGAAAATTGGGACTCTAATGAGCATCTTGACTGCAAAGACTTTAAAATATGCTCATATATAGTTTCTTCAATGTGCGTTTGAAATCCGGGTCAATATGACCCGAAACACCTTATTCGTAACTTTTTTTTTAGCAGCCCTTCAGAAATGTCAAAACAAATTGGGTTCAATGCAAAAACGTACCGCTCTATGATTTAGGAAAAGTCAAGAAAATTCAAACGTCTAGATGCTTTTTTTGAAAAATTATGGCATTTTTAAAATCCATTCCGGGTCATATTGACCCCGATACCTAAAGAAGGTTAATAGCGTTGTTTTAGAATATTTTACACATGCATACGTATTATTAAATTCTGGTTGATAAACGTTAAATATGTTTGTATCTTTCTGGGAGGTTCTAGGTCATCCAAAATGTACTTGAGTTCAAAACTTCAGATCTACAGTTGTAACAGTAGCTTTTCGAGCTATATAAGATTACGATATGTATTCAAACATGAACCTTTTGGAAGGTCAACAGTCATTATTTGATAACGTTCTGATGTTCTAGGTCATCCAAACTGTCCTTGAGGTTCAGAACTTAAGATCTACAGTAGTAACTTTAGCTTTTTGGGCTGTAGAAAGTTACGCTACGTATTTAACCATATTCAGTGAATATTTTCGAACGTAAAAATAACATCATGAGATAAACGGGGATGATCTAGGTCATCCAAACTGTCCTTGAGTTCAGAACATAAGATCTACATTTGTAACAGTAGGTGTTTGGAGTGTGCAGAGGGACAGTATGTATTCAACAATATTGATTGAACAGTGTGGAAGGCCAACATACATATTGTGACAATCCTGGGATATTCTAGGTACTCCAAACTTTCCTTAAATTCAAAACATAGGATCTACAGTTGTAACAGTAGTTTTTAGCGCTATATATGGTGACCATATGTATTCAAACATATTCAATGAATCTTTTGGAAGGTCAACAATCATTATTTTATAACTTCGAGATCCTCTAGGTAATCCAAACCGTCCTGGAGTTCAGAACTTGAAATCTACGGTAGTAACAGTAGTTTTTTGGGTTATACAAAATTACACAATAAAACACAAAACATTATCTTGGGATGGTCTAGGTCATCCAAAAAATATTCGGTTTAACAGCAGTCAATCAAAGTCAGAATAAACTTAAATAATTGATGAACTATGATTTTTTTAAATCTACTGTATCATAAACTAAGAATATTTGTCTCAGAAATTTTCTAGAAAAAATATAAAATTTCAATGTACGAGTTTTAATGGAACTGTGAAATCATACCGCTATTATAAACTGGTCGAATTGCACTGTATCTCGATTTCACCTATGATCGAATTGAGTTCGCTTGACTGTCGGGATATGAACAATCAAATCTAGATTCATGGCTGACCCACAATTGATACGTTGCGGATGCGTTGACGTAAATTTGACAGAAAACCTATGGGAAAACTGATGGACATAGGGTAGGGGGACGTAATGTTAGCCTAGCTCCTACATTCGGCCTATGTACCAAATATGTCATTAATTCAGCGATAATCAACAAAATTATGTTGCTATCATGATGACCGATTTAATTCGAAGCATTTCTGACATTATTAATCAATTTACTGTTTCTCACTTCCGTGTAATTTAAGATTTTCGTAACTTTTTAGACATCATGATTTCACTGGTTAAGCTGAACAAATTAACTCCTGATCTTCGAATGATCTAAATTTGGCTAAATTGAAGCAACAAACCAAATAATGCAACCAAGATGTACAGAAAATAGTCACACGTTACAAACTAACTGTCCACATAGATAAAATAACAATGATTTTACAAGAAAATCGTAGACCCAATGTTGAGGACATATTTTTTTCTTTGTTCCCAACTATGGCCTGTTGTCTGGATAACTTAGTAAAAATGTTGTTATTGATAAATTTTCAGTAAAAATGTATAAGTTTCAGTTGAATATTTTCCAAATGGCTCATATAAAGAAAAACCAAAGGAACAAAACCTGTGCAGAGTGAATTATTATGTTTTCACTATCGAACCGACAATATATCATATGTGAAAATCTTTTAAGTGTTTCAAAGCAGTTTAAGTTAAGTTGGTTTTGTAAAATTTTATGTTGGATAAAGCGAATACAGCTGGCAATGCCTTAAATCATAATATCTTGAATAAAAAACATACAAAGACTGCATTTAATAAAAAATCGATCGAATGGGACGAAGTTGCATCCATGAATAGGCCCAATTTGATGCTTATAGACCGATATTACATCCATATCCCTCGAAAGTTTCTGACTTTATAAAAAGAGTTGTGTAACTTTTCGTGATACATATAACCAAACATCTTATTTAACGTATCTAAGCAAGTGTATAGCAAGCTAAATATCGCTTATAGCTTAAATTTTGTATGAGTAATAATAAAAAATGTAATCGATCGTTGCATATTAGGCTGAGTCAAGGGACACATACCCTATATCACTTTATTAGGTTGACTATTGTACAATAGGTACAAGCGATTTTTTTAAACTTTTAACAATCGGTGGAGCGAAAATAGAAAATAGGGGTCCTCCCATAGCTCAGTCGGTAAAGGCACAGCTACAAAGCAACACAATGCTGGAGGTGACTCGGTTCGATTCCCGGTCTGGTCTAGGAATTTTTCGTAAAGGAAAATTTCTCGACTCCCTGGGCATAGGGTATGATTGTACTTGCCACACAATCATACTAATGCAAAAATGGTACTTGGCATCGAAAGCTCTCAATTAATAACTGTGGAAGTGCATCTGGAACACTAAGTTGAGAGCAAGCGATAAGCTAATTGTGAAATCAATAAGCTTGAAATACTGAAGAATCGAAGGAGCGAAAATAGTGACTTAGCCCGTTTTCCGAAACATAGTGACTTTAGTGACTTTTGGATGCAATTAGTGACTTTTTAGTGACGAGACTCAAAATAGTGACCAAGTCACTAAAAAGTGACCTGCTACCAGCCTTGAAAATGTCCTGTTATAAATTTAAATCTATAGTTATGTATATATTTTAACGTGTATATTATTCCAGTTTATTCTGCCGATCTGTAAATGTCAAGATCCGAAGATAACTCAAAAAAATGAGGAAAACTCATAAACAAAACGCGACACACCAATTGTTGCATTATTCTCAATAATGTCTTGCAAAAAACGCATTATTCAGACAGGCAATATCGCCCATCATGATCAACAAAGTCTTTAATCAACTTATTTGCAACTTACTTCTATGACTGAGAGGTTACCAAACACGCTTCCCTATCGACCAGAGTTCGAATCTCGCTGGCGGCTCTTGTATGATTATTTTTCTTATACAAGCCATCATCGATTTTCAATACATCATATCGTTCTACGACCGATCAACTATTATACTGCACACGCACACGCCCACACACAAATTTGCAAAATAAATGGGAAATTACCTGCTTCTGATTGTTGTAGCTTTAATGTAGGACAACTTTTCTATGTAGGACCTACTTTTGCTCCCATACAAATCTGAATATGAACAGGTTGAAAATTTGATTTTCCCTTTCAGCGTCCTCAAAACATGATAGCAAATGTTTCAAATTGTCTACTTCTTTTTATTTCATTAAGTTTTATTCCATGTTAATAGCCCTCAGTTGCAAAATTCACAACTCACAAGCAAAACTTTGTCGTCGATATCTGATTTTATAACTGAAACCCTACCTCGTTATGAATTTTTCCTCACATTGCATTCGTCTGATTTTCTTCATTCTGGACGATGCCCAAGTAGCACATATTGTTACATTAAAGTCGCAGCGATTGATACGCAACAAATTTGTATGTGAAATCTAAATTACTGTAAGTCTCTACGTAACATATGTGTAACCAAAATAGCGCAAAACGCAAAACTTACTCAGTAATCAATATGTAACATTTACAAAGTTAGAAGCAGGTTATTACACAATTTAAATGTAACGTTACCATAGATGTTACATTGCAACTATTCATTAACTTTTAATAGGTTACTAATTAGTAATCCTGAAAATTATTCCTGCGGAATAATTTTTACCGATTTGTGGCAAAAGTTATTCAAATAGTAACAATATTGTTGCGATGAAATAAAAAATAGCTTATCACAGTTCATGACCATCGATAGAAAATAGAATTGCTATATATTTACATAGGAAAAGTAATATTGATTTTCATTAAATATCTTCACATTTTTTGTGCAGATCTAAATTCATGGTGAAACCTATGATGTAAACGTCCAAAAACTCACGGGATTCAATGAAAATAAGCTTGTTGTTGTTTTTTGTATATTTAATTGAATTTTCAAAAATAAATGTTTTTGTTAATACATAGTTTTTGTTTTATTTTTACAAATATTTTTAAATTTTCTGGATTATTTTCAAATGATTAAAAATAAATCAAAACTCATCAAAATATATTTTTACGGCCAAAAATTCCCATAGCCATATTTGACTTAGGGAACGTTAAAAAATTACGGCCAGTTTTTCAATATTTTTTACCCCTCTCCTCATCTGTCACGTATTTTTGTATACTTCTTGAATACAACTACTGGTAAAAATTCTAGGTCCTTCTCCCTCCCCTAAAGAGTGGGCGCTATTTTTCAACGTTTCCTCAGGCAAAATACAAACATCAATGTTCAAAAGGTTTGGTACCGATGTCAGTGCAGATTAATTTTATTTGAATGAACATTCTTCTATTTGTTTCGTGTAAAATATTAATACTTTATTATTATTTTCTTCTGTATTTTACTGTATTCATTTTATTTTTACTATCATTTTTTGAAATGACATATCTTTATTTAGTAGGTATTCTCAAGATAGCTTGAGAATCACAACAATATTTTAACAGCAGTGTTGTTGATAAGGCACATGATATCACAAGTTTGTCACATGTTCTGGTCACATGTAATCTAAGTTAATCATCAGTTATGACATCGATTGATTTTAAGGTTACTATGCAACTACACGGAGAAACCAAACTACCCAAAATCAAGTGTGATAGTACTCAAAACTAAGTACTCTGATAGGACTACTATTTTGGATATAATGTTGTTCTCACCGGTAGGTAGCTTTAACTCAATCTTAAAGTTAAATTGAAAAAGTCAATTTTACGCAGAGCAAGGTATTTTAAGAGTAGTATGTTTTCAGTATACGTGCGAGGCGCCTTCCACGAAACAATCCAAATCGGAGTGTTGGGCTGCCACTTTGCTTTGGCTGAAATTTTTTGATCGCCATTTAACCAACAACGGTGCTGTTAGGCGGAAGCAAATTTGTGTTTTAGTTTAAAATTTTACGTGTTGTGGATATGGATATGGATTATCAATAAAATAAAATTCTGGACTTGGAAACCTCGTTACTAAAAATTAACTTGTAAGTGTAATTATTTCACTTATTCGATTGCTTTTTCTAATTCTAGTGGCTTTGGATGGAGTGAGAACTATATTAGTGAAAACCCAGTAGTTTAGCAAAGTTCATGGAGATGATCACGGAACTGAGTCACTTCCTGAAAGGAAGGTCCAGAAGTTTCTTTCAAGGCTTTGCTCGCTCATTTTTGGAGTCAACGGCATGCCATGTCCCTAGTAAATTGTTCCATAACAAACGAAAAGTACTCGTTTCAATATGAACTTTTAGTGGATTTAGTTAAATTGCCAATGAAATGTTTCAATGTACCCGAGAATGTATCAATAAATAAAATACATTTTGTTTGATTCGAATTTTTAGTTTTCGTTAATTGAATTTAGCTAAAGAAAGTTCACTAAATCAAATTCTCGAATAATATTTTCCAAAAAAATAAAACTCAATTTTGGATTATTTTTACTGTAGATTCGCTGTTACACAAACAGTTCATTTCTCTCAGCACTGAGTCTTTTCGAAATACTCAAAATTGGATACTTTGTAAATAACTCAATTATGACTGGTTTTACTTTGCTGTCAAGTTGAGTGAAAATCACTTAATTTTGGATAGTTTGGTTTCTCTGTGTACAATACCGAGGATGCTTTACAAATGGATCGGGGGATACGCACAAACCCAGCAAAAAAGCGACCAAAGTTTCGATCGAAGAGTCATCAATTGGTAAGCATGCTAACGAAAGTTGAAATGTGAGTTTATTCATTTATTTATTTATTTAAATTTAAGGCTCCACCAGCTCCTGAAGCTCTCGATGATTTGAATGCTCCCGGCCCATCTCGCAACGTAAACATGGATCAACCATGTTCCAAAGGCAAATCAGCACCAACGATCAAGACTGGTCGAATCATTCCGGTCGAAGAGCCTGTGGACATGGGGTCCGTACCATTATGTCTACAGATAAATACTCCTCTCACTGTTCCAAATTGTTTGACACACCAAACCATCCAATCAATGGCAACTGATCCAATGGTTTTGTATGTCAATGCTGCTCAAATGAATACTTTCCAGCACGAGTACGACCATGCAATCGATAAGGTAAAAAACTGTTTATAGCTCAATTACGCAGCTCTTCTCGAAAAGCTAACATATCGTTTTTTTCCATAGGTTCATTAGCATCATCATTTTCACTATCTAAATCGTCCATATCGTTGCTACATGTTTCTGAAACTTCAGCGAAATCAACAGTTTGCTTTCGATTTTGAAAATGTCTTCTCATTCATTATTATTCCTTATTGGGGAACATGAGATAGATTTAGAATGTAATGCACCTTTTTTAATTGGATTACTTTCGTTTGGTTTAATTTTTTTGGCTACTTGAATTAATGCTTGCTTCTTTTTCGTTAAATTACTATTGCATTTTATTTTCTTCCACAATTGCCTATCTTTTTCTTGAATGGAATTCTTATGATCCATTATCGTTTATCCGATGTCGTTAATAAATGAACATCATGAAGGAATATTTGTTGCATAACGGTAAATTTCTGACTCAAAAGGTTTTAGTTCTTATGTAACTAAGCAAAAACTATATTGCAACCAAAAAACATTTGGCAGTTTGATAATAAGGTCCCAACTTTATCACTTTGTAACTATTGTGCAACTTTTCATAACTTTTGTTTCCAAATGACGAAAAGATAACCATATTTTAGCCTGTGTAACTCAACATATTACAAGTGTCTTTACTGTAACCATTGTGCAACCAGTTATTATTTTTTTAATTTGTAGCATTAGTTACAAGTGCTACTTGGGTGCTGGTATACACTCTATTTCTAAACAACCCATAATTGAGTACGAGTGACTCAAATCGTAGTAACACGTAACACGTTGACTACGAACAACCTTTACTCACTTTTGAGTAGACATACTTTCGACTAATTTGAGTCAATCGTACTCAATTTTGAATTGTTTAGAATTAGAGTGTATAGCAGGCAAGACGAACCGAAATGATTTCAAGCTCCGATTGTTGTTAATGATGAGTCACGAATAACTGCTGATGAGGCGATAAGGTCTGTATCCACATTAAACCAGACACCTTCAAATCACTGTAACTTTTGAAATAACCTAGAATCTTAGTAGTTTACAGTCAATGTTTAGTGTTCAAGATGGCGATGAATGAAAAGCACGCGCGAGAGCGGATTTTGTACGGACGTAAGGCAAATTCTGACTTGCCAACGCGGGAACATGCAAAAAAATGGATTTACCTAAGTCCACTGTTTACGGTGGGCTCAAATCATTTCCGGAACTGTAGACGGAGAGGAAACCGAGAAGTGATAAAAACAATGGACGTACTGATCTTGTCATGGACCGTAAGGTGAAGAAGATATTGAAGAAAAACCCGAATCTCTCTGTTCAAACGGTAGCTCGTAAAATAGTAATGTCACCTGGTTTTGTCCAAAAATCAAAACAACGTTTAGGGCTGAAGTCGTATAAAGTAAAAACAGCTCCAAATCGCAACGACAAACAGAACTTGAGAACAAAATCACGGGCTCGACGTTTGTACTGCGAATATTTGACGATCTTCTAATGTGTTGGACGATGAAACTTATGTCCTGGAGGATTACAAGCAGCTTCCAGGGCTAGTTTTCTATTCTGTTATGGCCAGAAATTTCAGGAAGAAGAAGACATCGAAATTTCCCAAAAAATACCTTTTTTGGCAAACAATTTGCACGTGTGGTACGAAGTCACCACCAGCTGCCAATTCAATACTGACTCTTTGCCGCTCCGCGCAGCTTCGTTACTGCTTAACGAATGAAGCAGTTGGCGAAGGTGTATACATCGTTCATGGCTGCATATGAGACCTCCCTTACTTAAATTTGAAGTCTGTGATAGGCAAAATACTGTGCTTTTAATAACTTCACTCTTCCACACGTAATTATAAGACATCACCTTATATTTGCGTTCATTGGTTACGTCGGATAACAACTACAGCAGAGAAATTCGGAGACGCATTATTACCGGAAGTCGTGCGTACTATGTACAAAACGCTGATAAGACCGGTAGTTCTCTACGGGCATGAGACGTGGAAAATGCTCGGAGAGGACATGCAAGCACTTGGAGTTTTCGAACGGTGCGTACTTAGGACCATCTTGGGCGGTGTATGTGAAAATGGCGTATGGAGGAGAGGGATGAACCACGAGCTGGCGCAGCTCTATGGCAAACACAGTATCCAGAAATTCGCTAAAGTTGGAAGGGTTCAAAGGGCGGGACATGTTGTAAGAATGTCGGACAACAAACCCGCAAAAATGGTGTTTGCCTCGAATCCGACCGGTACAAGACGCAGAGAAGCGCAGCGAGCTTGGAAGTGTGGGAAACTCGAGGAACTGAAGACAAGCAGCCCTCAACCGAGTTTTATGGAGACATATCATGACGCAGGTGCGGTTTCAATAGTTTAAGATTAAAAATCAACAGTTTAAATATTGGAATCGAAGCGTAGAAATATTTCCGTTCGATTGGTGCAAATTTTTTGAAAAACTTTGTAGAAACGACTGAGATATTAACGCTCAAAACCTGGCCATTTTTCGTGACGGTCGCAATGTGATTTTTATTGTACCCCAGTATAGAAAACAAAGACGTAGTCCTACACTCTCGTTTCATTCTACTCAGTGCCTGAGTAGAATTATATTCCTTTTCTCTTGAAAATTTTTGAGTAGATTCACTTTTTACAAAAATTGAGTAACATTTTCGTGTGAGAAAAAGAGAAAGCAATACAATTCATACTCAGTCACTGAGTTGTTTGAAACGGCTATGTACGGCAAAACAAAATCAGTAATGTGTCAAAGCGGTTTGTTAATCATGATAACCTTGGATCATGACGTTTTGGATATGTCAAAATCGACCAGCTCTTACTGCTAGAGCCATTTACTGCCAAACAGCGAGAACTTAGTTCTAATAATTGAAACAATAGGGGGTTTGAATTTAAAAAAAAAACATGTTTTTTCCATCCGTATCGATGATGGGCGTTCTTCCTAGCCCAATGAATCTCAACTATTTTTTCTCGATTTTTAAACAAGAAAAATCCAATCATTTTTATTTTCACAAACCGATATGCAGTTTCACAAAGGGACATTTATACAAAGTAACATCACTTAATTTTCAGTAACGGGGACTCCCATTATGACATATATGTCAACTTATGTATGCTAGAAATCAATGGTTGGTTCGTTGGTTTAGGTAGTCTGTTTTTTGTAGCGTGTTTCATGGTGAAATAGGATAGTGTTGTCTTGCAATCATTATTTTTTTAATTGTTTTTTTTTTTCAAAAGTTTCGCTTCATAAAACAAAAAAATAAATTAAATGCCGGTATATTATTATATTTATTATCGAACAATGTTATAATCCACACACCTCTATAATACCCTATTATATACCCCGTTCGCACTACAACCTATATAAAGTGATATAGCGTCAATGACATTTATACAAGGTCCGGGCCACCAGGCAGTTTACTTGTGTTGGAATCAAAAATATAGTAAACATTGCTGGGCAAGCGAGCGCCGACGTCAAACTACCATAACATTCCATACTGTGAACTGATAGTTTGACATCACCATAAACAGCTGTGCCGTGTAAATAGATAAACATTGTGAAGAAACACAAATACCACTATACATTTCCACATCTCACGAATACCGTTAAGCCTGGTGGCCCGGACCTTGTATAAACGTCATTGATATAACAGTACGTGGGTGACAGATAGGGCAGGGATGGCGGCAATATAAGTAATAGGCGGATTCCCCATCCAAACAGGTGGTCGAGTGCTCATACGACGACTTTGTGATTGCCAAAGTCGATGGTCTGACGAAGAGTTCAATAGGATGTTGGACGCACTCACCGGCACCAATCCAAGGGGACATAGTCTACTTGAAGCTCTGGCGAAGCTGTATGTGAGGCTGTGCAACAAATGGAATGTCAGCACATTCCGCAAAGATGGTCGGGAGTCCATCATCGATAGCACGTTCTGCAGCCCGTCGCTTATGGAACACATGAACTGAAGAATGAGCGAGGAATACTCCCACAGTGACCACCAGGCGATCCTCTACAGCATCGGCCGGCGAGCCCCTACTGCAACGAGGAGAACGAGGACCTTCGAGCGAAAGTGGAAGACAAAGGACTTCGACAAGGAGGTATTTATCGAGGCGTTTCGGACAAACAGCGGGGCAATACTTGACACAGAGGAGTTGACAGAAGCCTCCGAGCAAGGAAAAGTGCCCAGTGAGCACGGACTGAGACTGAGCAAGTCAAACTGCTTTAAAGAGTTGTGCCAAGAAGCCGATGTGAACCCTTGGGGCAACGCTTATAGAATCGTGGTGGCAAAGTTTAAGCTTCCAGGGACACCTGCTAAAATGTGCCCGGACAAATTTAAGATGATCGTGGACGATCTTTTTCCGCATCACCACTCAACGTTGTGGCCGCCTACGCCATACGAAGTTGCTGAAGATGCAACTGCTCGGATCTCCAATCAAGAGCTACTTTTAGTTGCGAAGCTCCCGGTCCGGATGGGATCCCCAATGTAGCACTTAAAACCGCGATATTGGCGTTTCCGGACACTTTCAGGACGGCACTACAAAAATGCCTAGATGAAGGCTACTTCCCAGACAGATGGAAGGTTCAGAAGCTGGTGTTGCTGCCGAAACTAGGGAAGCGACCAGGGGATCCAGCATCTTATAGACCCATATGCCTGCTGGATACCCTCGGGAAGCTTCTGGAAAGGATCATCCTTAACAGGCTGACGCAGTGCATAGAAAGCGATCATGGCCTTTCAAAGATACAATTTGGATTGCGAAAAGGGGTCTCGACAGTGGAAGCAATCCGGACAGTCGTGCAGAGAGCAGAGAAGGCATCAACGCAGAAAAGGAGAGACAACCGCCGTAGTGACGATCGACGTCAATAACGCTTTTAACAGCGCTAGCTGGGAGGCTCTCGCCGCAGCACTGTACAAAATGCGTGTACCTGGCTACCTGTGCAGAACACTAGGGAGTTACTTCCAAAGCAGTGTCCTGATATACGAAACAGAGTTGGGGCAGAAATCTATCAGGGTCACAGCGAGAGTGCTACAAGGCTCGATTCTCGGCCCAACGCTGTGAAACGCGATGTACGATGGCGTATTAACGCTGAAGTTGCCTAATGGAGTTGAGATCGTCGGATTTGCAGATGATGTCGTCCTAACGATAACGGACGAGACTCTGGAAGAGTTAGAGATGCTGACGGCGGAGGCGATGGACACCATTGAAACGTGGATGACTGGAGCAAAACTGCAGCTGGCTTATCATAAGACGGAGGTAGTGCTGGTTAGCAACCGCAAAGCGGTTCAGAGGGTTGACATCAACGTCGGGGGACACGCAATTCCGTCAAAGCGTGCATTAAAGTACCTGGGGGTGATGGTTGATGACCGCTTGAATTTCAAAGCGCATGTCGACTACGCCTTCGAAAAGGCGGCGAAAGCGGTCAATGCGGCAGCGAGGATCATGCCGAACGTCGGTGGACCGAGAAGCAGCGAGAGGCGACTGCTGGCGAGTGTGACAACTTCAATTCTGAGGTATGGAGCCCCAGCTTGGGTCGCGGGGTGTTCCGACTCATGGCCATGCGGGTCGCGAGCGCCTACAGAACAATTTCGTCGGAGGCAGCATGCGTTATCGCTGGCATGATGCCCGTTGGTATCAGCGGCGGGATATCAGAAACGCGAGGAGAATCGTCAGAACGGACTCGTTGGCTAAGTGGCAGTAAGAGTGTTACAATGCGGTGAAAGGAAGGTGGACCCACCGGCTCATCTCAAATGTGCCAATTTGGGTAAATAGGAAGCATGGAGAGGTGAACTTCTATCTGACGCAGTTCCTCTCCGAACACGGCTGCTTCCGGAAGTATCTGCATCGGTTTGGTCACGCTTCTTCACCTTTTTGCCCAGAATGCGCGAACCTGGAGGAGACACCAGAGCACGTCGGCTTAGAATGCCCTAGGTTCGAAGAAGTGCGCAGGGGTATGCGCGGCGTGACAGTCGACAATGTTGTCGAAAAGATGTGCTACGAAAAAGACACATGGAACGCTGTCGATGGGGCAGTATCAAAGATACTGTCCGAGCTGCAGAGAAAATGGCGAAGTGACCAACGATCCAGCGTCACTGCAAGACTGATCGGTTCTAGAGGAATTCCTGCGTCGGGGACCTCCCTGTCGGAGTAGTCTAGATCCACCGCCGGGGACTAAGGCCTGTACTCGAAAAAAATGCACCATTTTTATCCGTGTGTAACTTTTTTGTCCGTGAGTAAAACTTGATGAAGTAAATGGAGTAAATTGTTTACATATGCAAAATATCATAACAATCGGTTCAGTGGTTATTGAGATGTCATCGAAACAAGAAGAAAATCGCCGGAGAATTTTGCGCGCCGTCATGGAAAATCCGACTGCGACCATGAGATGGATCGGAAGACAACTGGGAATCACCCATACAACTGTGTCTCGGGTGGTTAAATCGTTTAAGGAGTCCCAGACGACCGAGCGGCGGGCTGGAAGTGGAAGAAAATCGAAGACAGCTGACCCTGTGAAGGCCCGGAAGGTGTTGGATCATTTCAAGTGTAATCCGAACCTTTCGATTCGCGACGCGGCTCTTAAGGCAAAGTGTTCCGCCTGGTTCGTTCAGCAAACCATAAAACGAGCTGGGCTTCGTGTATTCAAGGTCCGCAAGGCACCGAGCCGGCGTGATCAACAAAACACGGTGGCCAAATCCCGCGCAAGGAAGCTGTATCGAGAGTGGTTAACGAAACCGGTGTGTATGGTTATGGATGACGAAACCTACATCAAGGTAGACGCAAAGCAGATACCGGGGCTAGAGTTCTACGTTGCCAAATCACGGTTTGAATATTCCGGAAGACATAAGGATGAAGAAAGTGGACAGTTTCGCCAAAAACCACTTGCTCTGGCAGGCCATATGCCAATGCGGTAAACTGAGTAAACCGTACATCACAACGGGTACCATCAACAGCGAAATTTACCGCACCGAGTGCCTCCAGAAGCGTCACGGAGGCGAGACATTATTTTGGCCGGACCTGGCATCATGCCATTACGCGCGGTCGATGTTGGATTGATACAAAGACAATAACGTTGTTTTTGTACCAAAAACAGCCAACCCCCGAAATTCACCAGAGATTCATCTGGTGGAAATATTTTGGGCTACAATGAAGGCCAAAGTTCAAAAATCGTCCCAGGTGTTTAAGAACGAGCTGGAGTTGAAGAAAGAATGGATGAAAGTGACCAAAAAGGTCGGCTCCACCATTGCACAAAATGTAATGAGGGGTCTTAAGGCATATGTGCGGGCTTTCAGCGATGGAAAGGAAATTTAATAAAGTAATTATGCCAAAACATAATCCATATGTATTAGGTGCGCAACTAAGTTCTCGCTGTTTTTTGGTAAAAAAGGAACTTTATTTTGAAAACAAAGGTTACAAACGAATTATTCAAAGTATTGCCCATCATTAGCTACGACTTTTTCCCATCTTTCTGGTAGAACGTGAATACCATTTCGATAGAACTGTTCGTCTTTTGATGCTATCCAAGAATAAGATTTTGAGATGTATATATGAGTGGTGAGAAATGAGAAGAAGGGCGGTGCAATATCAGGAAGAATATGGCGGGTGGGGTAGGACTTCCCATTTGAGCGTTTCCAAGTAGGTTTTCACGGGTTTCGCAACGTGAGGTCGAGCGTTGTCAGTCTGAAGAATCACTTTTTCGTGTCTGTGCTCGTATTGGGGCCGTTTTTCGTGCAGTGCTCGGCTCAATCGCATCCATTGAGTTCGATACCGTTCCCCGGTAATGGTTTCGTTTGGTTTCAACAGCTCATAATAAATAACACCAACTTGGTCCCACCAAATACACAGCATAACTTCGCAGCGTGAATATTCGGGCTAGGCGACGATGTTGAAGCATGCCCGGGCAGTCCCCCATGAATGTTTCCGTTTTGGGTTACTGTAATGAATCCATTTTTTGTCACCCGTCACAATGCGATGTAGAAAACTCTTTCTTTTTTGCCGCTGGCGCAGTTGGGTTTTGTTTCACAGACGAAAAAACGACGCTCAACATCTCTTGGCTTCAAATCCTAAGGTACCCAAGTTCCTTGCTTTTGAATCATTCCCAACGTATGCAATCGCTTAGAAACGGCTTGGCGGGAAACTCCTATTTCTGAACCAAGCTCTTCTTGCGGTTGACACGGATCCTCATCGAGCAATGCCTCCAATTCAGAGTCTTCGAAGGTTTTTGGCCTTCCTTCACGCGGACGATCATCAACACTGAAATCACCGTTTTTGAAGCGACGAAACCAATCACGACACGGTGTTTCCCTCAAGCGGAGCACCATAAAAATTTTTTGGGCGGGTCTATGTTCGTCCGCCGGCCGTTTTTTTGGAAAAAAGAAAAAAAACAACCCCCACATGACGATGATTTTTTTTTACATCAAAAAAAATCATACAACAACAAACAAATAAAATAAAAAAAAATAAACACTATTGTTTTGCAGTGCGTTTTTTTTTTTTTTTCGTGTGTGGTGGTTTTGTCTCGTGCGGTTTAAAAATATTCCACCAGACCTTCTTTTCGTGGCGTCCTTTTTTAAAACAGGGGACAGTGGTTTGGTCGCTAATATTAGTTCATTCCCTGAAAGTTTCAAGAAAATCTGACTTAAAATAAATTTTTGGCGAACACTTTTGTCTGGTACATTTTTTTTTCGAGTACCGGCCTTAGTCGAGTAGAACGTGTCGTAGCACCGGTTTCGGGTCGTCGGCCAACGAACCGGACGCTAGGCTCCACCGGAATCGCTGGACTGACTTCGGCAACCTACCGGTCGGTTGGAGTGAGCAGCAACAGCAGAAGAATCGATTTCGGGAGAAGTTCCGCCGCCGGGGAACTCTTCGTCGGCGTAGGGTAGACCCACCGTCGGGGACTACTCGAGTCGCTGGCGTCGAGGTGTGGGAGCTAAATGGCTCAGCAAGAGGGAGCTAAATGGCTCGACCAAAGTAGGTGGGATCTAAACGGCACAAGAATGGAGCAAATGGAGAGTAAAATTAAGAAACGAGAGCCCCTCGATGGTGACCGTGAAGGAGAGCACGTCATGATGGTCGGCTACTCCACATCGGTACACGTCTCGATGGGAACATGAAATAGCCCCCAGCAAGAGCTGAGGAAATAAGAGAAGTGCATGAGCACAGCCGCCCCCCGAAGTAGTCGCTTCACCGTGGTCCCGGGGGAGAAGGCAAACGGAAAATAAGGATTGTTTTTAATGGTTGGGCACGAAAGCAAGTCCCATCATCGCTCTTGTGAGTCTCACACCGTGCCAAACACACTACAGGCCGGGCTTTTGAAGCTGTTTAAACCTTATTAAAAACACTCACGCACTCACACAACTTATGATCGAATGTAAAATGTCGTTGTAGATCGATTTTCGGCTTCTGCGCAGCGCCTAACTCTAGTAAAACTATGACGTTTCTCAATTCAGAATCTCCTTTATTTACAGTAGGCATACAGCATCGAATATCACGGGTTGCTTTGAAAACAATCTTACACACAAAAAAACAAACACACATACGCACTAGGAAAGTTGCTCGATCTTGAGTTGAAAATGCTGCGGGCTCGTATCGTCTGGAGTGTTGTCCCCTGGTGTGGCCGCCACCGCCTGGGTCGCTTGCATGGGTATACTTTCAGCGGCTATGCTGTTTGACGGACTCTCGGCAGTTGCAGGTGGGGCAGGCGGCAACAGCACAGGTTGCAGTTGAATCAGTTTTACATCGGGGGCTTCCGGTTCCGGGGGAGCAGCTGGGTTGTGGGGGGGTAATTGAGGTGGCGGAGGCAATTGATGAACCATGGGCGGTTGTGGAGGCATGCTTGGTGGTGGATTGGCGTAGGAGTGAGTTGGGTACGACTGGTGATGTGGATGGATTTCGGAATAGGGGAGGTTGCAGCGGTGGCTGTGGGTGGGGGTGTTGATGATGGTGGGATGGGTAATGGTTAGGATCGTGGTTGGGGGGCGGTGCCATAATCACGTTCGGGTTGGGCTGATAGTGAGCGTTGTGATGGAAGTCTTGGTAGCTCCCGTTGTTGAGCGCTGGAGGAAGGTTGGGATGGTGGTCCTGAGGGTGGTGATTGGGAGGCATTGGTTGCGGTGGGCCTAGGTTCGGTGGAGGCGGAGGTGGTGGTGGTTGCGGTTGGGCTTGATGAGAGAATTCGTGTGGTCCTTTCATGTGAGGAGGATGGTTGTGGACTCCGGTTGACGAAATCACCTGTCCGTGGTGGGTGATGCAACGGGCACGGCACATCGAAACACGATAGGATTTGCACAACCAGTACGTCTTGAGACCTTGCTGGGTGGCCACCGTGTTGTTTCGATTAAAGATACAATTGTTATGCAGTAGCGAAGTTGACGAAAGCATCGTTATGCTCGAACCTGCGGAAAGATCAACACATTAGCCGGCATTGTTCTGCCCTCGAAAACAACGAACAAAACCAAGCAGTGCAATGTTTTAGTGCATAAGCCAAGACTAATTAGTGCAGAGTCTGAACTCAAATGTAAGCATAATTAATAGGGTGAAGAAAGAGAAAAATAAAAGATAAGCATACAAAGTGTTCCTTCTGTTAGTGCCGATTGATAAGTTACGAACAAACATATTACTGCCAACGAGTAACAGACAGTGCCACTTATCGCAGCAAGTGTCTAACTCATCATCACATTCCTGACCCATCCGCTGCCATGCCTAAGGAGAGAAAGTGCACCAATGCCGATAAGTAGGTGATAAAGGATAAACCTTAAGACTTCCCGATAAACCTTCGAGCCGTTAGAGCGATAAGTCGAGCGCAGAATTTATTACACCGTCGCTATCTGCTATTGACTCGTTCGCAACTGTTCATCATTCCCTATCACATACAGTCGGGCCAGTTGCGTTCGTAAAATTTGTAAACAGTCAACAGGGCGAAGAATCATTCACTCGAAAGTAATTAATTTCGTTACTCTGATAATAACTTGTACAAACGTGGGATTTTTTTAAGTGCCTGATGATCATTTCACCATAGCATGGCTGAGATCATTTCTGGGATTTTATTTATCAGCCTCTAGCGCATAAAGGCCACATGTCTTTGCCAGAGGTTACTTAATCGCCGGGAGTCCGCAAACCGAAAAAAAAGGCGAAGAATGATCTTCCTCCAGAAAAGAGAACGATCATCTCCAAAAGCACACACAGCTCGAAATGTCCTCGTCGAAATTGTGTTCGTTCTGATAAGAACCCCATTCGGAAGCACGAGATGCTTCAATCCTAACTTAGCGGTGCTATCATCTCTCTTTTCCGAACATAAACCGCCGCCGAAGATAATCCTCCGATCGAGAACGAGTCGTATAGCTGAAACAGGGTCACGCCATGTCATGATCTAGTTTTTTTCCTGCTTAGATACGGTTTCGGCTATTTCGGAATTTATTGAGCGATCCGAACATGCCGTGCTTGTTCAATGACGAATCGAAAATCGAAAAGGAACAGAGCCAGATCATTCTCGGAAGACGCAATAGATAGTCCGATGTCGGTTATTGACGTTCGAACAATCGATAAGCATTGATAAACAAGCAAATAGATCAACCATTCATCTCTCTTTCTCTTGCTCTGTTGCGCTACGATCACTTCGACCTCGTGTAATCTACTTATCTGAACTTTGTACAGACGTTTGCCTGCACGAAGGAGATCGTACGTTCATCTTTCTAAACTAACCTATTAGCTCTAAACCTCATATAAGTACACATATTATTGATAACAAAGCGGTTGGAAGGAGGCTGTGCGCGCATCTTCGATTCCCCAGTTGAATTTACCCTCCAATTTTACCCAGATAACGCGGTCAGTCTCTATTTGCTCTGCACCGCTGTGCACTGGTGATCTCTGTTTTGTTCTCGTACTGCGATCCGGAGATGACTGCTTACATTAATTTATATGTAAGCAAGCAGAGAGCTAATCGCGTCGGTCTTCTCCGTAGTCGTCAACGACTATCGGCTATCGGTCTTCCAATCGAGGTGTGTGTATGTCTGTGTGCCCGATGTGATCCGCCAAGTGCGCCTGTTCGCTAACGCCACCTCCCGCTCCTGTTCCTAATGCCTTTATCCTTCTCTTTTCTACTGCCGCCAGCGATCCGGGAGGATGTTTACACGCTGATGGCGACTGTGCTGTAAACTTGCATCTTACATTTCGAAAAGATGTTATTCTTTCTAATTGTTATTTATATTGAGGCAGTTTTGCCTCAATATCATCACGATGATACATGACGATGCGGAGAAGAGCAAAGGTCTCACCAAAGGTCAGCAATATAAACATAAGCATTCAGTAGGTGCTTAGCTTTTGTTTTGATTTCGGGGTCCGTTGCGCCACTCCGTCGCTCAGTAGCTTCCATGCAAGGAACATGCTCTCGGCGAACGCGCGATACAATTGCCCAGTTAAATGTCTTCGCGCGAATGATCGAGTCGCTATTGGTCATATCAGAAATATGGAGCAGAGCGTCTTCGGATGATTCCCCGTCCTAATCAGTAATGCTGCGTAATTAGGTCGACACGTGGTTTTAGATTTAGGAGAGGCGGCGCTAGTTAAGAAGGGCTGCGGGTAATCCCGGCTCTGATTTTCCGTCCTCTAAGTTTTTGTACGCTGCTGTAGAATACGTTTCGCCAGCATCCCGACTGTCGCTAGTGAACCACTTTGTCAAGCTAAACCAAAACTGGAACTTCGCAATAAGACGACATTTTAGGATTTCTTTCTTCCAAAACCCAGACAAAAACTACCAACGCGTACCACTCCTAAATTAACCTTTGGAATATCATAGACCGAGAAGTGCCTCATAAAACTGGTCTCAGTATGCTATGCTGGTGACAAACATGCCGGAATCAATTGACAGTTCTGAAACTAGTCATTGTTTATTTTGTGATTCGGAATCAGTATTAATCGCAACGCGAAATGATGTTTCTTCTATTGATATTGTTTTACTAAACTACTCTAAAATGGCTTAAAGTTTTTTAGTATGTTTTGCAGTGACATGTTTGTTTACATGTCAATAACGGTAGTGCAATCGATTGGTTTCGGCTCCATTGGGTGGTTTCTAACAAAATGCGCGGTTTTATATCTTTGTTGTTGTGGTGTGGATAGGGGGTTATTGGGGGAAAAAGAAAAAAAGGAAGAAAAAGGTCGGAAAAAAAGAGAAGGAGATGATGTGGAGGGGGGGGAGAAAACAACATAAAAAATATGTAAAAAAGAAAGTGAATGAAAAAATGGTTTTAAATTTTTTTTTAAGAGGAAAAGGAAAGGTGGTTGGGAAATAATAAAGGGAGGGGGGGAAAAATAAAAACAAAGGAAATTTATCACAAAGTACGCATCAATCAATATTCACCTACGCTTCAAAGGAAGGACAGGTCTGTGGGGTTGGAATTTGCGTACGAAGGAACAATCGGAAGCCTTTCGTTTCGACTTTCGAACGAAGTAACGACTGTTCCAGAAAGTATAAGCACACCTTATTTTAACGGTCACTTTGAATATAACGAAATATTTCAACATGTTTTGGCTGCGTCCTTTTGTTTGCACATTTCTGAATGACATAGCATCAAAAAAGTGCTCAGTTTTGTGTTAACCTATCAAAATGCGCGGTCTTACTCCGGAACAACGAAAAAGTATCGTGCACAAATGGTGCACTGTGAGCGGACTCTCCAAGGAAGAGGGTGTAAGCGTCGGAGCGGTACGATCTGCGATTCGAAAATATAGAGAACAGTGTACGTTTGAAGATGCGCCGAAGAGTGGTCGGAAATCCGGTCCTGTTAGTCCGGATATCGATAAAAAGATCAGGGATGCCTACAAGCGAAAACCAGCGACTTCCGTTCGGGATGTTGCGAAAAAACTAGGGACCTCGTCGAGTAACGTCATGCGTGCCAAAGAAAGACTTGGGCTAAAAACATACCGGAAGCAGAAAAAAACCCAAAAGGAACCCAAAACAGGCCGCGTCCGTGAAACTACGGGCCCGCAAACTCTACGATTCGTTATTGTGTCGAAATTCTGGGTGTATAATAATGGACGATGAAACGTATGTGAAACTAGATTACAAAACGCTTCCCGGACCACAATTCTATACTGTAAGCGTAGACAAAAAAAAATCCCATCGAAACAGAGAAGGCAATTTTTACCGAAAAATTCGGTAAGAATGTTATGGTTTGGCAGGCAATATGCGAGTGTGGTAAAACATCTAGTCCGTACATCACAACGGAGACGATGAACACTCAGAAATACGTTAAGAAATGTCTCCAGAAGCGATTATTGCCGATGATCAAGTAGTGTTTTGGCCTGATTTGGCGTCATGTCATTACGCAAAGGGCACTTTAGAATGGTACAAAAGTCAAAATGTATGTTTCGTGCCGAAAGACATGAATCCGCCGAACTGCCCGGAGGCACGGCCAATCGAGACTTTTTGGGCTTTAACCAAAGCAAAGCTTCGAAAATTCATAAAACCAGCGGACGACATCCAAAAATTTAAAAAATATTGGCCAAAAGTGGTCAAAATGGTGGGAAGTACCACTGTGCAGAAGCTAATGGGTCATGTTCGAGGAAAAGTTAGGAGTCTTGGCTATGATTAAATAATTTGATTAAACAAGAGTAAAATATCATATTAAACACAAATACAAATATGATTTGCCAAATAAAATTATTAAAACTAAAAAAAACATGACTTTTTTGTTATTTTGAAAATGTGCTTATACTTTCTGGAACAGTCTATAAGCATCACGGGCGCTGAACTCATAGCCATTAGAGTCCTTATCACGTTATAGATTGTTGAAAGTCTGTTTGGGAATTCAAAGTCAATTATTAAGGATATTTTTGAACATCGACTTGACAGTTCCAACTGATCGAAGCAACAATCTCAAAAATCTATCGAGAAATGATAAAGTTAAAGCGTTCAAAATGTTTCAAATATTCGTGATGGTCGCTATTTTACAAATTTTAATTTTACCTCTATCCTAGCCGATGGACGTAGTCTAAGTCAAAATAGCGTGGGTGTTCGTAGACCAGCATTAGAAAGTAAGTATGTGAGAAAATTCTATTGTACACTCTATAGAAAGCATTTGGTGGCTCTGAAAAGGGCCGTGTGGTTTGAATGATGATACGGACACGGTCGTATTTGCTACGATGGTTGAGAGGGTCCTGAACTTTATGGCATGAAAGATAATTGAGGACCTGTTCGAAATATGAATTTTATATACAAGTACATACAAGGTTTCTTTAAAGAATATATAATTGTATAAAAATCATTATGTTAATTGGTCATCAATTTGACGATAATTTTTTTTGCAGGAATGCAATAAACCCTTAATTACTTCTCCAAATGTTTGAAAATCGACTTTAAACTCATGCTATTATTGAAAATAGCTTAAAGATTTATTCGCTCCGATTGGTGCTCTGATACTTTGCAGCCATATTCTGCGACATTTCACTTTCTCTTTCAAACACTTTCTCAAAAAATATTTGATTCCTATTGCAAGGTAGGGAAGAGATGATGATTCATAAAGATTGCAAAAGGCAAATAAACTATAAACGACCCTAAGTTATTTTCTGTACCGAAACATGATTTAAAGAAACATTTGGTATTTATCGAACAGAAATTGTGCGAAATTCAGGATCGGCCAGGATGTACGAATTAGGTAGGTGTCATTTTTTTTAGAAATGGCAACTGGCCCTGACTTTGGCAAGTTTTACTTGCAACCAGAAAGAAGAAAGATGAGTCGAATTGATCAGGACACGCAAAATTCTACACATTTGATGGTCGGAAAAGACCAAAAACAGACACGTACAACTAAATTTCAAAACGGGTGAAACACTTTCACCACACCAGTGTCAAAAATGTGATCGAAAAGTTCGATGAGACCCTTTCCGTGAAAGATTTCCCACGATCCGGCAGGAAACCGTGTCCCAGTCTGCCTGGCCGGGACTCCAAAAAGGTTGAGTACATAATGATACGCCGTCGACGCGGGATTCAGCACCAGCAAAGGAAAGATTCAACGGATCAAAACTCGGAACTCCTTGAAAACGTACAAGTAACAGAGGGTGCCGAAAATGTCCGTGGAGCAGCAAGCTCGGACCAAAACAAGAGCGCGAAAACTGTATAACCGGATTCTGAAGAACAAGTACGGATGCATCCTGATCGACGACGCCAAAGAATATTTGCGATCAGCCCGGACCGCAGTACAAGGACGACGCTGACACCACGATGGCGATGGAAAATATAGAGTAGACCGGACAAGCGATTTGTACCTGTAATTTGCGATCATTGTTTCTTTTCACGAAGGCTACAATTAACACCAAGGTGTACGAGGAAGAATGTTTGAAGAAAAGATTGCTGCCACTGTACAGAAAGCATAATGCTCCTTCTCTCTTCTGGCCGGATTTAGCTTTATTTTTGTTGGACACTATCATAGTAATCGGACAATAGGCAACTACAGTTACCGTGGACAGCCTGGCAACGCGTAGCAACCGGACATATAAAAGGCAGTCAACAAACTGCCAAGGATTTATACGCGGCGAAGACCCAGGTCATCCTCTTCCCATACTCCAATTCTCCCAGACTTGTTCCGCATGAGGACTGTAGAATTAGCCTAAACAACACAACGGTGGAATGGGCCAAATCAGCTGTCTATCTTGGCGTTACCATAGACAGCAAGCTTATTTTCAGGGAGCAGGTTGACAAAACTATCACAAAGTGTAACATTCTGTTGAAGCTACTGTACCCATTGACCAACAGAAGGTCTACATTATCCCTGAAAAATAAGCTTGCTGTCTACAAGGAAATCATATTTCCAGTCATCGAGTACGGCATGTCAATCTGGGAGAGTTGCGCAATAACGCATCACCTGAAGCTTCAGCGTGTGCAAAATAACTTCCTCAGGATGATCCTGAACACCCCTCCGAGGACAAGAACATCTGATGTCCACCGTCTGGCCGAGATAAAAAATGCTCTATGATCGCTTTAGTGAGTCTATCAATCGGTACAGGACACGCTGCCTGACATCGGATCACCCCATCATCCGGAATCTGGTTCCCCAGCCCTAGGATTTTCAAATTGTAGCTATAAAGGTTGTACGGAATCAAATTGCACCACTTTTAAATGGCTGTTACTTTTTACCCGTTGGGTATTTTCTATTGAAATTTTGGGTGGAATTAGTTCAATGTGTATTTGTTTACGCTGTGTTAGTTTCACTAGCAGATGTGCAATCGTTGCGAAGATGAAGTCGAAGAAATTTTGCGCACGTACCTCGAAAATACGGATCTTTCTCATCGTGCCATCAGCAGGACGCTGGGAATGGTACATTCTACGGTGTATCGTGTTTTAAATCGGTACCATGAACGTTTGATCATCGATCGATAAGGAAAAAGTGGCAAAAATGGATCTCCGTATAGTGTTAAGGATCGCAAGCGGGTAGTTCAAGCTTTCAAGAGGAATCCCAACAGTTCAGTTCGAGATGTGGCGAAGAAACTGAATCTAACCAAAACTTTCGTGCAAGATGCGAAAAAACGTGAAGGACTACACACGTTCAAAGTCCAAAAGGCGCCTAATCGCGATGAACGGCAGAATAGGGTAGGAAAAACACGTGCACGGAAGCTCTACACCCAGTTGTTGACGAAATCACATTGCCTTGTTATGGATGATGAGACGTATGTAAAAGCAGACTTGCGGAGCTTCCGGGGCTCGGTTTTGGGGAAAAGCGGGGGGGGGAGGAGAAAAGGAAAAGGTGAAAAAATAAAAGATGGAGTGGTGTGGGGTGGGGAGAGGGGGAAGGGAGGGAGGGGGTGGGAGGAAGGGCCAACTATCTTGGGGGAGGAGGGGTGGGGTTGTGGGGAGGGAAGGGAGGAGGGAGGGGGGGGGGGGTTGGATGGGGGGGTGGGACGGATGGGGGTGGGAGAGAAAGGGAACGGGTTTCCCGGTTTTCCCGGTATATAAACTGTCATTTTCCCGGAACGTAAATTATGGGAACCCTAACGATAGTGTGCTGATATACATATTAAACTAGGATATGGTTGAAAAACTAAAAGAAGGGTAATTAGTTCTGTCTGTTGGAGAATTTCAAAATCTGGTTAAATATTATTTTCACACGTTTAAACATTTATTATTCTCTTCATCATCCATTCAAATTCGAAACCATTTACCTCAACGGACCAAATCTTTCATTTGCTCCTCCAAAATTGCCACTTGTCGTTGAGCATCAGCTAGCAGCTTAGCTTTCTTCACTTCCAGTTCATTTACCATCCGATCTGCTTCTCGCTTCCTTTGTTTCTCCTTATCTTCCTCGTTTTTATCGCGTTTCTTCTTGTCCAACGATTCTTTGTACCGTCCATGAGCATTCTTCACATATTGGAATAAGGACTTGTTAATTTCGACTTCACTTACACCGCCGGCACTAAGAACGGCATCATACACCAGTCGTTGAGCAACGAGGCTTTCTTCGGCTTGGTTTTCGATCAGGCACTGTTTATTTACCGAAAATCCTCTTTCAACTGTCGCATTCCCATGGGATAGAATCAACATTTTTTTAATAACCGCCATCAGGTAAACATATTCCTTGCCAGATTCTGAAACCACTTTGCACCAGAAGCTGTCCAAGCGCTCCTGTCTTCGGAAGGTCGTTAAGGCATTTTTCAACGAAGGCAGGTTACATACCTGGAAGAACTCGGCTTTAGCGTTGTCTGCTACAGATCCTGAAAGATGTTCTTTTTCGACAAGTGTTTCCAGACAAAGATTAAACCGCTTCTTTGCCACATCTACGGAGGAGGAAATTACTCCAGGATCTAGACAAGTCAGATACCTTGTTAGAGGATACCGTAGAGGTGAGCGTTCAATAATTTTCTCGAGGAATCCTCTGTAATAGGACCGACAATCATTGCGAAACAATAAAAGCTTCTGATCCGACAATTTTCCTACTGCATTCTCTGCTTTAACTGCGGCTTTGGCAGCGAAACCAATATCGACTTGAGAAGAAGGGAGCAAATTTTTGTCACTAATTTCCAAATCTACCAAGCATTTAACCTTAACCTTGAGACATTCAGGTTTGAGGGCTTTGTCCATTATTGGTTTAATAAGCCCAATAAGCTCGGTGAACAAAAAGGGTACCATGGGTGCGTCTGTCTGGAATTCTTTGAGGAACGGTTCTACGAATGCAGCTGCAGCCATAAAGAAATGAAGCTTCGGTCCTAGCAGTCGATCCTCAACTGCATTGGCAACGTCATTAAAAGCCTTCGATTTAAGAACCAGCGAAAAACTTCTTTTGAATTTGTTATCAGACTCCTTGAGCTTTTTGTCATGCTGATACTTTACAGCTGTCACGTAAATTCTGAGGAATGGTAGCATTTTAATAGCCCTATCCGCGACACGTTGGTTTTCAACCCACCGCACAGAACAAAACTTCAAAGGGAATTCTTCCGAACCGGTTACTGCCATGTAATCAGCGCGTCTCAAAGGCACGTCCTTGAATAAATAGTACAACGACTGCAGGAACTCATCTATGCGCCATCCAGTTTTTTTACTGCCACTCTTAAATGCGTTGTGAACAACATGTAATCCACAACTACCGATACTTAAAATATCGAATGAGGTTTTACGAAACTGTTTTAAATCCTGACACAAATCCTTGGCAAACTTGAAATTAACGTTAGGTCCGTCCATCGAAATTTGGATGATTTTTTTGAGCATGTCAGGATTTGGAGCGAAGCATGCCTTCAGACCATCCAGAAGATCTGTTGCTCGGGTTGACGAAAGAAAAGCAGACCCAATGTACACGGATTGCACTTTGTTGCTCTTTTCATCCCAATAACGGACGCCGACATCCATTTGCTGACGCTTAGCAATCTTATTCAGAGTCTCGTCAAATGCTACGACTATCTCTGTACAGTTTTCGAGACATTTGAAAATCCTGCTTGAAAAATATGGCCCTAAGCCATGCGTCACAATATATCCGGTTTTCGTTCGACCCATTTCCATTTTGGCAGCAATTTGACTGTCCGGGAACATCTGTTTGAATAGAGCGACGCTGGCGCCGGCACCTCGGAATGAGTTGTGACTGAACACTGTTTCCAAAGCCCAAATTACTTCCGCTTTCACCACATTTTCATCGAGAAGATGTTTCTTCATTAGACTGGAGCTTGAACCCGAGTTGCTACTCGAAGCCTTTGATACTTCGCTAGCCAGCTTCAGTTGCGTATTGAGATTAGGCGTATTATATCCTTTCTCAGAACCGGAAGGCTGTTGCTGCGATGATCCTAAAAACATGTATTGTTGTTTACACTTATAGATATAAAATAACTCATTACATTTTACCTCCGCTTCTGGAGTACATATTGATTGGCAAATTTGTTCGCCGTACATTTGCTTGCCTTTGATGTCCAACAGATTTTTCATGGCTAGTAAAAGCCATTTTTCCCATGGTGTCAATTTTGAACTGTTTGTTACACCACATGCAACGAGCACATTTTGAATCCTTTGGCTCTGAGCAGCTCCAAGGAAAAAAATCCTTATATTTATCAGAATATCTTATCGACATGGCAATGTTTTATCCGTAATTTCTCTAATCTTTCATCGAAACACCTCACAAAATTAAGTCTATCTAAGGGCACACACCGCGAAATTTTCGAATTCAGAGCACGGTTTAAACGCTGAAGCTTTTGACAAAAGTTTCATTTCAAACTCTTATGCGCAAGGCTTTGGAAGAAAGGTTCAACAATGTTAAATTATACACGCCCGTTCCATTTTACTCAATTTAGGCTCAATTGAGTAGGATTGTATTGGTATCTCTTTTTGTCGCACAAATATTCTACTCAATTTTTCTTAAAAAGTGGATCAACTCAAAAATTGAGTTGATCCACATTTTAGAAAAATTGAGTAAAATTTGCGTGCGAAAAAAGAGATAGCAATCAATCCTACTCAAAAATTGAGTAAAATTGAACGGGTGTGTAGAGCTTCTTAGGAGTCTGTGCACGGCCGTTGATACTATTATTTTGTGTTTTTGACTTTTACTGTGAGCCATGTTTTGGTACCGTCCTTCTCACTCCCATGGTAAACTTGAAAATATTACTCACAGTAAAAGTAATTTTTTATAGCGTGCACAGGCAGCTTTTTGACGTTTAATCGACAGATAGTAACGCACCTTCTGAATCCAAGAAGAGCGAGCAAGAAGGAAACAGATAAGTAGGAAAACAAACCGTTCATTCATTTTTATGCGCTGGATAAAGACCATTAAACGCCAAAAAAGTCTGTATTGGCAAATTTAAAGTTAACCCAAAAGCGGGCCGACAGTGAGCCTACACACGAATTTCAACCGGGGACATTCGACTTTTTTTTTTTTTGCCACAGGCCAACTGAGTTGACAGTATAAGGAAAGAGAAGAAGATAGAAAATTATGTCAATGCAGATTAGAAAAAAATGAGTGTTCTTTGTCAGTTGAACAGTTAAAAATAATTTAACGTAACCATGAGTAATTTTTTTTTTGGGACCATCAACCAAAATTTTCCGGGATTTTCAAAATTTTCATGGAATTCCCAGGGTTTTCTCCGGGGATTTCAAATTCACTGGTTTTTCCCCGGTTTTCCCGGAATTCCCGGTGGGTGGCCACCCTGAATGCGACAAGGGGGAAGAAAGAGTAGCAGCAACGATCGTTACAGAAACCTAGAAGACACTCATCTTATTTCCTTTCAAAACTAAGGGAACAGATGAGTGTGCAGGTCGAAAGATCATATTTGATCACCTTTGTATGGGTCCCTTCACATTGCTCAATCCCAGGCAATGAGAAAGCGGACTCGCTCGCAAAGGAAGGCGATTTGCATCGAAGACAATATTCACATGAATTTAACCATTTATTACGCAGAGTACCCTTTTGAGTTTGCAAACCGATTGGAACACCGGAAAACTAGAATGTCTGTTACTTTCCATCATTTCATTGTTTCATCGAGGGCGTGGTTTAAGGACCTGCACGTACGCCGTGATTTCATACGTTTTATGAGTTGGCTTATGTCTAACCACTACCAGTTAGATGCACACCTCTATCGCATTAATCTCGTGGACAGCAATCTTTGCCGGTGTGGAAACAGTTATGATGACATAGATCACGCAGTCTGGCAATGCACGGATAATGACGCCGTTAGAACACACCTTCTGAATACCCTAGAGGCCGAAGCAAGACAACCTTATGCTCCTGTTAGAGATGTTTGTTTTATTCATTAATTTGTGTTTGTTGTATTCCGACATCTTGAGGAGTCTCATCATTGACCAATAGTCACCACATCCGCCCGAACACAAAAAGGGACCCCTGACAATATCACACAACGGCCTAATTCTGGTGACAACTTCTTCATGAGACCTTATCTTATCTTATTTTAGCGTTTCAAGCTTATTGCTTTCACAATTAGCTTATTGCTTGCTCTCAACTTAGTGTTCTAAATGCACTTCCACAGTTATTAACTGAGAGCTTTCGATGCCAAGTACCATTTCCCAAGCAGTACACAACAGTCAAAAATAGTTGCATTAACTTGATTGTGACTTAATCGAGTCACAAAACAGTCATCTCAACTGCTTAGAAATAAGTGTGCTGCTAGGGTTTTGCATTAGTATGATTGTGTGGCAAGTACAATCATCCGCTATGTCCAGGGAGTCGAGAAATTTTCCTTGACGAAAAATTCCTAGACCAGACCTGGAATCGAACCGAGCCTCCTTCAGAATGGTGTCGCTTTGTAGCTGCGCCTTTACCGACTGAGCTAAGGGAGGACCCAATTCCTCACGAGACCGCAGAATTTAATTCCCTTGTTCCTTTGTCCAATCCATTCCCTAAAAAATGTTACCCCTTTTAACCTCGGGTGAACAACGGGTTAACGGTCCAAGCCCTAATAAACGTAGTATGAAGTAACCTGCCGTGAAACGCATATCAGTTCCATCTTTGCTTGCTTTCCTATCCATATGGGACTGATCTGCGTTTCACGGCAGTGAAATGTTATCAAAAATCAATGAAATATCGGCTCCGTAAAGCTAACAGGATTCAGCCTTCAAAATAAACGAACTGTACACAAAAAAATCTCTAAAAACAGACGTGCTATCAACCATTTTAAAGTAAGCATCGTGAAGATAAAACAACTGTTGAATAAAGCTTCTAGAAGTTATTGAAACACTGACAAAAATAAACCTCAACTCAAGTGCGCAAAAAAATAAAAATATTTAAACAAAGATTTATTAATCACAACAAGCAGCAGTGCATATAAAAAAGGCTCCAATCAACAGAAGGCTAAATTCTACTAATATGCGATTTTAGGATGCATTTTTTTTTCAAAACAAGTCACCTAAACTGAGATTGTGCCAATTGCTCTAGACTACTGAACAGGAAAAATCGCATAGAACTGAGCGAAAAAAAAAACATCGAAAATACATCAATCAAAACTCACCCGCCGGTATATCCATGTGCCTGGGAAGTATTTCGCCCTTGCCGTAATCCGAGCCATAGTCACTGGGATAATCCATCGATCCCATCTTGATACCGCTTGAACCGCTACCAGCTCCACCTGGTGCTGCTCCCGTTCCTACGCCATTGCCACCGTTGCCACTCATCGAAGCCAAACTGGTTGCAATCCCGCTGAAACTGGTGCTATTGTGATCGAACGCGCCAAACATCGGATGCAGCGCCGCTGCCGCTGCCGACGGATGCGTGGGCGTACTGGAGAAGCCTAGTTTCATGCTGGCGGCTGCGGCTGCTGCTGCCGCACCCATCGCCGCCGCTGAGGTGGCTAAATTGGTGGGACTTTGCTGGGGCGAGGAGAGAGAATCGTTGATCGTCTCCCGTTTGACATTTGACAGATCAAACTGGCGAGCAGATAGAGAGGACTGTTCAACCATCGAAACCTGAGGCGATGCTGGAATGAATGCTTCATCCGAGCTGAGATTTTCCATGCAGTCCGAGTTGCTATCCTGCTCCATGCTGTCGGTCGACCGTTTGATGGATTTCTTGGGATAGTGGATCGGGTATTGATCGGAGCTGGCATCGGTGGCTCGTTTCAGACTTTCTTTGGCGGCCGCGGCTAGGTAGGAATTCAACTTCGACGGATCCAACTGACTAGTGGACGCTCGATTACTGTTGAGATGGGCGGGGGCTGGCTGAGCCGATGGCGTAGGGCTTCGATCGTTTTTATGCGATGCCGTCAGACCTTTGATTTGCAACGTTTCGGCAATCTTCATGAAGCTCTGCAGTTCGGAATGTTTGACGTTGACCTCGCCTTGGTACATGAACTGCAGCAGTTCTTGCATCACATTCACCGAAACGTCCTTGAGAACAACTGTAAGAGAGAAGAGAAAAAATGAAACGTAAGACCAAGGCTGGAACACGTGGCCAAATTGTCGTCGACGATAACCAACACCTCTTCGGTAACAATATGCGACAATTAATAATGGAACATTCCGACTCGATAAGTCGATAATATTATCGTGGCTAGGGTGTCGAAGGCGTTTTATCGGTACATCATCATAAATCCAAGAAGAAGAAAAATACGCCTTCGAAGACAGAGAGAGGGCACAAATCGTTCACGATATCGGCACGAACAGCGCAATTCAAGTATCGAGGTGACGATAAGCACGATTAGATAAACGAATTTAGGCTATTTACAGATATAGTTGTTGAGTGAAGCTCCTCGAGAGGCCAGGTAGGATTTGAACAATTACTAACAAGTGCGAATTTATCTACATGACTCGGCACAGGAAGGAAATCTTCATCTGGCCATCAGTGAGGAGGGCTGTACCTACTCCTATCTGGAATATTGATACCCAATTTATCGTCGCTTCTGTTGTAACCGATTTGAGGCGATGGACAGTAAGTAAGTAATGGTAGGCATACATTTGATAAAGATTCTTCTTACTCCTCTTCACGACTGTTAACCAGCAGTCACCGCATGTACCTAGAGGAACATCGTGTTCGACAAGACGATTCACAAACAGCTTATATCAGTTATCTTCTGTTTTCGCCTATCGGGCCACTTGAAGTTATTATGTGAGTTATTATTGAGTTTTATCTACCCAACTGTCGCAGGTAGGTGGTAGATACAGCGACGTTCGATACGCGACGACGGCGACCATGGCCGGACGATATCGAACCCAGCTTAAGCCCTCTTGTGTGACACTTGTACCTTTTCGTCACTCACAAATAAAAATGAGGCTGCCGATGTTTACAGCCAATCGATTGTGTTCGGTTCGGTGTTGAATTTGATGAATCATTTGTGATAAATTTTGGACGGAGATTTTACCGGGCAGACGAATGAGCATGGTTATGCATTGTGTGCAGGTAGCTAGTGAATTTTCAATGTTTGAAACACATAGGGGAAGTTATCTATTCTCGGCAATCTAAAGCAGAATACACCCTCTTATTTTTTTAAAATATTTTCTCATAATCGTGCACACAACTGACGTTTTTGTTAGTTTACATTAGTTAGCTCTTGTCATGTCATGTCATGTCTATTGTACAAATCAGTTTATGCCGTACTATCCTTCATACAATTGGTAGAAGAAATAGAAGAGACATTAAACGTGACCTGGTCGGGGACCTGGAGGCATCCACCCCATTCTTCGCAACATTCTGCACTCGCGCCAGCACAACTGTGCTCTGCAAAATCAGTCAAATAACTCGATCATGCACATGCACGCACCTACTCAGGGTTGCCACATTATTTTTCGTTCCCATCTTTAAATTTTGCCAAAAAAATCTTGTTTATCTGTGTTTTACTGCAGAAAATCTTGGCAAAAATCTTAGCTTTAAACTTTGTGCTGTAAAAGTAGAATAGAAACTTTTCAGGTGCCTGCTTATGCACTTCTTTTTTGTAATTGCTATTGAGATGAATGCAAAATAAAACAGATATATACTCATCAGAACACATTTATTGTGATTGGCCGATACAAAACGGTCTTTTCAATAGGGCTTAAGTGTATTTATCGGTTTCCCTACATCACACCATAGCAAAACGGATATTCTCTCTAAACGAAACTAGTTCGCAATGAACTTTCTTAGCAAGTGAAAAGCATTCTTCCCATATGCTTGTTTGAAAAACAGTTTTTTCCCACGAGCTTTCGGGGGAGTCGTTTTTTCCCCTCATTTTTTGGGGGGGGTGGCTGCCTCAGCGCACGAAACTCATTTTCTATGGCCTGTTTATGACCGCTTTCAAAGAAGATTTGATCCAGTAGAACTCCTTCAAAGTGTGCAGCATCTTGGGATCAACGCTCGATGCAGTAATCAGAACTGGATTCGTTCAGATCAAAGCGCTTAGTGATATGTTTAACCAACTCGGTATAGGCAGCACAGCAGATCGAGAAAGCCTCCTTCCGGGTATCATCGAGAAATCCGGAACTAAGCATTTCACCTGCTGCTACCCTGATATATATTTCCGATTTCTTACGAAGATGTTTCTCTAGATAAAAAAACAGTAGTGTCTTAGGTAATCCTCCTCACACATATTTACAAGGAGAACCATTGGTGATACTTCAGCTGATTGCACATGTTCGGGAATTCCGGAACTTTATTGATAATCGGCATCCTGTCATTAGATTGACAGAAAATGCGCTGTGTGGTTTGATTATTGTCGCAGTTGGCTTGGGACGAGAAAAACAACACGAGCTCCGAAAACCGTTCCAAATTCTTTTTGACAATTGACTTCAACG